>LR738711.1:550140902-550245403 GCA_902687465.1 Secale cereale
ACCAAAGGTCTCTTTTCAGCAGCCCAAAGGGCGGGAAGGAGAGACCTTTGGTCCCGGTTGGTGGCACCAACCGGGACTAAAGGGGGGCATTGGTCCCGGTTGGTGCCACGAACCGGGACCAATGCCCCCCCTTTAGCCCCGGTTGTTGCCACCAACCGGGACCAAAGCCCTTGTCCTGCCCCGCGGCGAAAATCTTTAGTCCCACCTCGCTAGTTGACATGGGCTGGGAGTGGTTTATAAGCCTCACTGTGGTGGCTGTATTGAACTCCTCTCTATTGCAGGCTTCTGGGCCTAACTCTGCGCGCTGCCCTGTGAGCTTGCTGGGCCTTATAGTCCAGCTGCATCCTGGGCTGTAGGCCTTGCAGGCTCATTGGGCAGCGCCCATTTTTTTATTTTTTTTCCTTTTCTGCTTTATTTACTTCTAAGTTGTTTTTTGCTGTATTTAGAGTTTCTTTGTGAATATTATTGCTTTAGGTAAAACCAATTACAAACTTTCTATTAGTGCAAGTAGTATTCAAATTTGAATAGTTTAAATTTGAAATTATTTGTTTTCTTTGTTGCTTTATTTATTTTATTTTGTTTCTACTTACAACAAAATACTTATTGCTGTTATTTTTTTTTTGCAAGTTTTTTTGTTTTGTTTTCTGCATTATTTATTTTCTTTTGTTTTTTGCTCTATTTTTTAATTCTTTCTGTTAGTGCCATTAGTTTTAGAAAAAATATAAACTTTCTGTTAGTGCCATTAGTTTTCAAATTTGAATAATTAAAATTTGAATTATTTGAAATTTGTGTGAATCACAAGTTTGTGGTTAACTTTACTAAAAAAATGAACATATATAGAGAAAATTCGACCTAAATTCATAGTTTTCAAATGAACTCTGAAAAAGTTGGCATATCATGTGCATGTACAAAACGGACAATGGTATCATACTCGTCTGTTACAAAGTTGGCATGGTATCATCATAATAGTTGCGGAAAAAAGTCTTCACTTTTTCTTCGCTTGTGTCATTTGCTTATTGCGCCGTAACCATGGATAATCTTCATCGTTTATCAGGATGCTTGGGTCAGCCTTGACTTTGAAGGGAGGAATTTAATGAAACTTTTCATAATCTTCAGATATGTCTATCTTGCCCTCCACTCCCAGCATGTCCCTTTTTCCTGAAAGAACCATGTGGCGCTTTGGCTCATCGTATGATGTATTCGCTTCCTTATCTTTTCTTTTTCTCGGTCTGGTAGACATATCCTTCACATAGATAACCTGTGCCACATCATTGGCTAGGACGAACGGTTCGTCAGTGTACCCAAGATTTTTCAGATCCACTGTTGTCATTCCGTACAGTGGGTCTACCTGTACCCCGCCTCCTGACAGATTGACCCATTTGCACTTAAACAAAGGGACCTTAAAATCATGTTTGTAGTCAAGTTCCCATATGTCCACTATGTAACCATAATATGTGTCCTTTCCCCTCTTGGTTGTTGCATCAAAGCGGACACCGCTGTTTTGGTTGGTGCTCTTTTGATCTTGGGCAATCGTATAAAATGTATTCCCATTTATCTTGTATCCTTTGTAAATCAATACAGTCAAAGATGGTCCCCTGGACAACAAGTACAACTCATCACAAACAGTGTTGTCACCTCTGAGACGTGTTTCCAACCAACTGCTGAAAGTCCTGATGTGTTCACATGTAATCCAGTCGTCGCACTGCTCCGGGTGTTTGGAGCGCAGACTGTTCTTGTGTTCATCGACATACGGGGTCACCAATGTAGAGTTCTATAGATCTGTGTAGTGTTCTTGAGACCAAGAATATCCGTCCCTGCATATTATTGAGTCCCTTCCAAGCGTGCCTTTTCTAGTTAGTTTCCCCTCGTACCGCGATTTAGGGAGACCTATCTTATTAAGGCAAGGAATGAAGTCAACACAAAACCCGATGACATCCTCTATTTGATGGCCCATGGAGATGCTTCCTTCTGGCCTAGCGCGGTTACGGACATATTTCTTTAGGACTCCCATGAACCTCTCAAAGGGGAACATATTGTGTTGAAATACGGGCCCCAGAATGACAATCTCGTCGACTAGATGAACTAGGACTAGTGTCATGATATTGAAGAAGGATGTGGGAACACCAGCTCGAAACTGACAAGACATTGCGCCACATCACTCCTTAGCCTTGGTACGATTTCTGGATCGATCACCTTCTGAGAGATTGCATTGAGGAATGCACATAGCTTCACAATGGCTAATCGAACGTTTTCCGGTAGAAGCCCCCTCAATGCAACCCGAAGCAGTTGCGTCATAATCACGTGGCAGTCATGAGACTTTAGGTTCTGGAACTTTTTCTCTGGCATATTTATTATTCCCTTTATATTCGACGAGAAGCCAGTCGGGACCTTCATACTGAGCAGGCATTCAAAGAAGATTTCTTTGTCTTCTTCCGTAAGAGCATAGCTGGCAGGACCTTCATACTGCTTCGGAGGCATGCCGTCTTTTTCGTGCAAACGTTGCAGGTCCTCCCGTGCCTCAGCTGTATCTTTTGTCTTTCCATACACGCCCAAGAAGCTAGCAGGTTCACGCAAAGGTTCCTCATCACGTGCATCACGTCGATTGAAGAGAGGACCTCTAGGTCTTTCCAGTAGGGTAGGTCCGAAAATATAGATTTCTTCTTCCACATGGGTGCGTGTCCCCCAGCGTCATTAGGAAGAGCTAGTGCGTCGGGGCCCTTTCCAAAGATTACGTGTAAATCATTGACCATAGCAAGTACGTGATCACCGGTACGCATGGCGAGCTTCTTCTGGTGATCTGCCTCGCCTTTGCAATGCTTGCCTTTCTTTTGACATTGATGGTTGGTCGGAAGAAATCGACGATGGCCCAGGTACACATTCTTCCTGCATTTGTCCAGGTATATACTCTCAGTGTCATCTAAATAGTGCGTGCATGCGTGGTATGCTTTGTTTGTCTATCCTGAAAGGTTACCGAGAGCGGGCCAGTCGTTGATGGTCACGAACAGCAACGCCTTTAGGTCAAATTCCTCCTGTCTATGCTCATCCCATGCACGTACACCGTTTCCATTCCACAGCTGTAAAAGTTCTTCAACTAATGGCCTGAGGTACACATCAATGTCATTGCCGGGTTGCTTAGGGCCTTGGATGAGAACTGGCATCATAATGAACTTCCGCTTCATGCACATCCAAGGAGGAAGGTTATACATACATAGAGTCATGGGCCAGGTGCTATAATTGCTGCTCTGCTCCCCGAAAGGATTAATGCCATCCGCGCTTAAAGCAAACCATACGTTCCTTTGGTCCTTTGCAAAATCCTTCCAGTACTTTCTCTCGATTTTTCTCCACTGCGACCCGTCAGCGGGTGCTCTCAACTTGCCGTCTTTCTTACGGTACTCACTGTGCCATCGCATCAACTTGGCATGCTCTCCGTTTCTGAACAAACGTTTCAACCGTGGTATTATAGGAGCATACCACATCACCTTTGCAGGAACCCTCTTCCTAGCGGGCTCGCCGTCAACATCACCAGGGTCATCTCGTCTCATCTTATACCGCAATGCACCGCATACCGGGCATGCGTTCAGATACTTGTATGCACCGTGGTAGAGGATGCAGTCATTAGGGCATGCATGTATCTTCTGCACCTCCAATCCTAGAGGGCATACGACCTTCTTTGCTGCGTATGTACTGCCGGGCAATTCGTTATCCTTCGGAAGCTTCTTCTTCAATATTTTCAGTAGCTTCTCAAATCCTTTGTCAGCCACAGCATTCTCTGCCTTCCACTGCAGCAATTCCAGTACGGTACCGAGCTTTGTGTTGCCATCTTCGCAATTGGGGTAGAACCCTTTTTTGTGATCCTCTAACATGCAATCGAACTTCAGCTTCTCGTTTTGACTTTCGCATTGCGTCCTTGCATCGACAATGTACCGGCGGAGATCATCATCTGGTTTCTCTTGATCTTCAGTAGCTTCACCCGTTGCAGCATCATTGGGCACATCGTTTGGTTCTTCTTGATCTTCACCAGCTCCCCCCCATTGCAGCATCACCGTATTCAGGGGGCACATAGTTGTCATCGTACTCTTCTTCTTCGCCGTCTTCCATCATAACCCCTATTTCTCCGTGCCTCGTCCAAACATTATAGTGTGGCATGAAACCCTTTTAAAGCAGGTGGGAGTGAAGGATTTTCCGGTTAGAGTAAGACATCGTATTCCCACATTTAGTGCATGGACAACACATAAAACCATTCTGCATGTTTGCCTCAGCCGCATTTAGAAACTCATGCACGCCCTTAATGTACTCGGAGGTGTGTCTGTCACCGTACATCCATTGCCGGTTCATCTGCGTGCATTATATATAATTAAGTGTGTCAAAAACCATTACATAACATCATAAATAGATAATTAAGTGACCAAATTAATAGAAGTTCATCATCACATTAAAACCAAAGTACATACATAGTTCACACTTAACAACATATAGCTCTCCATACACATCGAAACTAGGTAAAACATTTTAATGTGAAAACAAATGCGATCATAATCGCAACCAAGGTAACAATTGATCCAACGGCATAATGATACCAAGCCTCGGTATGAATGGCATATTTTCTAATGTTTCTAATCTTCAACCGCATTGCATCCATCTTGATCTTGTGATCATCCACGACATCCGCAACATGCAACTCCAATATCATCTTCTCGTCCTCAATTTTTTTATTTTTTCCTTCAAGAATTTGTTTTCTTCTTCAACTAAATTTAACCTCTCGACAATAGGGGATCATGGACAACTTCCGCAACATGCAACTCCAATTCCATCTTCTCCTCCTCCATTTATTCCAATTTTTTCTTTAAGGAAATGTTTTCCTCTTCAACTAAATTTAACCTCTCCACAAGAGGGTCAGTTGGAATTTCCGGTTCAACTACCTCCTAGACATAATAAAACATCTATGCATGTCAGGTTGGTCGGCATAATTGTCATAAACACTAAAACAACTAGTTATAAATTAAAGATAATATACCACATCCGAATCATAGACAGGACGAGGGCCCACGTGGGCGGATATCAAAACCATCGCACTATATAATAACAAGCAATAATAAACGTATGAAAATTAGACAAATATCTATCTCAAGCAATAATAACAAGCAATAATAAAAGTAAGAAAAGCATGGACATAAGAAGAGGCTCACCACGGTGGTGCCGGTGACGAGATCGGCGGGGGCGATCGACGGTGGCGAAGACGGGGACGGGACGTGACGGACCGCTAAACCTAGACAAATCTCGAAGAAAATAGACCTTCGAGAGGACAAAAGCTTAACTAGTGTGGCTCGAGCATTCCATCGAACACATTGTGTGCATAGGAGGTGAGCTAGAGCACCACCAAGCCCTCTCCCCCTCGGCCAGGAAAAACAGAGCAGTGTGCTCTGCTCCTGCGCGAGGGGGTATATATAGGCACCTCACTGGTCCCGGTTGGTGATACGAACCGGGGCTAAAGGGGAGCCTTTGGTCCCAGTTCGTCGCACCAACCGGGACCAATGGTGGTGGGCCACGAGCAAGACCCATTGGTCCCGGTTCGTCGCACCAACCGGGACCAAAAGGTCCAGACGAACCGAGGCCAATGGCCCACATGGCCCGGCCGGCCCCCTGTGCTCACGAACCGGGTCCAATGCCCCCATTGGTCCCGGTTCTTGATTGAACCGGGGCTAATGGGCTGGACAAGCCTGGACCAAAGCCCCGTTTTCTACTAGTGAATGTCTTTAGCTGCGTTGGAGTTAGCAGCTGGAATCTCTGCAGTCTCTGGAGCCACTGTGGGAGTAGGCTCATGGAGAACAAGAATGCGCTCGCTATTGGTGGTAGCTGGAAAAGCAACTTAGATGGGTTCAACATTCAGCATATCTTGGGCTGCAGCACGCTCTTTTCGTGAAGACTTTGAAGCCTTTGTCTTCAACTTTTTCTTATAGGGAGCGGCATTAGAGGTGTCTTGGTGCTTCCTCTTCCTAGCTTCAGTCTCAGCTTGCCGTGTCTTCTTTTGGTCTGAAGCTATTGAAGGGACTTTTGGCTTCGAGCTGGTCATACTTACATGGAAGACTATGCTAGGTCGTTCCTGCCTTGGAACTTCAGATTCAAATTCAGCAGACTTCTTCTTTTTCTTGGCAGCAAGCTTGGGGTCCATGCCTGGACGCCCAAGTGCCTTTCGCTTCAAGGCTTCATTATGAGCCTAAACGCATTTCTCAGCACAGTGCTTTAGACGCTCTCTTGAGCCCTTAGCTTCATCACGACACTTGACAAATTCAGCCTTGAGATCTGCCATCATAGTCTTGAAGTTTTGAACCTCGTGAGCGCTGAGTTTGGCCATATGCTTCTTGAAGACAGCCTTTTCATGGTCAATCTTGTTGTTTTGCTCAATTACCTTTTGTGCAATGGTCAGCTCTTGGGCAATGTAGCCCTGAAAGATCACGCTGATATCAATTGGAAGGTGTAGATCATCGAGGGTAAGAGAGGTATCTTCAAACCTCTCGTCAATGAAATTATTGATAATATCTGCGTCAAACATAGGCAGATCATTAAAGATTGCAGCCTATTGGTTTCTCTTGCTCAGCATCTCGAGTGCATCATCAGCAAGGTCATCATCATTGGAAAGATCAATAATGTCTTCATCATTGCGCAAGATGCTTCCAGGTGTGAAAATTTGTCTTGATGTCTTATTGAGCTCCTTGGACTTCTTGGATATGCGAAATTGGTCCTCAGACTGCACACTAGATTTAGGAGTTGCAGATTTTAATGACTTCAACTTGAAGCTTTGGGTGCAAGAGAGTGTTTTGAAGCCTTTGACTTTTTCTTTGGCTTCAAGGGCTCTAGAACAGCTTCAGGTTCCTCATCAGAAGAAGCTTGTTCATTAGTAGCCGTTTGTGCAACAATGTGAGAGAGTAGCTCATGGAGACTATTGAAGGGGCTAATGATATTCTCATTGGCTTCACGACTACCGTCTGGCCGAGGTCTGGCTGGACCTGGGTTGCAGTCAAGTCTAAACTTCTTCTTGTTCGGAGTAGCAGAATTCTTGGCAAACTTGTAGTTTTCTTCAAAGAGATCATCTTTACGACACCATCTAAGACTGGATGGGTCGGCATTTGCTGGCCTAGGTCCTCTAACCATACATGGGAAGACTCCTTTGGTGATGGCTTCAGCCTTGTTCTTGGGCGGCAGCTTCTTGTAGAGGATATTGCCCCATGGGGGTCGTACAACATTCTTGGTAGCATATTCTAGTGTCATGAAGCGATATGCAAACTGAAAGTGCTAGTTACCGACTAGAGGGGGGTGAATAGGAGATTTTCATGAAAGTCTTCAAAACATGATGAAATGAACCTATTATTATGAAGTGGAAGATAGACTACACTAGACAAGCCATAGTCAAGTAAGCAGTATTATGAAAGTACGAAGACTATCAGCAACTAGGTAGTATGGATCATAATGGAAGATAAAATGAAGCCAAACAGGTAACAAACTTCACACAGTGAGGTCAACCAGATCACACAAGCAAGCAATGACTTCACGAAGACAAACTGAAATGTAAATGAGTTGGAAGATAGAACCAGTAGCTTGGTGATGACAGGACTTTGGTAGACCAGTTCTAGTTGCTATTACAACTGTACGTCTGGTTAGGGAGGCTGAGATTGAACTCAGAAGACCATGTCTCCACCTTATTACCCTTGAGATAAGGACACCCAGTCATCGCCCACTCACTCTGGTAAGTCTTCAAGGTAGACTTACAAACCTTCATAGACTTCGTTCACAGGCAATCCACAATCACTCTTGGATGCTCAGAACGTGATGCCTAACCGGCTGAAGGATGCAAAGTCCTCAAGTGTAACAAGTGATGCCTAACCGGCTTGAGGATGCACAGTCCTCAAGATCACACAGACACAAAGACTTCAGTGATGCCTAACACTCTTTGGCTCTGGGTGTTTTGGGCTTTGTCCTCGCAAGGATCGTTTCTCTCAAAGTCTTTAGAGGTGGGTTGCTCACAAACGACAAAAGCCGTGCACTAACTCTGAGCAGCCACCAATTTATGGAGTAGGGGGTGGGCTATTTATAGCTAGGAGGCAACTCAACATGGTATGTCTGAAATGACCCTTGGTCCCTAAGGAACTGACACGTGTCCAACGGTCAGATTTCAAACACACGCGGCAGCTTGGCTTGGGCTACAAGCAAAGCTAACTCATCCAACTCTAGATAAGATTTTCTCTCATTGTCTTCGCTCGAAGACATAGGATTTTTGTAGAGCATCACTTCAGTCATCTGACTTTGTTCACTTGGCACCACTTAACAGTACGGTGGTTCCTCTAAATCAAGAAAGAAGAAAAGAAACTACGAAAGAATCTATGTCTTTGCACTCCATAGTCTTCAAGTGAATGTCTTCACATGTCATTATCTTCAACTGAATGTCTTCATGAACCACCATTGTCTTTAGTGTCTTCACACATTTTTTGGGGTCATCTCTGGTAGGTAAACCAAATCAGTGAGGGAATACTACCTGGATTATCCTGCAATTTTCACAAACACATTAGTACCTCAACCACGTTTGTTGTCAATACTCCAAAACCAACTAGGGGTGGCACTAGATGCACTTACAATCTCCCCCATTTTGGAGCCGAAGATGAATACTCAGACTCTTCAATGGAGGGAGTGGAACGCTGTAAGTGCATCTAGTGCCCCCTAGTTGGTTTTGGAGTATTGACGACAAACATGGTTGAGGGACTAACATGTTTGTGAGAATTGCCGGGTAACACAGGTAATAGTCCATCACTGATTCGGTTTACCTCCAGAGATGACCCCTAAAAATGTGTGAAGACATTGAAGACAATGGTGGCTCATTAAGACATTCACATGAAGATGATGACCTATGAAGACATTCATTGAAGACTATAGAATGCGAAGACATAGTCTCTTCCGTAGTTCTTTTTATTCTTTCTTGAGTCATAGGAACCACCGCACTGTTAAGTGGGGTCCAAGTGAACATAGTCAGATGACTGAAGTGATGCTCAACCAAACACCTATGTTTTCGAACGAAGACAGTGAGAGCAAATCTTATCCAGAGCTGGATAAGACAACCTTACTTGGAGCTCAAGCAAAGTTTCCGCGTGTTTTCAAAATCCGACCGTTGGACACGTGTCAGTTCCTTAGTGACCAAGGGTCATTTCGGACATATCATGTCAGGTTGCCTCCTGGCTATAGATAGTCCACCCCCTACACCATAAATTGGTGGCTGCTCAGAGTTAGTGCACGGCTTTTGTCGTTTGAGAGCAATCCACCTCCGAAGCCTTTGAGATGAAGATCCTTCCAAGAGTCATTGTGGATCACCAGTGAACGAAGTCTGTGATGGTTCGGAAGTCTACCTTGAAGACTTACCAGAGTTCAATCTCATCCTCCCTAACCAGATGTACAGTTGTCACAGCAACTAGAAATGGTCAGCCAAATTCTCCGTGTCTCCAAGCTACCGGTTCTATCTTCCAACCCATTTACTTTCCAGTTTGTCTTTGCAAAGTCATTACCTGTGTGTCTGATCTGTTTGACTTCACTGTGTGAAGATTTTCCCCTGTTTAGCTTCATTTCTATCTTCCATCTTGATCCATGCTATCTAGCTATCAATAGTCTTCCTATTATTTCTATGATGTTTACTTGACTGTTGTGTGTCTAGAGTAGTTTATCTTCCGCTGCTTATCATATAGGTTCTTTTCATCTGTTTGTCTTCAAAAGATATCGTGTTTGAAGACTTGTGTAAATATCGCCTATTCACCCCTCCTCTAGTCTATAACTTGCACTTTCAATTGGTATCAGAGCAAGGTGCTCCCTTGTTCTGTGTGATTTAGTTTAACCACCTAGAGTTTTAGTTATGTCGACTGCAGGGATAACCAAAGTCTCCGCTGCGTGCCCTGTCTTCATTGGGACTGATTACCCTTACTGGAAGAATAAGATGTGTATGTATCTTGAAGCTATCGATAATGACCTCTAGTAGGTCGTCATGACTGGTGTTCCTAAGGCTGGTGAAGGTGTCACCCCTGGTGATGTCAAGAAGTTTTCTCAACTGGACTCAACTGCCAAGAACATCATCTGTGGTCATCTCACCAAAGGATAGTACAGACATGTGAGTGCACTGGATTCATACAAGCTGGTATGGGACTGGCTGTCCAAGGTCAATGAAGGTGTCTCAACACAGAGAGACTCAAGGATTGACGTTCTTCGCAATCTTTTCAATTGCTTCAAGAGAAATGGCAATTATAATGTCCAGCTTACATTTGATCGCCTCACTAATATCACCAATGAGCTTCATGCTCTTGGCACCACTGAAAGCACCAAGCATGAAGTTGTGAAGAAGCTACTGAGGTCTCTTGATAGTTCGTTTGACACCTGGGCATTGATGATTCAAGAACAACCTGACTGTACAAGTCATGATGGTGAACTGTTCGTATGCCAAATCTATGTGGATGAAATTATCTTTGGATGCACTGACAAAAGATATAGTGCTGAGTTTGGATACATGTTGCAAGAGCAATATCAGATGACCATGATGGGTGATCTGAAGTTCTTCCTTGGTCTCCAAATTTGTCAACAGAAGAATGGCATCTTCATATCTCAAGAGAAATACCTCAAAGATTGCCTGAAGAAGTTTGGAATGCAAGATTGCAAAGGGTACATGACGCCAGTGCCAACCAAAGGTCAATTGGGCTCCGACGCCAATGGTAAAGAGATCGATCAAAAGGTATATCGCTCCATGATTGGTTCTTTACTCTACATATGTGCATCTAGGTCTATTATAATGCTTAGCGTTTGCATGTGTGCCCAATTCCAAGCGGCACCAAAGGAATCGCATCACCGCGTTGTGAAGCGAATTCTTCGATACTTGGCTCACACCCCAACACTAGGATTATGGTATCCCAAGGGCTACATATTTGATCCTGTTGGATTCTCAGATGCTGACTATGCTGGTGACAAAGTTGATCGCAAGTCCACATCAGACACATGTCACTTTCTTGGATGATCTCTTGTCTGTTGGTCTTCAAAGAAGCAGAACTCAGTGTCTCTCTCCACCGCTGAAGCTGAATACATTGCTGCTGGATCTTGTAGCGCTCAGCTTCTCTGGATGAAGCAAACTCTTAAGGACTATGGCATCAACATGATGAAGGTGCCTCTTTTCTTTGATAATGAGAGCGCCATCAAGATTGCTCACAATCTCGTTCAGCACTCGAAGAAAAAGCACATTGAGATTCGTCAGCACTTTCTCAGGGATCATGTGATCAAGAAGGACATTGAAATTATACATACATGTTATGTCCTCTACAGCATTCACTTATTGCTATGTCTTCAAACTATTTGGAATGCATTCAATGTGTCCTTGTCTTCACTGTGACATTGAAATCAAATTCTCTCTATCTCTTCATATGCATTCTATTGACACGTGTCGAATGTCTTCACTTTGTCTTTGTCTGATAAAGATATAGAGACACATATTTAAATCTTCTTTGAATGCCTTATCCTTTTTTCCCGAAAACCGGAGAAACCAGAACTTCCATCCGACAAACCAGGCATGCGTGACATATTGACGACAAACATGGTAGAGGGACTAACGTGTTTGTGAGAATTGCAGGATAACACAAGTAATAGTCCCTCACTGATATGGCTTACCTTCCAGAGATGACCCCTAAAAATGTGTGAAGACATTGAAGACAATGGTGGCTCCTGAAGACATTCATGTGAAGATAATGAACTATGAAGAAATTCATTGAAGACTATGGAATGTGAAGACATAGTCTCTTTCGTAGTTCTTTTTATTCTTTCTTGAGTCATAGGAACCACCTTACTGTTAAGTGGGGTCCAAGTGAACATAGTCATATGACTGAAGTGATGCTCAACCAAACACCTATGTCTTCGAACGAAGACAATGAGAGCAAATCTTATCCAGAGCTGGATAAGTCAGCTTTACTTGGATCTCAAGCAAAGTTGCCGCGTGTGTTCAAAATCCGTCTGTTGGACACGTGTCAGTTCCTTAGTGACGAAGGGTCATTTCGGACATATCATGTCGGGTTGCCTCCTGGCTATAAATAGCCCACCCCTACACCATAAATTGGTGGCTACTCAGAGTTAGTGCATGTCTTTTGTCGTTTGAGAGCAACGCACCTCCGAAGCCTTTGAGAGAAAAGGTCCTTCCAAGAGTCATTGTGGATTGCCGGCGAACAAAGTCTCTAAAGGTTCGGAAGTCTACCTTGAAGGCTTACCAGAGTGATTGGGCGAGGACTGGGCATCCTTATCTCAAGGGGAATAAGGTGAAGACACGGTCTTCAGAATTCAATCTTAGCCTCCCTAAACAGACGTACAGTTGTCTCAGCAACTGGAACTAGTCTACCAAATTCCCCATGTCTCCAAGCTACCGGTTCTATCTTCCAACCCATTTACTTTCTAGTTTGCCTTTGCAAAGTCATTACCTGTGTGTTTGATCTGTTTGACTTCACTGTGTGAAGATTGTCCCATGTTTAGCTTCATTTCTATCTTCCATCTTGATCCATGCTATCGAGCTATCAATAGTCTTCGTATTATTTCTATGACGTTTACTTGACTGCTCGGTGTCTATAGTAGTTTATCTTCCACTGCATATCATATAAGTTCTTTTCATCTGTTCGTCTTCAAAAGATATCGTGTTTTGAAGACTTGCGTAAATATCGCCTATTCACCCCCCTGTAGTCGATAACTTGCACTTTCAATTGGTATCAGAGCAAGGTGCTCCATTGTTCTGTGTGATTCGGTTTAACCACCTAGAGTTTTAGTTATGTCGACTGTAGGGATAATCAAAGTCCTCGCTGCATGCCATGTCTTTGATGGGACTGATTACCCCTACTGGAAGAATAAGATGCGTATGCATCTTGAAGATATCGACAATGACTTCTGGTATGTCGTCAAGACTGATGTTCCCAAGGCTGGTGAAGGTGTCACCCCTGCTGATGTCAAGAAGTTTGCTCAACTGGACTCAATCGCCAATAACATCATCTGTGGTCATGTGGGCAAAGGACAGTACGAACGTGTGAGTGCACTGGATTCAGCCAAGCTGGTATGGGACTGGCTGTCCAAGGTCAATGAAGGCATCTCAACACAGAGAGACTCAAGGATTGACGTTCTTCGCAATCTTTTCAATCGCTTCAAGAGAAATGACCATGAAAATGTCCCGCTTACATTTGATCGCCTCACTAATATCACCAATGAGCTTCTTGCTACCTCTTGAGCATGCATTGGTTTTCACTTGAAGAGGAAAGGGTGATGCATCAAAGTAGCGTAAGTATTTCCCTCAGTTTTATTTTAGAACCAAGGTATCAATCTAGTATGAGACTACACGCAAACAGCCTAGTACCTGCACAAACAATCAAGAACCTTGCAACCAACACGATAAAGGGGTTGTCAATCCCTTCACGGCCACTTGCAAAAGTGAGATCTGATAAAGATAATAAGATAACTATTTTTGGTATTTTTGTTGTAAAGATTGGAAAATAAAGATTGCAAAATAAATGGTAAACTATAATTGTAGATCGGAAACTTTTATTATGTAAAGTAGACCTGGGGGCCATAGGTTTCACTAGTGGCTTCTCTCATGATAGCATAAATTACGGTGCGTGAACAAATTACTGCCAAGCAATTGATAGAAAAGCGCGTAGTTATGAGAATATCTAGGCATGATCATGAACATAGGCATCTAGAGTATTAAGTTCATAAGAACGGAGTAACGCCTTAAGCAAGATGACATGATGTAGAGGGAAAAACTCAAGGAATATGATATAAACCCCATCTTTTTATCCTCGATGGCAACGATACAATACGTGCCTTGTTGCCCCTGCTGTCACTGGGAAAGGACACCGCAAGATTGAACCCAAAGCTAAGCACTTCTCCCATTGCAAGAAAGATCAATCTAGTAGGCCAAACCAAACTGATAATTCGAAGAGACTCGCAAAGATATTAAATCATGCATATAAGAATTTAGAGAAGAACCAAATATTTTTCATAGATAATCTTGATCATAAACCCACAATTCATCGGATCTCGACAAACACACCGCAAAAGGTATTACATCGAATAGATCTCCAAGAACATCGAGGAGAACTTTGTATTGAGAACCAAAGAGAGAGAAGAAGCCATCTAACTAATAACTATGGACCCGAAGGTCAGTGGTAAACTACTCACACATCATCGGAGAGGCTATGATGTTGATGTAGAAGCCCTCCGTGATTGAAACCCCCTCCAGCGGAGCACCGAAAAAGGCCCTAAGATGGGATCTCACGGGTAGAGAAGGTTGCAGCGGTGGAAAAGTGGTTTCGTTGCTATCCTAGATGTTTCTAGGGTACAAGGGTATATATATAGGGCGAAGAAGTATGTAAGTGGAGCTACGAGCGACCCATGAGGGTGGGGGGCGCGCTAACCCCCCTTGGAGAGCCCTCCTGCCTCGTCGCCGCCTCGTGGCATTCTAGACTTTAGCTCCAAGTCTTCTGGATTGCGTTTGTTCCAAGAAAAATCCTCACGAAGGTTTCGTTCCGTTTGAACTCCGTTTGATATTCCATTTCCGCAAAACACTGAAATAGGCAAAAAAAAACAACTGGCACTAGGCCTCCGGTTAATAGGTTAGTCCCAAAAATAGTACAAAGTGCATATTAAAGCCCATTAAACATCCAAAACAGATAATATAATAGCATGGAACAATCAAAAATTATAGATACGTTGGAGATGTATCACAGCCCAACATCTGTGAAGCAATCAAGAGCCTCTTCAAGGCAAGGCAGCCCGGCAATGGCATCACAATCAAGACGTTGGTGTGGGAAAATCCTGTCTTGGTTGTATAGTATGTAAGAATAGTAGCTGTGTTGCTGGAAGCTCCAGAACGTATCTGAGGTAACCTTTGGCTTCTTGTATGGATTCTTTTCAGAGTCAAAGAAAGTGTTGTGCTCTCTGAAGCTTCGCACACTGAAGGAGCCTTGCATAGTGACAACGCTTGGGAGCCTGGGTAGCATGGGCTTTGGCTTCTCCGTTTGAGGCCTCTGCTCCACAAGATACTCATATTGGGGACGTAGAGCAGTGGGAGGCATCAATATGGGCCACCAAATAGTAACGAGCTCACATTCACGATTGAAGGCTTGTTCCGTGGTGTGAGACACAGGGGGAAGAAAAATCATAGCCGTGGCAGCATTGACTTCGGGTTGCACATTGTCTTGAGCCATGAAACCGTCATTGGCATCAGTGGCAGTCGCATGTGCATTACCATCAGTAGCTTCTTGGACTGGGGGTCTGGCAAAATCATCTCTTCTTCATGCACAACAGTTTCATCAGTAGAGGGAATAGCTTCTCGATCTTCTTCTTTTTCTTCATCAGCTGATGCAGCCGGAATGTCTTTAGCCACTTTGGCTTCAGATTCTTGAGCAGATGCTGAAGGGATGGCTGAGGGAGTCCTGGACTAAGGGGTCCTCGGGTAACCGGCCTATTATCAATGGGCCGGACTGGTGGCCTGTGAAGACATGAAACCCCAAGACTGTACCCGTGTCCGGATTGGACTCTCCTTGGCATGGAAGGCAAGTTTGGCGATCGACTATGAAGATTCCTTCTTATGTAACCGACTCTATGTAACCCTAGACCCCCCCGGTGTCTATATAAACAGGAGGGTGTAGTCCGGAAAGCATACACATTACTGTAGTCATACAGGCTAGGCTTCTAGGGTTTAGCCATTATGATCTCGTGGTAGATCAACTCTTGTAATACTCATATTCATCAAGATCAATCGGGCAGGAAGTAGGGTATTACCTCCATAGAGAGGGCCCGAACCTGGGTAAAACATGGTGTCCCCAGTCTCCTGTAACCATCGACCTTAGATGCATAGTTCGGGACCCCCTACCCAAGATCCGCCGGTTTTGACACCGACATTGTTGCTTTCATTGAGAGTTCCACTGTTCCATCGACGGAAGGTTCGACGGCCCCTTCAATCGTTGATAGTGGCGCTGTCCAGGGAGAAACCTTCCCCCCCGGACAGATCTTCGTATTCGGTGGCTTCGTACTGCGAGCCAACTCGCTTGGCCATCTGGAGCAGATCGATAGCTTCTTCCCTGGCCGTCAAGTAAGATTCGGGTGCTTGAACTATGTCACGGACATCCGTGGAGACCTGATCTTCGACGGATTTGAGACCGCGGCGATCGCTCCCCCTCGCTCCGATGAACATGACTCAAATCTGTCATCGGATCACATACAGGAGATGGGTCCTGTTGCTACAACGGCCTTAAATCCGTAGCAGATTGTGCCATCTGAGGCCACAGAGTCCGCGGCGTTGGAGCCACACGCACACTCGACACCTGGCAATGTTTGTGTCGACGGAGCTCCGGACTCGTCTCCGACTATAAGTTTCGAACCACGTACGCCTACGAACACCGAGCTAGATCGGTTGTCGATTTTCGAATTCAGCACCGCAGACATCTTCCAACACTCGCCCTTGGGAGACGTGCTAAGCTCGTTAAAAAACCTATCCTTGGCGGGGGAGGTACAGCCGAACCATGTTCGGTTCGAACTAGGGGCTAACGACGAAGAATTTAGCTTCCCATCTGCCACCCACTTCATAGCCACTGTCGAGGACTTAACCGACACACTTGCTTAAGGCTCTGAAGACTTCGACAGCATGGACGACGATGACGATGAGGAGCAGGGTCAAAACCCGCCATTTACTGGGCGATGGACGGCCACTTCCTCATACAATGTGTACATGGTTGATACACCTAAAAAAGCCGACGACGATGACAAGGAAGATCCAATCGAGAATAAACCTCCCGAGACACAGTCCAAGTGTCGGCGGCCTAAACGCCGTTCTAAGTCACGTCGCTCAAAAGACAGCAACACTGGCACCGGAGAAAATAGTACTACGGGCGACACCGAAAACAATGAAGACCCTGTCGGAACAACATCCGAACAGGAGGAACAAGACATCGGGCAAGTTGACCCTGAGAAACAGGCCATGCCTAACGACCCGGATGACTATAGTTACCGTCCACACTCCGAGGAGGAAGAGAGCCTCGGTAACAAGGATTTGATCGTGCCTGAGGCACCCCTCGAGCAGGAGCGCTTCAAGCGCCAGCTAATAGCTACTGCAAGGAGCCTGAAGAAAAAGCAAAAGCAGCTTCAAGATGATCAGGACCTACTGATTGACAGATGGACTGACGTCCTGGCAGCCAAAGAATAGGGCCTCAAGCGTCCAGCCAAGAGTTACCCAAAATGCAGACTGCTACCTCAGTTCAATGAGGAGGTGCTAGAGCCCATACCTCCCTCGCGCAATTCGGACCGACCACCTCGTGGTCGAGATAAAACGGCAACTCATGCCGAACACCAGCCCGCCCCACTGCCTCGTAAAAACACGGAGAAAACAGCTCGGGACTATACATATGACCTTCGGCAAGACCTGGACAGTAGAGCAGGACACACCAGATCAATGTACGGATCGCGAGGACGCCTTTCGACCTGCGACGACAGCTACCTATTTGGACGTGACGAACCTAGTCACGTCCAGGCCGATAACCGCAGGCGGACCTCATTGGAGGTGCGCCGCGATGCTGACTGATACAGAGGCGCCGCACACCACTCTGCTTCACAAATGAAGTACTGGATCATGAATTCGCCGAGGGGTTCAAGCCCTTCAATATTAAATCATACGACGGAACAACCGATCCCACAGTATGGATCGAGGATTTGATTCTCCACATCCATATGGCCCGAGGAGATGATCGCCATCAAATACCTCCCACGAAAACTAAAAGGGCCAGCTAGACACTGGTTAAATAGCCTGCCTCAAAATTCCATCGGCAGCTCGGAGGACTTGGAAGAAGCTTTTCTTGACAATTTCCAAGGCACTTATGTCCGGCCACCGGACGCCGATGACTTAAGTCATATAGTTCAGCATCCTAGAGAATCAGCCTAAAAATTCTGGACTAGGTTCCTGACCAAAAACAACCAGATCGTTGACTGTACAGATGCCGAAGCCCTAGCGACCTTTCAACATAGCATCTGTGATGAATGGCTCGCCCGCCACCTCGGCGAAGCAAAGCCGAAATCAATGGCAGCCCTGACGGCACTCATGACCCGCTTTTGTGCGGGTGAGGATAGTTGGCTGGCTCGTAGTAAAAACACAGCCAACGAGGCAGGCCCCTACGAGGCCGAAAACAGCACCGACAAGCCCCAGCGCAATGAACACAAACGCCGAAGTAATGACAATAACACCGATGACACGGCGGTTCATGCCGGATTCAGTGGCTCCAAGCCCGGCCAACGGAAGAAGCCTTACAAAAGGAACAATGAGGGACCTTCCAGCTTGGGCCGCATACTAGATCGTCCGTGGCAGATACATGGCACCCCAGACAAACAAGCCAATCATACCAACCAAGATTGCCTGGTTTTCAAGCAAGCCAACAAGTCAAATACCGAGAGCAAGGAAATAGGATCACAAAGCGAGGACGATGACGAAGAGCCCCGGTAGCTGAACACGGGAGAACAGAAAAAGTTTCCCCCTTGATTCAAAGTGGTGAATATGATATATGCTACACACATCCCCAAAAGGGAGCCCAAGCGCACACTCAGGGACATCTATGTGAAAGAGCCAGTCATCCCAAAATTCAATCCATGGTCGTGATTCCCGATCACCTTTGATCGTCGAGATCATCCAACTAGTATCCGTCATGGTAGTTCGGCCTCACTGGTCCTTGACCCACTCATAGACGGATTTCACCTTACACGAGTCCTAATGGACGGGGGTAGCAACCTTAACTTGCTCTACGAGGATACCGTGCGCAAAATGGGCATTAACCGATCACGGATCAACCCCACAAGGACTAACTTTAAAGGAGTCATCCCAGGTGTTGAGGCCTGCTGTACGGGCTGAATCACACTTGAAGTTGTGTTCGGGTCCCAGGACAACTTCAGAAGCAAGGAGTTACTCTTCGACATCATCCCCTTTTGCAGCGGCTACCACGCACTGCTTGGACGAACCGCATTTGCCCGATTCAATGTGGCACCTCATTACGCTTATCTCAAGCTCAAAATGCCCCGACCTCATGGCGTCATAACAGTAAATGGAAATACAGAACACTCCCTCCGTACCGAGGAGCATACCGCGGCCTTAGCAGCAGAAGTACAGCGCGGCCTCTTTCAGCAGAACCCTAATTCGGCGCCCGAACCCACGGACACCATTAAGAGAGTCTGGAACGTTCTGTAGCGAGACAGCCCGGCTCGTCAAGAGCCTAACTAGCAAAATGTACCACCGTCCAAGTCCCGATCGAATGGAGGCATTCGTACCGCGTGTACATAACTACACACTCAAAATTCCTTGGGCATCAATGGAGCATAACCATCTCGCGATCCAAAGTATAGGTTAGACCGACCCTGGATCCGCACACTCTCACTTTTTCTTTTTATTTCGTGATTTTCTCTTTTCGAGGTTTCTTCCGACAACCCGTTCGACGGACACACCAAGGAGGCGAGGAGTTTCAGCGTACAAGGAAATCCCGAGGTGGTCTCTGCTAACGATCGCTGTACCTGTTTACATAGCCGCATGCAGCTCACTCTGGGTCGTGGCATGTCAAATAGCCTTTCTTGCTTACTACATTACTTGTACAAGTACGCCTTCATATATTAATCACACTATAGTAAAGGATAGTGTCAGCTTATTACTTGATCTCCCGCTCCTTTTCCTCACCCTTGTATTTATTACTCAATGCACACGTACACTCTAGTACGTATGTCTGCGACAGGGGATTCATTACGCCCCGCACTGCGGCAATAAAAGTCCGAACACTTTTACAGTACAGTTCGGCACCCTAAACTTATAGCATTATATGCATCGGCTCCGAATCATGTCTTTGGTCAATAGTTGGGTTGCGCGGCTCCTGTGCTTACTACCTTACGTTCCGTTATATCGGTTAGGGTAGTAAAGGGAGAACTACAGCGATTTTGTCCCCGTTCTTCCAGACGAGCACCTCAGTAGAGAAAGCCGAAAACTGATTGTCATGATGCGGCGAGAGCTGGTCAGCTGTTCAAGAGGTCTGAAATCCCTAGAGATTTTTTCCGCTTTACGCGAGGAATCGGTTTTTCTCCGATTAGGCATGTATAGCGCCGCTAGTTTTGCTTTCCGAACAATAGGGGCTTCGCCGAAATCTTCATTGTCAAACTCCTAAGGTTAAGTGAGGGTAATAAAGGCCGTATAGTCTGATTGCCTTGTTCGTTGTGCTAAAAACCTCCTTTAAGGACGAGCATGTCGGGTAAAGAGTGTTTAGATTTATCCCGAACACCCCCGTACTATCTACGTGGGGGCAGAAGCCGACGACTGGTCAACCCTCAGACTCTAAGTAAACGGCCGCACAGGAGGTAAAAATTTCGTTGCAAGCATCATATTACATACCGATCTTGTTTTATATTACAGGACAACCCGAATGTTTTCACAGGAATATCACGTCCATCGCACATTGATCCGCCACAAGGAGGGATCCCTCCAGGACTCCGTCGAAATACAGCTCGGGTCGACGATGCTCCTTGCCCTCCGGCGGCCCCTCGGTAATCAGATTCTAGGCATCCAGCTTCGCCCAATGCATCTTGACGGGGGCAAATGCCATTCGTGCACATTCAATGTAGACCGATTGTTTCACGACTTCGAACCGTGGGCAGGCACTCACAAGCCTCTTCACATGCCCGAAGTTGCTGCTGGGTATGGGCTCGGTAGGCCACAGCCGGAGTATTAGGTCCTTCATGGCTAGCTCGGCCGACCTGGGCAGCTCGACCAGCTGTTTTAGCTGGTCGCTAAAGGACCAGAATAGCTTCTCGGTAGACATCCCCTCTTCGGCTCGATAAAACTCGGCAGCATCTAATATGCTGCGCAGCAGATTCGTAAACACCCCTGGAGAACCCAAATTCGGGTAAGTACAAGGAATGTTTCCTTCGCACACTTGCTTTGCATAGCAAAAGACTTACCCGCCGCAATCGTCTGGGCCGCCTAAATCTCCTGGCGGGCGCTCTGGGCTTCGGCTCGAGCATCCTGTGCGCTCTGGCAGGCCTTCGCAAGTTTGGACTCTTGCATCCTAAAATTGCGCTCCAAGGACTCGAGCTTCTCAACGACGTCATGGAGATCTTGTTGGGCCTTGTTAACCAGGGCCTCGTGCTTCTCACGCGCGGCGCATTCTCTGGCCGCCTTTTCCTCGGCCTCGGCTAACGCCTTCTTGAGGGCTGCCGCCTCGGTCGTGGCCCCTAATAAAGTTCATGACACTTTAGTCCGCACGGACCACTCACCCTTATTAAATGAACACATAGGTTACTGCATACCTTGGCTATCCTCCAGCTGCTTCTTCACGAGGCCAAGCTCTTCCTCGGCCCGCTCCAGTCTCCATTTCAGTCCGAAGACCTCCGCAGTATGAGTGGTAGCAGCCCGCAACGATGCTTGCTTATTCACATAGACACCTTATGTTAGACTCTTGAGAAAATTATTTTTGATCCCCTGTTCGGCTCTTTCTTTCCGAACACTGAACATAGCATCAGGGGCTACTATCTACACTTTTATATTCTTCCTACAACTACATTACTCACCTCAAAGCCTGTTAGAAGGCTAATGCAGGCTTCGGTTTTGGCGGACTGAACCTTCTCGGTCACTGTACCCATAAAGGTATGGTGATCATCCACAATGGAAGTGCCCCGCAACACTTCTAGCAGATTATCCGGTGCCTCTGGTTGGACAAAGGTCACCGGTGGAATAGGCACACCTCCTCCTTTCGGGGAAGGCCGTTCCCTAGACTCCGGAGCCATGAAGGTCTCCGGAATAGTATCCAGCAGAGGGCCAAATGGAACCCGGCCTCCATCACCAGTCCCCATGGAGGCTTTTCCCTCCATGTGTCCGGCGGCCGAGCAGTCATCCTGGAGCGCCACCCTGACGATCTCCGGAACCTTCCCCCGGTCTGGGAAAGTCCTTTGGGACACCACCTCGTCGTCACTCTTGGGTGAGACTGAACGAGCAGGTGGCGGAGACATGCTAGCCATCTCCTTAGAGTTTAGCGAACTCTCTATAGAGGATCGCGGGGAGCCGTCATGGGCCAGACTGGAATAACACAATTTACACATATCAATATTAAAAATTGGAGAGGCCAGACGTTTGGGCACGCATATGGATTTTGGTACTTACGATGCGGCCCGAGGCTTGGTCCGGGGAGGTTGCTCCGGACTACTATCGACATCCCACACGGAGTTATCCGCGCGGGAGCCCCTCCCCTTCTTAGGCGCCTTCGCCTCCAGATTCGTGGAGGCCGCTCTCTTCTTCCTCCCCACCTCGGGCGGGGAGTCTTCTTCTTCTTCCTCCTCCTCATCATCGTCTTCGGCGGATGAAGAGTGAGTTTCGTCATTGGACGACACGTCCGAAGCACCTTTTCGGCGAGCGCCCCTCCGGGCCCCTTCGGCCGCTTTCTTGGCCGTCTTCATCGGCACCTCATTAGGTGCTGGAAACAGCATTTTCTTCAGTAATAGGAATTCTTGGTCTTTGGGCAGCGGAGCCGGACAATTAATCCCCCCTGCTACCTCGATCCAAGCCCGTAAACAAGGATGGGAAGGCTTAGACTTTTTCCTCAAAATGTGCTGGTAAAGGGTATACCTTGAAAGCATGAAAGAACTTACTATATTAGCCTGGCGTTTTAAGCTGAGCCCGCGATCCTCAGTAGTGGGTTGTGGCGTCTTGCCGGCCTTGAAGAGCACTTTCCAGATGTCTTCGTGCGTCGTGCCGAAGAGCTCTTGTAGCGTCTGGTGCTTGGCCGGATCGTACTCCCACAAACAGCAAGTCTGGCGTTGGCACAGAAGGATCCGACGAACGAGCATGACCTGGATCACGTTGACAAGCTTGATTTTCCTGTCTATCATGTTCTGAACGCACGTCTGGATCCCAGTCAGCTCATCCGAGGGACCCCAGGTTAGGCCCCTCTCTTGGGAGGAGGTGAGCCGTATCGGGGTTCCAGATCGGAATTCGGGGACCGCCGCCCAATCAGTGTCGCACGACTCGGTGATGTAGAACCACCCCGATTTCCACCCCTTCACCGTCTCCACAAAGGAGCCTTTGGGCCAGGTAACATAGGGCATCTTTCCCACCATGGTGCCTCCACACTCTGCTTGTTGACAGGCCACCACCTTCGGCTTCACATTGAAGGTCTTCAGCCATAGACCAAAATGAGGTGGGATACGGAGAAAGGCCTCGCACACGACAATGAATGCTGTGATGTTGAGAATGAAGTTAGGGGCTAGGTCATGGAAATCTAGCCCGTAGTAAAACATCAGTCCGCGGATGAACGAGTGGAGAGGGAATCCCAGCCCGTGGACAAAATGTGTGAGAAACACAACCCTCTCATGGGGCTCTGGAGGCGAGATGATATGTCCTTTGACCGGGAGTTGGTGAGCGATCTCCTTGGCCAGGTATCCATCCTCCCGGAGCTCCTTGATGTCCTTCTTCTTAATGGAGGAGGCCATCCACTTGCCTCAAGCTCCGGATCTGGACATGTTTGGAGTGCTTCCTTGAACGAGAAAAAGCTAAAGCTTGGGCGCTTGAGCTCAAGGACGGAAGGGCTGAGGGAGGAAAATGGCGTGGGTGAAAAAAGGGAATCCTTATCCCCATTATAAAGGACGCGAATATCAAGCGCCTCCCCACTCGCCCTAAAAAGCTCTCCTATACCCAAGGCCTGTGTAAACGGCACAGTTGGGTTACCCATATCTGCATTGATGAGAACCCCGTAATAAGGGGGCACAATTTTTGCTTTGACAAGACGTGCCTATAGCAACCGCGTCTCAGGACGTGGAGCGGCGGACATAGGACGATCCAGTGTTATGACTGGTCGGACGTCATGTCCTGCTACAAGAATTTGTCAGCGGATTGGAATTGTGTAAAATTATATTCTCTCTGTGGTTGCGTATGGTGTGAACCACAGGTATGGATACTATCATCGCGTCCGAAGACTATCTTGGAGTTCGGAAAAAAGGAAACCCGCCTTGCAATGCCGAATACAATCTGCGTGCCGGACTCCTCATCGTTGAAGCCATGTTCAGGGGCTACTGAGGGAGTCCTGGACTAAGGGGTCCTCGGGCAACCGGCCTACTATCAATGGACTAGACTGGTGGGCTGTGAAGTGATATCCCACAAGTTAGGGGGATCGCAACAGTTTTCGAGGGTAAAGTATTCAACCAAATTTGTTGATTCGACACAACGGGAGCCAAAGAATACTCTTAAGTATTAGCAGCAGAGTTGTCAATTCAACCACACCTGGAAAATTAGTATCGGCAGCAAGGTAGTTTAGCAGCAAAGTAATATGATAGTAGTGGTAGAGGCAATAAAAGTAACGATAGTATTTTTGTAGTTTTTGTAATAGTATCAGCGGAAAAGAAAATAAGAAACAAGCAATATGTGAAAAGCTCGTAGGCACGGGATCGGTGATGGGGAATTATGTCGGATGTGATTCATCATGTAGAAGTTATAACCTAGGGTGACAGAGAACTAGCTCCAGTTCATCAATGCAATGTAGGAATGTATTCCAAATATAGTCATACGTGCTTATGGAAAAGAACTTGCATGACATCTTTTCTCCTACCCTCCCGTGGCAGCGGGGTTCTATTGGAAACTAAGGTATATTAAGGCCTCCTTTTAATCGATTACCGGACCAAAGCATTAGCACATAGTGAATACATGAACTACTCAAACTACGGTCATCACTGGGAGTGGTCCCGATTATAGCCACTTCAGGGTTGCCGGATCATAAGACATAGTAGGTGACAATAGACTTGCAAGATAGGATCAAGAACACACATATATTCATGAAAACATAATAGCTTTAGATCTGAAATCATGGCACTCGGGCCCTAGTGACAAGCATTAAGCATAGCAAAGTCATAGCAACATCAATCTCAGAACATAGTGGATACTAGGGATCAAAACCTAAGAAAACTAACTCGATTACATGATATATCCCATCCAACCCATCGCCGTCCAGCAAGCCTACGATGAAATTACTCACGCACGTCGGTGAGCATCATGGAATTGGTGATGGAGGAAGGTTGATGATGACGATGGCGACGATCTCCACTCTCCGGAGCCCCGAACGGACTCCGAATCAGCCCTCCCGAGAGAGATTAGGGCTTGGCTGTGGCTCCGTATCGTAAAACGCGAAAATTCTTCCTCTCTGATTTTTTTCGCCCCAAAAGTGAATATATGGGATCCAGAGATACGTCGGTGGAGCACCCGGGGGTCCACGAGGTAGGGGGCGTGCCCTAGAGGAGGGGGCGCGCCCCCCACCCTCGTGGATACACAGGGTGTAGGCCCCCCTGGTCTGGATCTTCCCGCAGGTATTTTTTATATTTTCCAAAATAATTCTCCATGAATTTTCACGTCATTGCGAGAACTTTTTTTTCTGCACAATAATAACACCATGGAAATTTGATGGGCCTCGAACCCCTCGTTGGTTACCCCAAGTGGAAGTTGTAAGATGCAGTAAGTAGAAGTGTTTTCCCCTAGCAAAGATGCCAAGGATCGATTCCCCAGAGACTCCTAGGTTCAACAAGTAGGTGTCAATTGCTACGGCGCCAGATTAGTAGCAACCAACGTGGACCTGCACACAGATACAAATAACTTTGCTCCCAACGAGTACAGAGAGGTTGTCAATCCCTCCGGCCTTGTAGTTCACAAAGGATTAAAAGCAATGATAGTAGTGATAGATAGTTTTTGCAATAGTAGGTAAATAACGAAAAGTAAATAGTGGATGTGATCAATGATGGTAATATGGACCGGAGTCTCATGATGTTCACTAGTGATGTCTCTCTCCCAAAAGACGATAAAACAACTATGTGAGGTAAACAAATTACAGTTGGGCAATTGACAGGACCACGAACGCAAACCAATGCTGACTACATTGCAAGAAAGGTTGAGGTTCAAAGCATGGGCGGTACACCAAAGTAAGTAGACCGAAATCCATCAATATCTACTACTAATCATCCACCTTGAGATATCTATCCATTACATCTCGCTGGTATTAAGTTGCGAGTCCCACCCATAGTGTAAACTCAATGCAACAGACAACTGCATTAAAAGAACTTTGCGTAAAGTAAACAATCCTTGCACCCGCGGGCACAAGCACCGTTGTTTTCCCCCTTGTGGCAACATCACATCCCCTAGACTCATGCTTCTGTCACTCAAGCTAGTCATCGAGGGGCATGAACCCACAATCGAGCATAACGTTCCCTCTTGGAGTCACTACCTACTACTCGGCCAAAGCAATAAGTAATAACGGAGAACATGCAAGAATTACTTATGAACTAAAATATAAAAGAGGTGAATCAAATATATTACTCAAGATCTATCTGAACATAATCTCATAATCCATCGGATCCCAGCAAACTCAACATAGCAACAGCATAAGGATTGCATAGGTGCCTCGATCATGTAGGGCAGCTCACGAGGACTAATTAGTGAAGCACAAGAACGGGAGGAGAACATCACATAGCTACTGGTCATGGACTCATGGTCCAAGGGAGACTACTCACGAGTCATCCGGGAGGCGTCCATGGTGGTGGAGAAGCTCCCGGTGGTGATCCTCCCCTCCGGCAGGGTGCCGGGAAGAGTTCTCCTGGTGCTCCCGATCTTGGAAGCGGCGGCGACTGCGGAACAGAGATGGGATCGCGAAAAGAGTTCCTGTTCTGAGGGTTTCGGAGGTCCCTCTAAATATATGCCAAAGGGGGGCGCCAGACGGGCTTCGGGGGGCCCAGGCGCCCCCCGGGCGCGGCCCAGGGGGGGGCGCCCACAGGGCGCCTGGAGCCCCTGTGGCCCCCCCCCCCCCAGGCTGCCCTTCGGACGCAGTGTTGTTTCCGGATCGCTGATTTTTTATATAATTTTTCTGGATTTTTCTGGGCAGTTCTCGAAACGTGAAAACCTGAAATACAAAAACAGTCGAAAACAGAAACTGGCACTGGGGTGCACTGGATTAGTAAGTTAGTCCAAATATGATCAAAAGTGTATGGAAGTGTATGAATATCATAGCAATATCACCCAAAAGAGGCATGGAGCAAGCAGAAATTATAGATACGTTTTGGACGTATCAACATCCCCAAGCTTAATTCCTGCTCGTCCTCGAGTAGGTAAATGATAACAAGAATAATTTCTGTGGTGACATGCTATTAACCATATAGGACTTTCTCATAGTCATATGACAAAAGCTTACTGAGACAATGATTCTATAGTAATTAAGTTGTCTCAAGAGAAAATCACAAATGACTGAAAGTTTTACAACATGAAACTGAAACATCAAAAAGATTTGCAATGAACATGATGTGCAAATATGACAAAGTGATATCTAGCTTGCCCCTTTAGTGATGCAAAACATAAATGCAGGGGCACCTTCAAGGTTTAAGTGATGACTAGATACAATAATTTCAGAATAAACGATATTACAATCATGCAAAAGACAATGCTACTTTGGTACAATGCACATTACACTCAGAATGACAACCATGCTCTCAGTAGTTGGTGCTTTAACATAAAAGGTAAAAGAAAGGTTAAGTGCTAAAGCTTTTTTATTTTGAAAACATGGAAGCAATTGTGTCAACGGTAGTAGTACTTCATATGTGTCATGCATAAAACATCCTATAAGTTGCAAGCCTCATGCATCGAATACTAATAGTGCTCGCTCCTTGTCCTAATTAGCTCGGATCCCCATGGGTTATCATTGCATTACATATGTTTTAACCAAGTGTCACAAAGGGGTACCCCTATGCCACCTGTACATAGGTCCAAGGAGATAAATCGCATTTGATTTCTCGTTTTTGATAGATCTCAACTTGAGGACATCCATACCGGGACAACATAGAAAATAGATGATGGACTCCTCTTCAATGCATAAGCATATTCTCATAAGAGATTGAGGATTAAGGTCCAAGCTAAAACTTCCACCATGATGCATGGCTTTGGTTGGCGGCCCAATGTTCTTCTCTAACAATATGCATAGTTATTCAACCCATGGTAAATCACCCTTACTTCAGACAAGACGAACATGCATAGCAACTCACATGATATTCAACAAAAGTGTGACAGTTGATGGCGTCCCCAGAAACATGGTTACCGCTCAGCAAGCAACTTATAAGAAATAAGATACATAAGCAACATATTCTTTACCTCAATAGTTTTTAGGCTACTTTCCCATGAGCTATGTATTGCATGGTTAGATTGCTTAGTACAGGTGGAGGTTAGCAAAAGACTGGGAGCGACCAACTAAGAGAGCAATGACGGTCATAATCATGCAGAGCGACAAAGCAATATTGAATCAGGCGTGGTAGTTATATCGCTACTTAGAAATAAATGATCATCAAGGCTTGACAGACTTTCTTTACAGTCTTGAATATGCGTGAGCATACCGCAAATCAATCAAAATAAATTCTTGAAGGAAGATATTACTAAACCATACCATATCATAGGCAAACAAACCAAGTTGGTGCTCCAATAACACATTGGGAACCCCCCAGCTATTTGAGATTAACCATAAGAAAACCTGAACTACTAAGCACCATCATGAAAGTAGCATCTTTATCATAGACACATTAACCCATGCAACGGAAGCAAACTCTCTTAATAAGGTGAGCATGGTAATTAAAGAGAGTTCAAGCAACCAACTAAATAAAAGCTCTTGAAAAGATAAGCATGAATACTAAGAGCAGAGTATGATAGTAGCTATTAAAAGACAAAGAACACACACAGCATAGATAGACATGAAAATTCTATGTAATGTTCTAGGTAGAGGTGGAGCGTGTTTCTCTCCCACATAAAGGAATGCTGGGTTCCGACTCGTTATGAAAAACTAAAAAGAAAACTAAAAGCAAGACGCTCCAGGCATAGCACATAACACATGAAGTGATAAAAATATAGCGAAACGAAAGACGAACTGATAGTGTTGATGGAGAAGGGGATGCACGGGGGCATCCCCAAGCTTAGACGCTTGAGTCTCCTTGCATATTTCTTGGGGGTGCACGGCGGCATCCCCAAGCTTGAGCGCTTGACACTCCTGAATCTTTTTATCATCTTCCCTCGCACACTTGAAAACTCCCTTCATACATAACTCATCATAATCTGATTAGCGAGGTTAGTACCCTTAATAAAATAATTATACCTTGCTGGAAATAAGGATATTCTTGAAGTTCTACTGTTTCTCAAGATTGCCAAAAGGTTTTTGCAAAGAAAAAGCAAGTTCTTAATTTGCAAAGTGAAGGTAAGGCAAAACAGGACAGAATCTGTGAAAAACAGAACAGCAGGCAGTAATTGATCTGTTCGGGATACTTATGCAACTCAAATCAAAAAACTCAGAACTGAAGAACGAAAGAAAATTATATGGAGAACGCTGTAGAAAATATTCAGACCAAAAAGATGATCTGGTGATTTTATACGAATTTTTCTATCCAAGGACAGAATCTGTTTCCTGGACAGCACCTCACAACTTTTGAACTTTCTAGCAATCGGAGGCTATACTTGGCACAAATATGAAAAGCAAAGATACAATGATGATGCTACAGCAGTAAACAACATCAAGACACAACAAAATAAAAAAGTTTATTCATGTGGGCTGCCTCCCAAAAGCGCTTTCTTTTATGCCTTTAAGCTAGGCATAATGCATAGATCAAGTTTTATCAAGAGTAAAAGAATAGCTAGCCCGTACAACGGACTCAAAAGGTAACTTGATATTCTTACGAGGGAAGTGTTCCATCCCTTTCTTGAGAGGAAACTGAAATTTTATATTACCCTCTTTCATGTCAATGACAGCACCAACGGTGCGCAAAAAGGGACGTCCCAAAATAATTGGACAAGAAGGATCACATTCAATATCCATAATAGTGAAATCAATGGGCACATAATTATCATTGACAACAATAAGAACATCGTCGATCCTCCCCAAAGGTTTCTTTATGGAAGAATCAACGAGACGAACACCAAAAGAACAAGAATCATAAGGTTTCAATTTAAGCATATCATATATCCTTTTGGGCATAACAGAGGTACTAGCACCAACATCACATAATGCATAACAAGAGAAGTCATTCAAATAAATTTTTATCATAGGATCCCAACCATCTTCTAGCTTTCTAGGTATGGAGGCTTCTACTCTAAGTTTCTCCTCCCTAGCTTTGATGAGAGCATTAGTGATATGCTCTGCGAAGGCAAGGTTAAGCGTGCTAGTGCGGGGATCTCTAGACATCTTGTGAAGGAAATCAATAACTTCGTAAGAGTTCAATTATCAAAATCAAGGTCACAAGCATCAAGTAAAGCGGTAGTGGTGTCCTTAAGGTTCACTTGTTTGCTAGCTTCTATAGTCATAGCATCACCATTAATAGGTCCATTGGGACCAGTAGTACATTGGGTGCTAAGAGTGTGAACATCCTCAATAACTTGGATAGTAGCAACAGTGTGGTGGGTAGGAAGGCTCTTAATTCTTTCCTCTTCCTCCCTTTCTCTAGGCCATCTTTCTTTTAGCTTAGCCATCATCCTAATATTTTCATTAATTCGTACTTGAGTAGCATTAATAGGGATGACTTCCCTCTCCTTAAGAGGAGAAGTTTCAATTTTTAGCAATTTTACCTCATTGGCTAAGTGGTCTACCTTAAAAGAAAGATCATCTAGTTTATGTAGTTTCTCTTCTACATTCTTATTAAAGGCTTTTTGGGTAGTGATGAAATCTCTAAGCATGGTCTCTAGTTCAGTATTCGAGTTCTTGGTACTAGGATAAGCATTGTTGTTCCCATAAGAGTTAGAGGGGAACGGTCTAGAATTGTTACCAAAGTTACTCCTATAAGCATTGTTGTTAAAATTGTTTCTAGAGATAAAATTCACATCTACTTGTTCTTGAGAAATCAAAGAATTTAAAGGAACATCACGAGGATCAACAGTAGATTGCTTCGAAAGTAGAGACATGATCAAGTCAACTTTTTCATTAAGGGAGGAAATCTCCTTGACAGAGTTTACCTTCCTACCTGTTGGAGCGCGTTCGGTGTGCCATTAGGAATAGGTTGTCATCATCTCATCGAGAAGCTTTGTGGCAACACCAAGTGTAGTCGACATAAAAGTTCCTCCCGCGGCCGAGTCTAACAAGTTCCGCGAGGTAAAGTTCAAGCCTATCCTGAAGAGTGGAGTCCCCGGCAACGGCGCCAGAAAATACTCCTTGATGGGCCTCGAACCCCTCGTTGGTTACCCCAAGTGGAAGGTGTAAGATTCAGTAAGTAGAAGTGTTTTCCCCTAGCAAAGATGCCAAGGATCGATTCCCCAGAGACTCCTAGGTTCAACAAGTAGGTGTCAATTGCTACGGCGCCAGATTAGTAGCAACCAACGTGGACCTGCACACAGATACAAATAACTTTGCTCCAAACGAGTACAGAGAGGTTGTCAATCCCTCCGGCCTTGTAGTTCACAAAGGATTAAAAGCAATGATAGTAGTGATAGATAGTTTTTGCAATCGTAGGTAAATAACGAAAAGTAAATAGTGGATGTGATCAATGATGGTAATATGGACCGGAGTCTCATGATGTTCACTAGTGATGTCTCTCTCCCAAAAGACGATAAAACAGCTATGTGAGGTAAACAAATTACAGCTGGGCAATTGACAGGACCACGAACGCAAACCAATGCTGACTACATTGCAAGAAAGGTTGAGGTTCAAAGCATGGGCGGTACGCCAAAGTAAGTAGACCGAAATCCATCAATATCTACTACTAATCATCCACCTTGAGATATCTATCCAGAACATCTCGCTGGTATTAAGTTGCGAGTCCCACCCATAGTGTAAACTCAATGCAACAGACAACTGCATTAAAAGAACTTTGCGTAAAGTAAACAATCCTTGCACCCGCGGGCACAAGCACCGTTGTTTTCCCCCTTGTGGCAACAACACATCCCCTAGACTCATGTTTCTGTCACTCAAGCTAGTCATCGAGGGGCATGAACCCACAATCGAGCATAACGTTCCTTTTTGGAGTCACTACCTACTACTCGGCCAAAGCAATAAGTAACAACGGAGAACATGCAAGAATTACTTATGAACTAAAATATAAAAGAGGTGAATCAAATATATTACTCAAGATCAATCTGAACATAATCTCATAATCCATCGGATCCCAGCAAACTCAACATAGCAACAACATAAGGATTACATAGGTGCCTCGATCATGTAGGGCAGCTCACGAGGACTAATTAGTGAAGCGCAAGAACGGGAGGAGAACATCACATAGCTACTGGTCATGGACTCATGGTGAAAGGGAGACTACTCACGAGTCATCCGGGAGGCGTCCATGGTGGTGGAGAAGCTCCCGGTGGTGATCCTCCCCTCCGGCAGGGTGCCGGGAAGAGTTCTCCTGGTGCTCCCGATCTTGGAAGCGGCGGCGGCGGCGGAACAGAGATGGGATCGCGAAAAGAGTTCCTGTTCTGAGGGTTTCGGAGGTCCCTCTAAATATATGCCAAAGGGGGGCACCGGACGGGTTTCGGGGGGCCCAGGCGCCCCCCCGGCGCGGCTCGGGGGGGGGGGGTGGGCACGCCCACAGGGCGCCTAGAGCCCCTGTGGCCCCCCCAGGCTGCCCTTCGGACGCAGTGTTGTTTCCGGATCGCTGATTTTTTATATAATTTTTCTGGATTTTTCTGGGCAGTTCTCAAAACGTGATAACCTGAAATACAAAAACAGCCGAAAACAAAAACTGGCACTGGGGTGCACTGGATTAGTAAGTTAGTCCAAATATGATCAAAAGTGTATGGAAGTGTATGAATATCATAGCAATATCACCCAAAAGTGGCATGGACCAAGCAGAAATTATAGATACGTTTTGGACGTATCACCATTCTGCTGAAAATAGCGTCAGTCCGGGTTAGTTCCATTCAAATCATGCAAGTTAGAGTCCAATACAAGGGCAAAAGTGTTTGGAAAAGTAGATACGTTGGAGACGTATCAACTCCCCCAAGCTTAAACCTTTGCTTGTCCTCAAACAATTCAGTTGATAAACTGAAAGTGATAAAGAAAAACTTTGACAAACTCTGTTTGCTCTTGTTGTAGTAAATATGTAAGCAAACATTCAGGTTTTCAGCAATGATCATGAACTAACCACATTCACAATAACTTTCACGTCTCATGTCTACTCACATAAATGGCATAATCAACTAGCGAGCAATAATAATAAACCTCGGATGACAACAATTTCTCAAAACAATCATGATATGATATAACAAGATGGTATCTCGCTAGCCCTTTCTGAGACCGCAAAACATAAATGTAGAGCACCTTTAAGGATCAAGGACTGACTAGACATTGTAATTCATGGTAAAAGAGATCCAATCATGATCATACTCAATGCAAATTAATGGTAATACATGCAAATGACAGAGGTGCTCTCCTGCTGGTGCTCTTTTAGAAGAGGATGATGACTCTACATAGAAGTAAATAGATAGGCCCTTCATAGAGGGAAGCAAGGATTCGTAGAGGTACCAGAGCTCGATTTTTAAAAAGAGATGAATAACATTTTGAGCGGTATACTTTCATTGTCAACATACCAACCAAGAATCTCGATATCTCCCATACTACGCACATTATAGTCGGTTCCCAAACATAATGGTAAAGTTTATACTGCCCCAACCACCAACAAGCACACTCCACGGCCATCCGAATCCACGGGGTACCATCCAAACAAGCAACCGCCCTGGGGGAGTTTTGTTTAATTATTATGATTTTGAGCAGGGGACTGGGCATCCCTGTTACCTGCCATTTTCTCATGAATGATGAGCAGAGTCCACTCATCGTGAGAATAACCCACCTAACATGGAAGATATAGACAACCCTAGTTGACACATGAGCTGTTCGAGCATACAAAACAGAATTTCATTTGAAGGTTTAGAGTTTGGCACTTACAAATTTACTTGGAACGGCAGGTAAATACCGCATATAGGAAGGTATAGTGGACTCATGTGGAACAACTTTGGGGTTTATGGAAATGGATGCACAAGCAGTATTCCTGCTTAGTACAGGTGAAGGCTAGAAAGAGACTGGGAAGCGACCAGCTAGAGAGCAACAGCGCTCATGAACATGCATTAAAATTAATCAACAATGAATGCAAGCATGAGTAAGATATAAATCACCATGAACATAAATATTGTGGAGGCTATGTTGATTTTGTTTGAACTACATGCGTGAACATGTGACAAGTCAGACCACTTGAATCGTTCAAAGGAGGATACCACCCCATCATACCACATCACAACCATTTTAATATCATGTTGGCACGGAAGATAGACCATTATAAAATCTCAGCTAATTAAGCATGGCATAAGCAGCTATGATCTCTAATTGTCATTCCAAGCATGTTTCATTCATAACAAGCTGAATCGGGAACGATGAACAATCATATTTACAAAAACAAGAGAGGTCGAGTTCATACCAGCTTTTCTCATCTACATTAGTTCATCATATATCATCCTTATTGCCTTTCACTCGCACGACCGAACAGTGTGGATAATAATAATAGTGCTCGTGCATTGGACTAAGCTGGAATGTGTGAGCATTTAATACAAGAGAGAAGACAAGGTAATATGGCTCAAGGTTAAATCAGCAATAAAGCATGTGAGAGCCAGTAAGCAATTTCAATCATGGTCTTCTACTCTTAACCCCCAATGAAAAGAAAAAAACTATTTACACGGGAAAGCTCCCAACAAGCAAAAGAAGAACGAGAAATATTTTTGGGTTTTCTTTTAATTACTACTACACGCAAGGAAAGTAAACTAGCTAGAAGCTACAAGTAATATTTTTTTTGTTTTTCTTAAGGTTTTTTCTAGCACACGAGAGAAAGACTAAGAAAAAGAAATGAAACTAAACATGGATGGTACAAAGAAAGAGTGTGAGCACCGACAACTAGAATATGTGTGTGAACATGAATCAAGGAGAAACACGTACTCCCCCAAGCTTAGGCTTTTGGCCTAAGTTGGTCTATGGCAACGTATCGAAGTTACTCCCTCAAGTGTACTGAGATGTGTCCTCTGGGTGCCACTGGTTTGCAAGCTCATCCAGGTCCCACCCATAAACAGACTGATGGTAAGGATCGAGTGGTGGATCCGGCTCAGGCTCTGAAGCTCGTGCCTGGCTCTGGTGCTTATAGAAAGCATCGGACGTAACAAGATATATGCATGTGGATAGATCAAAGAGAGATGGTGCAGGCAAGGTAACAATCTCACAATATTTTTCATCAAACCTTAATTTATAATTAAGCAACCTATCCTTGTCTTTAATAATAAAATCATGTGCTATCATGCTCTTGGAATCTAGATAAACAGGGGCAAGAAATTTTTCTTCCTTCTCATGATGCCTAATAGGTATTCTAAAATGTTCAGCAAGGCGAGAAGCAAATATGCCTCCAAAGACGGGCCCCTTTGAGCGGTCCAAACTCAGTCGTTTAGCAACGACGGCACCCAAGCTAAAAGTTGTGTCTTGAAACAAAGCATGGCGTAAAATGACAATATCAGGGGCACTAAGATTCCCACTGTTCCCGCGACCAACATCTACTAGCAAATAAAGCAAAGTAGCGCAGAACAGGGAAATGTAAACTGATAATTCTTGCCACTGAGACTTGTCTAGTTTCCCCTACAGCTATCATCTCAATAAACCCGTCAACGTCTTCACGACGTGGTTCATCAATTCTACCTTCAAAGGGTATCTTGCATATTTCACAAAACTCAAAGAATAATATTTCCTTAACTGCATCATTTAAACGAAACTCCACTGTAGGTGGTGTTTTCTTAGCATGAAAATGAAAATTTTGCATGAAAATATTAGTGAGTAAGAGATACTGTTCACGCTGGTCGTGGAGGAAGTATGTGAGGTCTGCATTATTTGCCAACCAATAAAAGTCTTCATAAATCCCGGCGGCCATCATGAAATCATTACAAGGCCATTCAAACGGCCAAACTTCCGCCATGCGAGGAAGATTATATTTGGGCTTCTTATTTTCTTCCTTCTTCTTCTCCTCTGAACTTTTACTAGAGGAAACCCTCAACAATCTCTTTATCATTTTCCTCTGGAAATTTCTGAAATTTTTAGTAACTCACAATAAAAGTTAACCAAACTCAACAAGATTGATAGCAACAACTCCTACAAGTGCCTAGAGACCATATCATGCATTAGAACTACTTGGGACCAAAGAAATTTGACATGCAAGCTCAAGAACAAGGTCACCACAGCAGCAAAAATTTGCAATATATAAAGCACTAGAACAAAAACTAATTGGACGAATGGAGGAGGCACATACGAAGGAACAATCTCCCCAAACAGTTTGGTGAATGGTTCTTTGAGCAAGGAGATCGAAAATGGCAGCAAGATGAGCTAGAACTCGTGCTTGAACTGGTTGGTGATTTTTTTTTGGGAGGAAGAAGAAGAGTATGGGTGTAGGAATAAGTGGAGGGGGCCACGTGGGGCCCACAAGGCAGGGGGCGCGCCCTGTGAGGGTGGGCGCGCCCTGGAACCTCGTGGCCAGGTGATGGCTCCCCTCGCTGTGTGTTCTGTGCCATATATTCTCAAATATTCTAGAAAAAATCAGATTTCATTTTCTGGGCATTTGGAGAACTTATATTTTCGGGGTATTTTTTTATTGCACGGGTAAGTCTGGAAATAGATAGAAAATACTATTTTTGCTTTATTTGCCCTAATTAACAGAAAGTAAAAGGAGGGTACAGAAGATTGTGCTATTTAGATTCACCTATCCCATGCTCATCAAAAGGAATCCATTAACAAGGTTGATCAGGTTTTGTTAATAAACTCTTTCCGAATAACGTGAAATCGGAGGATTTTCGAATAACACCAGGTTTCCTCAATGGGAATATGTATGTCCCCAACAATAAGAATATCATATATCTTCTTGACAGTAGGAAGAGGAAATTCAAAACCTCCAATAGTAATAGTTGAAATTTTTCCAATATAATTGATACTTTGGACCTGAGGTTGTTTCCTCGGAAAGTGTATCGTATGCTCATTACCATTAACATGAAAAGTGACATTGCCTTTGTTGCAATCAATAACAGCCCCTGCAGTATTCAAAAAGCGTCTACCAAGGATAATAGACATACTATCGTACTCGGGAATATCAAGTATAATAAAGTCTGTTAGAAAGTAACATTTTCAACTACAATAGGCACATCCTCAAAAATACCGACAGGTATAGAAATTGATTTATCAGCCATTTGCAAAGATATTTCAGTAGGTGTCAACTTACTCAAGTCAAGTCTACGATATAAAGAGAGAGGCATAACACTAACACTAACTCCAAGATCACATAAAGTAGTTTTAACATAGTTTCTTTTAATGGAGCAAGGTATAGTGGGTACTCCTGGATCTCCTAGTTTCTTAGGTATTCCACCTTTAAAAGTGTAATTGGCAAGCATGGTGGAAATTTCTACTTCAGGTATCTTTCTTTTATTTGTAATAATATCCTTCATATACTTAGCATAAGGATTTGTTTTAAGCACATCAGTCAAATGCATACGCAAAAAGATAGGTCTAATCATTTCAGCAAAGCGCACAAAATCCTCGTCATCCTTTTTCTTGGATGGTTTAGGAGCAAAAGGCACGGGTTTCTGAACCCATGCTTGTCTTTCCCTACCATGCTTCCTAGCAACAAAGTCTCTCTTATCATAACGTTGATTCTTTGATTGTGGGTTATCAAGATCAACAGCAGGTTCAATCTCTACATCATTATCATTGCTAGGTTGAGCATCATCATGAACATCATCATTAATATTATCACTAGGTTCATGTTCATTACCAGATTGTGTCTCAGCATCAGAAACAAATATATCATTGGGATTCTCAGGTGTGTCAGCTACAGGTTCACTAGAAGCATGCAAAGTTCTATCATTTTTCTTTTTCTTCTTCTTAGAAGAACTAGGTGCATCTAAATTACCTATCTGAGAATCTTGCTCAATTCTCTTAGGGTGGCCTTCAGGATACAGAGGTTCCTGAGTCATTCTCCCACCTCTACTCACTACTCTAATGGCATTATCATTATTCTTACTATTTAATTCATTGAGCAAATCATTCTGAGCCTTAAGTACTTGTTCTACTTGAGTGGTAACCATGGAAGCATGTATACTAATGAGTTTCAATTCACCTTTAACTCTAGAAAGATAATCACTCAAGCGTTCAATCATATAAGCATTATGTTGCAATTGTCTGCCAACGTAAGTATTGAAGTTTTCTTGTTTCACAATAAAATTGTCAAACTCATCTAAGCATTGTCTAGCAGACTTATAACGAGGAATATCACCTTCATCAAATCTATAAAGAGAATTTACCTTTCCTACCTGTGTCGGGTTATCAAGACCATGTATTTCTTCAATAGGTGGTAAATTCTTAACATCTTCAGCTTTAATACCTTTTTCTTTCATAGATTTGTTTGCCTCTTGCATATCTTCAGGACTGAGAAATAGAACACCTCTTTTCTTCGGAGTTGGCTTAGGGGCTAGTTCAGGAAGTGTCGAATTATTTTCAGCGGCCAGCATATTATTCAATAGTAATTCAGCTTGATCAATTGTTCTTTCCCTGAAAACACAACCAGCACAACTATCCAGGTGGTCTCTGGAAGCATCGGTTAGTCCATTATAAAAGACATCAAGTATATCGTTTCTCTCAAGAGGATGATCATGCAAAGCATTAAGTAATTGGAGAAGCCTCCCCCAAGCTTGTGGGAGACTATTTTCTTCAATTTGCACAAAGTTATATATTTCCCGTAAGGCAGCTTGTTTCTTATGAGCGGGAAAATATTTAGCAGAGAAGTAATACATCATATCCTGGGGACTACGGACACAACCAGGTTCAACGGAATTAAACCAAGTCTTAGCATCACCCTTTAACGAGAACGGAAACAACTTAAGGATATAGTAGTAACGAATCTTTTCATCATTGGTAAACAGGGTGGCTATATCATTCAACTTAGTAAGATGTGCCACAACAGCTTCAGACTCATAGCCATGGAAAGGATCAAATTCAACCAAAGTAATTAACTCAGGATCAACAGAGAATTCATAATCCTTATCAGTAACACAAATAGGTGAAGTAGCGAAAACAGGGTCATGTTTCATTCTAGAATTCAAGGACTTTTCTTTCAGCTTAGCTAATATTTCTTAAGATCATATCTATCGTTGCAAGCAAGAAAGTCTCTAGCAGTTTTTTCATCCATAACATAACCCTCAGGGACAACATGCAATTCGTATCTATTGGGAGAAGCTTCATCATCACTTTCATAAATATCATCAGTTTCAATATTTGCATTCCCCCTAACTCTAGCAATTTGTTCATCTAAAAAATCACCTAGTGGCACAGTATTATCAAGCATAGAAGTAGTTTCATCATACATAGCAGGAGTGGCATCATCAGGAACATACGACATATCAGATTCAATAGCATTAGTAGGTGTCGCAATTATACCCATAACAGATGGTGAATCAAGTGCAGAGCTGGATGGCAGTTCCTTACCTCCCCTCGTAGTTGAGGGTAAGATGTTGGTTTTTGAATCCTTCAAATTCTTCATAGTGATCAACAGATATAAATCCCAGGTGACTTAAAGAATAGATCGATGCTCCCCGGCAACGGCGCTAGAAAATAGTCTTGATAACCCACAAGTGTAGGGGATCGCAACAGTTTTCGAGGGTAAAGTATTCAACCCAAATTTGTTGATTCAACACAAGGTGAGCCAAAGAATACTCTTAAGTATTAGCAACTGAGTTGTCAATTCAACCACACCTGGAAACTTAGTATCTGCAGCAAGGTAGTTTAATAGCAAAGTAATATGATAGTAGCGGTAGCGGCAATAAAAGAAATGGTAGTATTTTTGTAGTTTTTGTAATAGTAGCAGCGGAAAAGTAAATAAGCAACAAGCAATATGTAAAAGCTCATAGGCATTGGATCAGTGATGGGGAATTATGTCGGATGTGATTCATCATGTAGAAGTTATAACCTAGGGTGACACAAAACTAGCTCTAGTTCGTCAATGCAATGTAGGCATGTATTCCGAATATAGTCGTACGTGCTTATGGAAAAGAACTTGCATGACATCTTTTGTCCTACCCTCCCGTGGCAGCGGGGTCCTATTGGAAACTAAGGGATATTAATGCCTCCTTTTAATACAATACCGGACCAAAGCATTCGCACATAGTGAATACATGAACTCCTCACACTATGTTCATCATCGAGAGTGGTCCCGATTATTGTCACTTCGGGGTTGCCGGATCATAACACATAGTTGGTGACTATAGACTTGCAAGGTAGGATCAAGAACACACACATATTCATGAAGACATAATAGGTTCAGATCTGAATCATGGCACTCGGGCCCTAGTGGCAAGCATTAAGCATAGCACAGTCATAGCAACATCAATCTCAGAACATAGTGGATACTAGGGATCAAACCCTAACAAAACTAACTCAATTACATGATAGATCCCATCCAACCCATCACCGTCCAGCAAGCCTAAGATGAAATTACTCACGCACGGCGGTGAGCATCATGGAATTGGTGATGGAGGAAGGTTGATGATGATGATGGCGACGATCTGCACTCTCCGGAGCCCCGAACGGACCCCAGATCAGCCCTCCCGAGAGAGATTAGGGCTTGGCGGCGGCTCCGTATCGTAAAATGCGATCATTCTTCCTCTTTGATTTTTTTCTCCCCGAAAGTGAATATATGAGATCCGGAGATACATCGGTAGAGCACTAGGGGGCCCACGAGGCAGGGGGCGCGCCCCCACCCTTGTGGACAGGGTGTGGGCCCCTTGGTCTGGATCTTCCCGCAGGTATTTTTTATATTTTCCAAAATAATTCTCCGTGAATTTTTAGGTCATTCCAATAATTTTTTATTTCTGCACAAAAACAACACCATGGCAATTCTGCTGAAAACAGCGTCAGTCCGGGTTAGTTTCATTCAAATCATGCAAGTTAGAGTCCAAAACAAGGGCAAAAGTGTTTGGAAAAGTAGATACGTTGGAGACGTATCATGAAGACATGAAAGCCGAAGATTGTACCCGTGTCCGGATTGGACTCTCCTTTGCATGGAAGGCAAGTTTGGCGACCGACTATGAAGATTCCTTCTTACGTAACCGACTATATGTAACCCTAGATCCCCCTAGTGTCTATATGAACCAGAGGGTGTAGTCCGGAAAGCATACACATTACCATAGTCATACAGGCTAGGCTTCTACGGTTTAGCAATTACGATCTCGTGTTAGATCAACTCTTGTAATACTCATATTTATCAAGATCAATCAAGTAGGAAGTAGGGTATTACCTTCATAGAGAGGGCCCAAACCTGGGTAAACATCGTGTTCCCAGTCTCCTGTAACCATCAACCTTAGACGCACAGTTCGGGAACCCCTAACCGAGATCCGCCGGTTTTGACACCGACAATGGTTTCAGGGAACACTTGACGTGCTACCGAGCTTGTATGTTGCACATCTTCTTCAGGAATGCTGGACATAGAGACCTGGGGCCTGCGGCCTTTGCGAAGCTTATGAAACTTGGGCAACGCCATTGGTGAAGGAATGGTCTACTCCATGTCATCTTTTGGTGTATCTTGGGGGGTCTCAAGCACCAGAGTGGTAACATGAGAGGGTGGTGTGCGAGGAATCACTTCATGTAAGGGGCTGTTTGGGTGTTGCTATTCCCAAAATTCATCTTTAGCAATTGGCGTCGTGGGACCGCCAATGCTTATGAGTTCACTGGTTGTTTGAGCAGGCGATGATAGCGGTTGGGGCTCGAGTAGAGGAAGGACTACATCACCTTCAACATTGTCTTCACGACCAATGTCTTCGGCAATGGTGGAGTCAGCAGCTCGAATATCTTCAGTCTCATGAGCCTCTGTGGGAGTAGGCTCATGCACAATGAGACGATGCTCAAGGTTGGTGGAGGCAGGCAGTGCAACAAAGATTGGTTCAACAACCGGTGGTTCTTGTGTAGTAGTACGTTTCTTAAAATAAGACTTTGAAGACTTTGTCCTCAGCTTCTTCTGGGAGGGAGGAGCATCAGGAGCGTCATGATGCTTTCTCTTCTTGGCTTCATCTTCAACCTCCCAAGTCTTCTTTTGTTCAGAAGCCTCCGAAGGGTCCTTTGGCTTCGAGCCAGTCATGCTGGCAGGGAAGACAATGTTTGGCCTTTCCTGCTGTGGAACTTCTGTTTCAACAGCGGCGGGCTTCTTCTTCTTCTTGGCAACCATCTTGGTGTGACGCACCCGATTTGATCGTACACTAATCATGCACGCAAATGTGTACGACCAAGATCAAGGACTCACTGGAAGATATCACAACACAACTCTAGACACAAATTAAAATAATACAAGCTTTATATTACAAGCCAGGGGCCTCGAGGGCTTGAATACAAATGCTCAAATAACACAAGAGTCAGCGAAAGCAGAAATATCTGAGTACAGACATAAGTTAAACAAGTCTGCCTTAAGAAGGCTAGCACAAAAATAACAACGATCAAAAAGGCAAGGCCTCCTGGCTGGGACCTCCTAACTACTCCTCAAAGCCGAACTCCATGTAGAAACATCCTCGGGATCTTCTGGCTCCTGGACTCCACCGATCTGGTTGCATCAACCAGGAAGAAGAAAGAAGGGGGAAAAGGGGGAGCAAAGCAACCATGAGTACTCATCCAAAGTACTCGCAAGCAAGGATCTATACTACATATGCAATGGTATCTGTGTAAAGGGGTAATATATGTGGGTTAAACTGCAGAATGCCAGAATAAGAGGGGGATAGCTAATCCGATTGAAGACTACGCTTCTAGTAACCTCCATCTTGCAGCAGTAGAAGAGAGTAGATGGTAAGTAACAAGCATCCTCGCTTCTCGCAGCCTCCATCTTGCAGCAGTAGAAGGGAGTAGATGGCATAGTAACAACTATCAAAGCTTCTGGCAGCCTCCGTCTTGAGTAGCAGAAGAGTTCACCAAGTAACATCGTATAGCATAATCCTACCCGGCGATCCTCCCGCACATCACCCTGTGAGAGAGCAACCACCGAGTTATATCTGGAACTTGTCTGGGTGTGTTTTATTAAGTATCCAGTTCTAGTTGTCATGAGGTCCGAGTACAAATCCGGGTCGTCCTTTTACCGTCGGACACGGCTATTCAAATAGATTAACTTCCCTGCAGGGGTGCACCACATATCCCAGCACGCTCGATCCCATTTGGCCGGACACACTTTCCAGGGTCATGCCCGGCCTCGGAAGATCAACACGTCGAAGCCCTACCTAAGCACAGCAGAGAGGTCAGCACGTCGGTCTAAGTCCTAAGCACACAGGGGTCTGGGCCCATCGCCCAATGCACAACTGCACATTGCGAGGGCGGCCGGTGAGCAGACCTAGCAACCTCCATTACTAAGGAAGTTACGTTACGCGGTCCAACCCGGCGCGCGCCGCTAAGCCGCTGACGTCAAGAAGGCTTCGGCTGATACCACGACGTCGAGTACCCATAACTATTCCCACGTAGCTGGTTAGTGCGTATAGGCCAGCGGCCAGACTCAGATCAAATATCCAAACTTGTTAAGCGTGTTATTATTAAATAACCGCGGACAACGACCAGGGCCAGGCCACCTCTCCACTGGGTGTCTCAACCTGCCCTGTCGCTCCGCCACAAAGATCCACTCGGGGGCCGTCGGGAACTCAGGCCCACCACTACTTGGATGGAGCCACCTGTCCTTTCAGCCCCCATATCGGAATCACTTGCGGGTACTCAAACAGCCGACCCGACTTTAGTCACATCATGAATCATGTAAAGTGTATGTAGTATATACCCGTGATCACACCCAAGTGATCACGGCCCGATAGAATAGCAGGGCAGACGGACAAGGGTGTAGGGCCACTGATGGAGTATTAGCATCCTATACTAAGCATTAGGATGGCAGGTAAAGTATCAACAGTTGTAGCAACAATGACAGGCTATGCAGCAGAATAGGAGTAACCGAACAGTAACATGCTACACTACTCTAATGCAAGCAGTAGAGAGAAGAATAGGCGATATCTGGTGATCAAAGGGGGGGGGGGCTTGCCTGGAATCCCTGCAGACGAAAGGAATCTTCGGAAGCGTAGCCGTAGTCGAACACCGAAGCATCAATGGTCTCGAGGTCTATCACGGTATCGGAGTCTACCGAAAATAAGCAACGAAGGAGAAACAAATAAATAACAGAGCAAGCAATAGCATCACAAAGCATAACATGGCAAAACGCGATGCTACGTGTGACCTAACGAGGTAGTAGGTGATACCGGTGAAGGGGAAAACATCCGGGAAAGTATTCCCAGTGTTACTCGTTTTCGGACAAAGGGACCAGAGGGGGAAAGTTATAGGTTCGGTATGAAAGAGGTGTGTGGCAGACGAACGGACCACGTATTCGGATTCGTCTCGTCGTTCTGAGCAACTTTCATGTACAAAGTTTTTTCATCCGAGTTACGGTTTAAAAGATATGATTTTCTAAAGTTTTTATTAATTTCTGGAATTTAATATTAATTAGATTAATTCGAAAAAGGATTTATGACATCAGCATGACATCATGCTGATGTCAGCATGGTTGACTGGTCAACCTGACCAGTGGGTCCCACCTGTCATAGACTATTTAGTTTAATTTGGATTTTTATTAAGTTAATTGGTGATTTGATTATTCTAAATAGAATTAATTAAGTTAATTAATTAATTAATTAATTAATTCATTAAAACTTTTATTATTTACTATTAATTTTTATTTTTCATTTTCTTTTATATATATATATATATATTTTTTATCTTTTTTTTAAAGCGTTCTGGGGCCACGGGGCCCCTTGTCATTAGGCCAGGGGCCTTAGCGGGCATACGGGCGCGGGCGATGCCATAGCCCGATTGGGCGCAGCGGCCGCTAGAACCCGGTCGAGCGGGGAGGCCGCTCGAGGGGAGGCGAGCAGGGCCGGCGTGCTCGTGCGCGCGCGGCGGCGTGCCGGGCGGGGGGTCAGCGGGGCAAAGAGGGAGCGGCGCAGCCGGTTGGATCGGACTGGGCGGCGGTGGCAAGCGCCGGCGAGCGGCACGGCAAGCATGCGCCAAGGGCGCTGCGGGGTGGCCATGGCGGCTGCCGGTGAGGTGAGCTGCCTGCAGCGGCGCGGCAGCAGAAAGGGCAGCAGGGCCGGCCAGGATTGGGCTCGGCCGGAGCGGAGCTCCGACGAGGCGAGGGCAAAGGCACGAGGGCGCGCGGGCGGGGGCAGCACTAGGCGAGGCACTGGGCGGGGGCGGCGATGGACGGGGGTGGCGTTAGGCACGGCGCTGGGCGGGGGCGGCGCTAAACGGCGTCGGGGAGAGGGGAAGAAAGGGGAACGGGTGGAGGCTCACCTCGGGGAGGCTGAGGACGAGCTCGGCGAGGCCGGGAGGCACCGGTGGTGTAGATCAACGGCGATGGAAGGGAGGCACCGGTGGTGTAGATCAACGGCGATGGCCGCCACGGCCGTGGGGGATCCCGACGGTGTGGGGCGAGACAATTCGGCGGAGGGAGGTCGGTGGCTCAGGCTGGTGGGCGGTGACGAAGTGGACGAGTGCAGGGAGGCCTCTCGTAGGTTCTCCCACGGCGGCGAGCTCTTTGGTCACGGTGACGACGATGATGCAGCGGTGGTGGCGTCAGGCGATGTGGGGAAGGGTAAAACGGCGCGGGGGGGAGGAGGACTAGGGTTCGCAGAGGGGTTGGGGACGAGGTCTTGTAGCCATCTGCAACCACAGGGGAGCATCGGTGTCGCGCATCGGTCGGCAATGGCGCATCCGAGCCGCTCCCGTGCTGACACGCATGAGGAAGGAGACGATGGTCGTATGGTGTGGGATGGGCCAAGTCCTGGGCATTGCCGGGCCTAATTGCACAAAGCCCTTTTCCTATTTTACCTTCTGTAACAAACCCGCTACTGTTTTCTATTTAATTTAGATAGAAATTGATTTTTCTTTAATATGGAACTGTGCACCTAATTCAAACACAATATTGTTAGGTGGCACAAAAGGTTCAAGGCCAAAATGAAATATATCAACTTAGATTTATATTTAAATGGTTATTTTCACTAATGTTGGGCCACTTATTAATTTTCTAGGATTTAATTGGTGGGTCAAATAATGGTGGGTCCAACATGACAAAGATCAAGGAATTTATAGAATATTGTGAACATTTTAATTTTACTATTTGAAGAAATGATTTATTTGGCTTTATTTTAAATATTGAATTTGATTTTGATTTTATCAAGTGGCAATTTGGCTTAGTTAATCATGATGACCTGCCACCATTAGTGTGGAGTTACTATAGCTTAATTATCCGGGCGTCACAATTCTCCTCCACTACAAGAAATCTCGTCCCGAGATTTAAGCGGTGGAGCACGGGGGAAAAAGTGTTGGTAGCGAAAACCTAACGAATCTTCTCGCTCTTGGCTGGCCTTTCGAAGAGGTTGATCCATTTCGTTGATGTCTTTGTTTCTCTGTTTCAAGTCATCGTGATCAAGTCGTCATCCTTTCTTCGGGATCTCCATCGTCCTACAAACGCGACCAGGGGGAAAAACTTTGGAGAAACGTATCTCCACGAAGTCTGTGCCTACGACAGCGAATTCAGAAAGTGATATACGAAGTACTCTACGAGTAGTATTTCAGTGAATGCATTGAGAACAATAAGCGATGGTACCAAAGTTTCAATCGGGTAGGCAGTCATTCGATGCCTAACTAGAAGCTGGAATGGGGTCTTGATCAACGAGAATAATATGGTGTTTGATACTAGGATGAAACATGGTAGAATTTAGCTCGTGAATCACACGAAGCCAGGTGCAAAGGATACATTACAATCCGGGTTGTAAAGAAGATTCAGGTTTCGATCCAGTGGACCTGTGGGTTATGGGCCCACCATGTGGATTGAAAGTAGGAAGGGTTGTGACATCTTGCACAACAGCGACAGAGAGGCATGATAGTAGATAGCTTGTCAGTTATACCGGCAACAATGTCGATACCAAGGACGGGGAACGAAGAGGACCATTTTCCCGCTCGTTGAAACGAGGCGGGCCACTAGGCAAAGTTCTCGTGCATTGACGGTTACTGGAATGTTATGAACAATAGTAACAAGTTCTTACTGACGGAGTTATACACCAAGGTGTTTACATAAGCAGAAAATTATTACTGCTTAGATTATATGTAGATCAAAGAAAGGTTATACAAACAAATGGAAATGAAAAATTGTGATTACACCCTACTAATAGGAGAATAACCTTCCCATGGACAAGCAGAACATGGCATACATGTTAGGAGATTAAGTACCCAACCATTCAGATAAAGAGGCAAGGATTAATCAAGATGTTACCCTTACAACGGTGTTTGGATAACTAACCAAGAAATATTTAGCATTGGGCTTCAAATGCTCTTGTTGAAAATCGGAGCACCACATACATGCTTCGAGATAGCATTGGCATGGTCTTGAAGCAAAGGTCGGACTAGGATACACAAAGGATCCATCAGGAACAACTTATAGAATAAGTCTTACAATTTCCTCCTGGAAGAATGGTTATCCTTGCAAAAGAGATTATAATGTTAGGTCCTCCAGCCAGGGGTGCTAGGCATGACATCATATTACCGAGTCATCAAAGGACCAAAATTATAACTCCTGGAAAGTTGTCCCAGCCATCATATCTGACTGAGATTTAGATCCAATTGGTGTCATGATACCTCAGACTCAGGGTGTTCTAGAAGAAAAGGTGCAACACAAATCGACGAAATGACATTATAAGATTCTCGGGAATTGAACTATGGGAGCGGGTTCCCGAAACAATAGTTCATCATTAAACCAAGGAGAGGATGAGGAGGTGGCTGATGGGCTCAGCGGCAATTCATCAAAAATTCCAAACGGATGGATTTCCACAATAATGTGAACAAGAAGATGACAATTGTCAATTCAAATGATATAATGTTGTATGCTCGAGGAAATCATACACCATTAATCATTATTTGAAAGGTGTGCCCGAAATATGACCTTAGGCAGCAAGATCAATGTTAGAGTGATGATTCAATAACCAACAGTCTAAGAACGAACTGTCGATCGTTAACTTCAAAGCAATAGGGTTGCTAGAAGTACAGAACTCAAGCAGCATCGCTAGCATATTGGTATCCCGGTTAAAAACAACACGGGGACCGATGAAGAATGGTGATGGTGAGAAGTATCATCATACCGAGAATTTCTAAGAGGTGGAGCAATCCCCACAACATTTTCGACATAAAAGACAGTAATACTTCAATGCCGAACACAACACTAGCTGGAGAGCAAGTTATATTCATATTGTGGACAAGTTCGCGATGAAAGGAAGTCAAGGGTGTTGCCGGTGATAATAAAAATCATGATGAACATAGTTGACATCTTGGAAGAAGTCAAAGTGTTGAAAGTGATCCGACACATTTGCCAGGAGGTTTCAAGAGGATGCAATCAAACAACAACGGCAACAAGCAAGGGAATGACGAAGTGGCAAGTTAATGGATCAAGATAAAAGATGCAAGCTCGGAATCAAAGTTGCCTTACTGAACAAGCAACCAGATGTTGAAAGCTTGACGTAAGTTGTGCTCAATCTGTGAAGAATTCGTGCACCAAAGAAGGACGAGGTAGCACAGTCAAAGATAGCTAGACAAGGGATGTACCTGATAGTCTAGGAATAAACCAGATTGAGTTTAAAAATTTCCCAGTAACATCTACTAGGGGTGTTGAATTTTTAGAGCGGATTTGATTTACTAAATGGTGTCCTCGGTTGAAGGCAACCTAGAACCCGTAGAGTGATTACGACAAGCAAAGGTATTATTTCATCGAAAGTTCAAAAGGTGTAGTGCAAAGGAATGATATCCTCGAGATATCAGAGGGTAAAACTCGAAGGCAGAACATGATAGTAGTCGAACTGGGTCGTTGACAGACGACAGAAGATATTTTAACCTTGTCAAAAATTGACGAGGCCTAGAATGGATTTATTCCAGATATATTGAATAAGGACAGCATGGTCGGAATCATAACTGCAAGGGATCAAATTTATTGACACCAAAGAATCATACAGTTGGAGAATTATTTTGCAAGAAGCTTCCGAGACGGTCTACATCATTTTCATGGGCATGAACACAAAGTTCAAGGTCGACTCCCACTTATTTAATGCTTATCATTTCATCCACCTCTCGCTTTAATAAAACTGTAGTGTTGGAATTTTTAACTGGTAGAACACCGGAAGGGTATGACTTGTGAAAACTTTCGGGTTTTCACGGATTAGGGGAAGGCATAGGTTCCACCCATCGGGCATCTTAGTAACATATACCACAAGTTTCAAAAGTAAATATCACCAGCTCAAAAGGAGAGCATGGTTGTCAAAGAAGAGGATACAATTTACCGAAGGTATTATGCATCAGGGACAGAACTTCTCGAGGTTTTTTGTATACGAAGGACACTGTCGGATAATATTTCAAAAAAGGATCGAGCGATCCACAACGGAGCTGATGTGAGTATCGGTACTCACTCAGAGGAAGAAGGATGCAGAGGCATCAGATTCAAGAATCACCTGATTAGTATGAAGCTTAAATAGAAAGAAATTATGGTTTCCAAAACGAAGGATCAGAAGCAGACGCTCTGATCCAGGATGGATAAGTTGAAAACACTTAGTTGGACAAGCAATAAAGGTTTGAATTGCCGAGAACCAACTCATGTCCGGAATGACGTCTGAGTCGGAAAGATAATTTCAAAAAGGATAACCCGATGACTGCGTGCATACGCACACATTGAATCAATTGGCTCAAAATGGCTAAGACAACGGATGCTAACGAAGACTACTAGTCACATGGAAGTAACCATAATGCAAGACGGCAAGAATTTCAAGAGTAACTCGCTGCAGAAATATTTCGAAAGATCGAAAAGTATTCTGAAGAATTTTGTTAAACACATGAACAATTGAGAAGAACGGATCCTCGATAATTGTGAGGAAATAACCGTAAGGGTTTTCATGCGAAATAAAACTAGAAGACAGTAAACTCAAAGGATTCTCGAAACAACGGAGAATATTTCGAGGCATATTGTAACAACAAGAGCGACGAGCAATGATCATGAGAATGGCAAGTGCATGCAGATATCCATAGGGATATATCGGTGGCAGTGAATTGCAAAGGCGATGAACACAAGTTCTCGGGTTAACAGCGGAGAATATCTTCAGGATCTTCTGGTACACCAGATGATCATTGATAATATGGTGCTCTCCGGGTGAAAGTGATAACGAGATCCTAATGTTAGATTTAGTAAAATTCATTTATCCCAAATAGAAGAGAGATCAGAGTCCCAGAGTATAGACGAGGAGTAAAAGATCCTAATACCACCCAATGGTGCTGTGGGCCCGTAAGCCACACAACAAGTTAGTAAATTTGGTTTTCAAAGACTAGACTCAACTTCGGCCAAGGAGTTGGAAAGGGGGATTCCTACAGGCAGTCGGCTCTGATACCAACTTGTGACGCTCCCGATTTGACCGTACACTAATCATGCATGCAAATGTGTACGACCAAGATCAAGGACTCACTGGAAGATATCACAACACAACTCTAGACACAAATTAAAATAATACAAGCTTTATATTACAAGCCAGGGGCCTCGAGGGCTCGAATACAAATGCTCGAATAACACAAGAGTCAGCGGAAGCAGAAATATCTGAGTACAGACATAAGTTAAACAAGTCTGCCTTAAGAAGGCTAGCACAAAAATAACAACGATCAAAAAGGCAAGGCCTCCTGCCTGGGACCTCCTAACTACTCCTCGAAGCCGAACTCCAAGTAGAAACATCCTCGGGATCTTCTAGCTCCTGGACTCCACCGATCTGGTTGCATCAACCAGGAAGAAGAAAGAAGGGGGAAAAGGGGGAGCAAAGCAACCGTGAGTACTCATCCGAAGTACTCGCAAGCAAGGATCTATACTACATATGCAATGGTATCTGTGTAAAGGGGTAATATATGTGGGTTAAACTGCAGAATGCCAGAATAAGAGGGGGATAGCTAATCCGATTGAAGACTACGCTTCTAGTAACCTCCATCTTGCAGCAGTAGAAGAGAGTAGATGGTAAGTAACAAGCATCCTCGCTTCTCGCAGCCTCCATCTTGCAGCAGTAGAAGGGAGTAGATGGAATAGTAACAACTATCAAAGATTCTGGCAGCCTCCGTCTTGAGTAGCAGAAGAGTTCACCAAGTAACATCGTATAGCATAATCCTACCCGGCAATCCTCCCGCACATCACCCTGTGAGAGAGCAACCACCGAGTTATATCTGGAACTTTTCTGGGTGTGTTTTATTAAATATCCAGTTCTAGTTGTCATGAGGTCCGAGTACAACTCCGGGTCGTCCTTTTACTGAGGGACACGGCTATTCGAATAGATTAACTTCCCTGCAGGGGTGCACCACATATCCCAGCACGCTCGATCCCATTTGGCCGGACACACTTTCCAGGGTCATGCCCGGCCTCGGAAGATCAACACGTCGCAGCCCTACCTAAGCACAGCAGAGAGGTCAGCACGTCGGTCTAAGTCCTAAGCACACAGGGGTCTGGGCCCATCGCCCAATGCACACCTGCACATTGCGAGGGCGGCCGGTGAGCAGACCTAGCAACCTCCTTTACTAAGGAAGTTACGTTACGCGGTCCAACCCGGCGCGCGCCGCTAAGCCGCTGACGTCAAGAAGGCTTCGGCTGATACCACGACGTCGAGTACCCATAACTATTCCCACGTAGCTGGTTAGTGCGTATAGCCAACGGCCAGACTCAGATCAAATATCCAAACTCGTTAAGCGTGTTATTATTAAATAACCGCGGACAACGACCAGGGCCAGGCCACCTCTCCACTGGGTGTGTCAACCTGCCCTATCGCTCCGCCACAAAGATCCACTCGGGGGCCGTCGAGAACTCAGGCCCACCACTACCTGGATGGAGCCACCTGTCCTTTCAGTCCCCATATCGGAATCACTTGCGGGTACTCAAAGAGCCGACCCGACTTTAGTCACATCATGAATCATGTAAACTATATGTAGTATATACCCGTGATCACACCCAAGTGATCACGGCCCGATAGAATAGCAGGGCAGACGGACAAGGGTGTAGGGCCACTGATGGAGTACTAGCATCCTATACTAAGCATTAGGATGGCAGATAAAGTATCAACAGTTGTAGCAACAATGACAGGCTATGCAGCAGAATAGGAGTAACCGAACAGTAACATGCTACACTACTCTAATGCAAGCAATAGAGAGAAGAATAGGCGATATCTGGTGATCAAAGGGGGGGGGGGCTTGCCTGGAAGCCCTGCAGACGAAAGGAATCTTCGGAAGCGTAGCCGTAGTCGAACACCGAAGCATCAATGGTCTCGAGGTCTATCAAGGTATCGGAGTCTACCGAAAATAAGCAACGAAGGAGAAACAAATAAATAACAGAGCAAGCAATATCATCACAAAGCATAACATGGCAAAACGCGATGCTACGTGTGACCTAACGCGGTAGTAGGTGATACCGGTGAAGGGGAAAACATCCGGGAAAGTATTCACAGTGTTTCGTGTTTTCGGACAACGGGGCCAGAGGGGGAAAGTTATAGGTTCGGTATGAAAGAGGTGTGCGGCGGACGAACGGACCGCGTGTTCGGATTCGTCTCGTTGTTCTGAGCAACTTTCATGTACAAAGTTTTTTCATCCGAGTTACGGTTTAAAAGATAAGATTTTCTAAAGTTTTTATTAATTTCTGGAATTTAATATTAATTAGATTAATTCAAAAAAGGATTTATGACATCAGCATGACATCATGCTGATGTCAGCATGGTTGACCGGTCAACCTGACCAGTGGGTCCCACCTGTCATAGACTATTTAGTTTACTTAGGATTTTTATTAAGTTAATTAGTGATTTGATTATTCTAAACAAAATTAATTAAGTTAATTAAGTAATTAATTAATTAAGTTAATTAAGTAATTAATTAATTAATTAATTAAAACTTTTATTATTTACTATTAATTTTTATTTTTTTATTTTCTTTTATATATATATATATATTTTATCTTTTTTTAAAGCGTTGTGGGGCCACGGGGCCCCTTGTCATTAGGCCAGGGGCCTTAGCGGGCATACGGGCGCGGGCGATGCCATAGCCCGATTGGGCGCAGAGGCCGCTAGAACCCGATCGAGCGGGGAGGCCGCTCGAGGGGAGGCTAGCAGGGCCGGTGTAATGCCCCGGACACACCCGCCGGTGGTCGTTACTCCTTGCGGGATCTAGACTGGCCTCACATATCAATACTAGACTTTTCTGCGCACTTTGTCCTCACTCGTGCGCACCCGGGAGCAACTTCCCGGTCGGTCACCCATCCTGAAACTACTCCAAGCTGAGCACGCTTAACTTTGGAGTTCTATCCGAATGGGCTCCCGGAAAAGAAGGAATTCCTTATTGATATGAGTAGTCTATCATCCCTAATAAGCCAGGCCATCACATACACACCCACTCAGAGGAACCGGCGTCCTCGTCGGGCCACAGGAACGTTCCCTCTTGGCACAACCGTCTGTGCTTCCAGGACAGCACATGTGCCATGCCGTGTGCCACGACGGGTCACAAACGTCATGCACAACATGACTGCAAACTGTCCGCAAACATCCGTGTAACCGCGAGGGTCGGCTCTGATACCAACTTGTAACGCCCCGGACACACCCGCCGGTGGTCGTTACTCCTGGCGGGATCTAGACTGGCCTCACATATCAATAGTAGTCTTTTCTGCGCACTTTGTCCTCACTCGTGCGCACCCGGGAGCAACTTCCCGGTCGGTTACCCATCCTGAAACTACTCCAAGCTGAGCACGCTTAACTTTGGAGTTCTATCCGAATGGGCTCCCGGAAAAGAAGGAATTCCTTATTGATATGAGTAGTCTATCATACCTAATAAGCCAGGCCATCACAGCCGGCGTGCTCGTGCACGCGCGGCAGCGTGCCGGGCGGGGGGTCAGCGGGGCAAAGAGGGAGCGGCGCAGCCGGTTGGATCGTACTGGGCGGCGGTGGCAAGCGCCGGCGAGCGGCACGGCAAGCACGCGCCAAGGGCGCGGTGGGGTGGCCATGGCGGCTGCCGGTAAGGTGAGCTGCCTGCAGCGGCGCGGCAGCAGAAAGGGCAGCAGGGCCGGCCAGGATTGGGCTCGGCCGGAGCGGAGCTCCGACGAGGCGAGGGCGAAGGCACGGGGGCGCTCGGGCGGGGGCAGCTCTAGGTGAGGCGCTGGGCGGGGGCGGCGCTGGACGGGGGCGGCGCTAGGCACGGCGCTGGGCGAGGGCGGCGCTAAACGGCGCCGGGGAGAAGGGAAGAAAGGGGAACGGGTGGAGGCTCACCTCGGGGAGGCTGAGGACGAGCTCGGCGAGGACGGGAGGCGCCGGTGGTGTAGATCAACGGCGATGGACGTGACGGCTGTGGGGGATCCCGACGGTGTGGGACGAGACGATTCGGCGGAGGGAGGCCCCGTGGCTCAGGATGGTGGGCGGTGACGAAGTGGACGAGTGCAAGGAGGCCTCTCGTAGGTTCTCCCACGGCGGCTAGCTCTTTGGTCACGGTGACGACGATGACGCAGCGGCGGTGGCTTCAGGCGATGTGGGGAAGGGTAAAACGGCGCGGGGGGGGGGGAGGAGGACTAGGGTTCGCAGAGGGGTTGGGGATGAGGTCTTGTAGCCATCTGCAATCACAGGGGAGCATCGGTGTCGCGCATCGGTCGGCAATGGCGCATCCGAGCCGCTCGCGTGCTGACACGCATGAGGAAGGAGACGATGGTCGTATGGTGTGGGATGGGCCAAGTCCTGGGCATTGCCGGGCCTAATTGCACAAAGCCCTTTTCCTATTTTACCTTCTGTAACAAACCTGCTATTGTTTTCTATTTAATTTAGATAGAAATTGATTTTTCTTTAATATGGAACTGTGCACCTAATTCAAACACAATATTGTTAGGTGGCACAAAAGGTTCAAGGCCAAAAGGAAATATATCAACTTAGATTTATATTTAAATGGTTATTTTCACTAATGTTGGGCCACTTATTAATTTTCTAGCATTTAATTGGTGGGTCAAATAATGGTGGGTCCAACATGACAAAGATCAAGGAATTTATAGAATATTGTGAACATTTTAATTTTACTATTTGAAGAAATGATTTATTTGGCTTTATTTTAAATATTGAATTTGACTTTGATTTTATCAAGTGGCAATTTGGCTTAGTTAATCAAGATGACCTGCCACCATTAGTGTGGAGTTACTGTAGCTTAATTATCCGGGCGTCACACTTGGGGTCAATGCCAGGACGACCAAGTGCTTTTTGCTTCAAGGCTTCATTATGAGCCTGAACGCATTTCTCTGCATAGTGCTTGAGGCGCTCTCTTGAGCCCTTTGCTTCATCACGACGCTTGACAAATTCAGCCTTGAGATCTGCCAGCATAGTCTGGAAGTTTTGAACCTCTTGAGCGCTGATCTTGGCCATATGCTTCTTGAAGTCTACATTTTCATTGTCAATCTTGTTTTTCTACTCAATAACATTTTGAGCAATAGTCAGCTCTTGAGAAATGTTGCCTTGAAAGGATACACTGATATCGATTGGAAGCTGTAGATCATCAAGGGTAAGAGAGGTATCTTCAAACCACTCATCAATGAATTTATTAATAATATCAGCGTCAAACAGAGGCAGATCATTGAAGATTTCAGCCTACTGCTTGCTCTTGATCATCATCTCAAGGGCGTCACCAGCAAGGTCATCATCACTGGACACATCAATAATGTCTTCATCATTGCACAGAATGCTTCTAGATGTGAGACTTTGTCATGATGGCTTCATGAGCTCTTTGGATTTCTTGGCGATGCGAGATTGGTCCTCAGACTGCACACTTGATTCAGGAGGTGCAGATTTCAATGGCCTCACACTTGAAGATTTGGGTGGAGCAAAGGGTCTTGAAGCCTTTGACTTTTTCTTTGGCTTCAAGGGCTCAAGAACATCTTCAGGTTCCTCATCAGCAACTGCTTGCTCCAGTGTAGCCTGGTGTGCAGCTATGTGGGAGAGTAGCCCATCAAGGCCATTGAAGGGGCCAATGCGATTCTGATTAGCTTCACGACTGTCGTCAGATCGAGTTCGGGCTGGACCAGGGTTGAAGTTAAGACCGAACTCCTTCTTGTTCAGCGTAGCAGAAATCTTGGCAAACTTGTAGTTTTCTTGAAAAAGATCATCGTCACAACACCATCTATGGCTGGATGGGTCAGCATTTTCTGGCATAGGTCCTCTGACCATACAAGGGAAGAAGTTTTTGGCAATGGCTTCGGCCTTGCTCTTGGGCTGCAGCTTCTTGTAGACGACATCGCCCCATGGGGGACGTATAGCATTCTTGGTTGCATACTCTGGAGTCACGAAGCGATATATAAACCACTGCTCTGCCCAATATCTTGGAATCCATTGGATTCGTGACTTACATTCACCATATGTTTCTTCAGGATCAGACTTGTACTGCTTGAACAAATCTGGAGGGAGATCTTTAGCAGTACCAGTGTGTCTCTGTCTGCCACCCTTCTTTCTAGATTTGTCACAAGCCATTGGGCTCAGACAGAAAGGCTTCACAACTATGTTTGTCTTCCGACGACTGGTCGGACAATAACTAGCTTTAGGAGATTCAATATGATGCTGTAAGAATTCTGCAAATGAATGCATACTATGAGAACCAAGGGATTCTCACACGGACATGTACCTGTGACAGCATTAGTGATGCGAGGGAAGGGGAAGAGGTCATATGCATTCTCAGAATATTTTGAAGATAAATCAGTTCGAAGACATTGACCTCATAGTGCAAAGATATTCACTTATTTGGAGTGAGTTGGTTCCAGATTTGTACGAATCCAAGAACAAGTACACGTGAGGAATCTAACTAGTTATGAGTCATAAGTGAATATACTTGCATCATATGAGATGCAGAACCAGAAGGAAATAAATTTGGGAGTTCAGAAACCACTTTAGGTGGATATTCATGGTTTCAATAGATCAAACAGACAATAAAAAGCAAGATTTATTTACCGCTCGAGGGACTGCTACACGAGATGAAGAGGATGCCGAGCAGTCTGATCTCCCATGCCCTAACTTGGCGGCGGAAGACACCTACAACGGCGGCGGAGAAGACGAGGTCCGCGACCGGCGTGAAGAAGGCGTCGAAGAGGTCGCGACAGCTAAGCGCTTAGTCTCCGGCGTCGACTGGAGCTAGCGGTGGTGCTATGGTTTGAGCGAGATGGCGAGGTCGGAGAGGAGATAATGACCTCGCGGGTGGAATATTTATAAGGAGAAGGGGCAGCGCAGTGCAATTATGCAGGTGCCCCTGGCGATTCGCATCAGAAGGACACATGGCATGCATGCAACTTATTGAGGGTTGAGCCACGATCCCATGCACGCCTGGTTTGTCGGGTGGTCGTTTTGGTTTTGTCCGGTTTGCAAGCAAGAAAGATAATGCTTTAAAAACAGTTTTAAAAGTGTGCCTATGTATCTTCAGCTGACAAGGACACAATGAAGACATCCGACACGTGTCAGCAGAATGCATATGACAAGATAGAAAGAGTATTAGGAAGAAGCACATAAGAGGTTAGGGTCCGATCACATTCACATAGTTTAGCAAATGGTAAGTTGAAGACATAGCTATAAGTGAATGCTCTAGAGGACAGAACACACACACACACACACACACACACACACACACACACAGACACACACACACACACAGCCGGTCTATTCTGCTAATATTAGCAGAATAGTTATTTTGATAACACTTCCGCACTGCACGCATAACGCGAGGGCACTGCATTCTCAATAGCAGAGGTACTGCAACATAGCTACTAGTGAACTTCATGTTAAAAAAACTGTACGTGTTGTTTTTTTGGGTACCATTTTTGCTCTCGTTCTTTAAGCGTTTGTCCGAAAAACGCGTGTAATATACCGTTGAAAAGCTATGGATTATGCGCTAATTCGCTGTGTTGAACACTTTTAGAGATTCTGCACGGTTTAAGAGCAGTTTTAAAAACGGTGCGACCCATGAATAATGGCAGCGAGCGTTTTTTCGTGTTTTTTTTCTAAACCGCTCGTCAGAATGAAACATATGATACACCGTTGGAAAGATATCGTCGAGGCACATCTTTTTCATATCTACTATTTTGTCTAATTCGTTACGGTTTAAAAGAAGTTTCAAATTTAATAAATCGCAGAATTCTGTTTTTCGATTTTTTTCAAATTTTCGGTACTGTTTTCACTCCAGTTTTCTAACCGTTTGTCGAAGTAAGGCACGTAATATACCGTTGAAAAGCTATGGACGAGGCACAACTTTCATATGTTGAAATGGTTTTGAGAATCCTTACGGTTTTTAGTTAATTTTGAAAATCGTGCGGCTGACGACTAGAGGCAGCGGATGTTTTTCGCAAATTTTATTCAAACCGCTCGCCGAAATGATTCAAATGATACACTGTTGGAAAGATATCATCGAGGCCCAACTTTTTGATGTAGATCACTTTATCTAATTCCTTGCAGTTTATGAGCAGTTTTAAAATTACCGAAATGTGGAACACTCTGTTTTTTGCGACACTAAAATCGACGGGTGTACTTCATCAGACAGAAGAGCGCACTGCTTAAGAGTGGAAACCGCACTGCATCAGGCGTGCAAGGGAACTGCATGTTTTCTAAGACCAAAGTGCACCATATTTGCATGTTTTTAAATGCATTTTGTTCTAAATGGACAGTACTAAAAAGTTCTTCGTAGCGGACTTCTTTATAAGACCAAAGTGCACTGAATTTCCATGTGTTTCCTTACATGCATTTTGTTTTAAATGGAGTGTACTGAAGAGTCCTTCCCAGTGAATTTTTCTTAGAGCAAAGTGCACTGCATTTTGCATGTGGTTTTAAATGCATTTTTAGTTTTAAATGGAGTGTACTGAAAAGTGCTTTGTAGTGGACTTTTGTTTTAAATTGAGTGTACTAAAGATCGCTTCGTAGTGCACCACATTTGCATGTTTTCTAAAATACATTTTATTTTAAATGGAGTGTCCTGAAAAGTTGTTCGTAGTGGACTACATATGTTCTCCTAAAAAACTGCTCACGTGGTGCACTGCACGGACGAGAGTAGTGTACTTAATATATATTTTCTCCGATATTTTTGTTTTTACAGAGTGAGCCACTTGACTCGCAGGGACGAGAGTAGGGTACTTCATATTTTTTTTCGACATTTTTTTTTACAGAGTGAACCACTTGACCCGTTTGAAATTAACTCTACTGATTTTTCTTAACAACTACCAATATGGTCCAAAAAAATTTCTTTTACTTTTTTAGCTACACACACGACAATGTGAAATTCATTGCCGTTTTTGTTTTTGCAAAGTGCACCGCCAAAGTTTTATCAATGAACTGCATCCATTTTCAACCAATTATAAACAACCTCATGAAAATTTGCAAAAACAAGCTCCTCCAAAAATAATAAAAAGTGAACTTCTCTATACATTTTTTTACCAAAAGTGAACCAAAAAGAGATTCACAATAGAAAGAACATACGTGTATAACAAACAGCACACTAATCCATGTCTGAACTGAACTCTAGCGTTGACCATGTTGTTTCTCGAGGCCACCGTTCTCTTCCTCATGCACGGGATGGGAAGGGACGTGACCGGATCCAACCGGACCACAAAGCCTCACCTGCCAAACTGCAAGAAACCAAACGATGAGCTGCACACTGACAACCACAGAACTGCGCACAAACAGAGGAAGGAGTAAGAATAAGTTCATGAGTTGCTCGACGGGGCGATGGAAGACGATGTCACACGAATCTGAAGCACAAACAAAAAGCAGAAGGGGACTGCACTTCCAAGCTATACGGACCACGCCAGAACTTCAGTTTGCATGCCGCGATGAATAAACTGCACCTGAAAGCAAAAACTAACAATGTTGCAAGCAAAAAATTGAAGAATAAACGAATAGCAGGGCGTGCCGCCAACGAACAGCAAATCCCACGACAGAGGAATTTTGGGGTGGCCCTTAGTGGGGAGGGAGAAGCTCGTGGCGCTGCCTATCCTTGAGTGTAGGTAGTGGCCGGGATGGCCCTCCCGGCGGTAGGTGGAAGCAGCGGCGGCCTGGGAGGAAGGGGTGGCCGGATCTGGTGCTGCTCATCGTGCTCGGGGCCATGGAGGCCGGATCTGGTGGCGGGGATCCATCGTTTGGGTGGGGCGGAAATGAGTTGTGCAAGATGGCGTGCCCCAATCGGTGGTAGTCGGGGTTTGACTTGGGGGCGACCGGTGGTGAGCGGTGGGGCGGCCTGCGGGGAAAGGTGGGGAGGCAAGAGGGGCGGCCTGCGGCAAGACGTTGGTATTGGGCGGCGGGGCTGGGCGAAGGTATAGGTGCCATGGATCCGGTCGAGCAAGGTGGAGCGGTGGCCGACGGCAAGCCAGGCCGAAGAAGGTCGGAGGTGGGGCGCCGGCTCGGGTGGGTGGGCCGCCCCGCTACGAAGAAGACGGAAGGGTGGGGTGGCGGTGCGGGTGGGCGGCGCCGCGCCGGAGAAGGTGGGTGTCGCGCCCGCCGATGGTGTGCCCCATCGTAGAAGGTAGTTGTTGTGGTGGGGGGAGGTGGGAAGGAGAAGGAGAGGGAGAGCGTGAGCGCGTGGTGGTGGGGATGTAGTCTAGCTGAGGTTCGTTTTTGCGGTCCGAGGGAGCACCAAACTATTAGCAGAATAAGCTAGTGCTAGCAGAATAAGTCTCTTAAGGGGTGTTATCATAATAGACCCACCCTATATATATATATATATATATATATATATATATATATATATATATATATATATATATATATATATATATATATATAAACACTATTCTGATCACAACATATACTTCCTGAGATACGCGCCTGAACTTCCCTTTGTAGGAACCCGACCTTCGGGCTATCTTCGCAACCGTGGCTCTCGCCGCGAATTTTTTCGGTTAGCCGGAATCTATGTGATGTAAGTGTAATCTTCAAACAGTTTTTAGCAACTAAATACTCTTTTTAAATAGAAATCTCACTCATGGGCGGATTTTGCTCTAGGGTCGTGATGAACTCCCTTTTTTGCAATTTTACTGCCTGAGTTGCATGCCTTAAATTCCCTCTGAATTAGGTTGAACTTCTACCAACATTGCCCAAACGGGGCTTGCGATATACCGTTGGAAAGCTATGGACACCAGTATCACGACCCAACTTAAATTTTTGTCAAAATGTAAGCGGTTTAAGAGCATTTTTGAAAACCATTTTTCTTCACACAAAAAACGTGAATCGTATTTTCGATCTCATTTCTAAACCATTTATCGGAATGCGGCATATAATTCCCTATGGAAATACCCGCTCCTTTCACATGTTGAAAGTTTTCTCTAATTCCCTACGGTTAAAACGTTATTTGGGAAAATTTAAAATTTTGCAAACCGAACAGATGAGTTCATATTTTCGCAGTAATTTCTAAATGGCTAATCTAATTAGGGCATATTATATGGATTTGGAAAGCTTATGAAAATGCGCTACTTTGTTATGTTGAAAGTTTTCTCTAAGTTTGAACAGTTTAAGAGTAATTTAGAAAACGGTACAAGTCCTACCGAGTTTGTTTTTTCTAGTTAATTTTTTAACCATGCGTTCGAATGCAGCAAGTGATATGGCGTTGGAAAGCTTGAACAAATGCAAAACGTTTTTGTATGTATTGTTTCTCAGAATTCTTTACTGTTTTTGTCAATTCTGAAAATGGCAAAAAACATATTTTCGCAGTAATTTCTACAAAGTTTGTCGGAATGAGGCAAATAATATACCGTTGAAAAGCTACGGAAAATGCAAAACTTTTTCATGTTGATGGTTTTCTTTGATTCCTAGCCGTTTTCAAGTAATTGCGAAAATGGCGAGATCATTTTTCTGCCTTTATCGCGAAACGGATTCTTCGAAAATGCACCGCGTGAAGAATGTGAACTTCTGTGGCAGTTCTGCTTGAACTTCACTCTGTTTTTTGACGTGATGTTTTTCACCCGTAACTCCCAAACCACTTACCGGAATTAAGCAAATGATATACTGATGGAAAGCTGTTGAAAACATGCAACTTTTTCGTGTTGATCATTTTTCCATATTCGCTACGGTTCAAAATATTTTTTTGAATGCGTAAAAATGTGCTTTAAACGTTATAGATAATACTTTTAAACCATTGATCGGAATCTATCATATAATATACTATTGGAAAGATTATGAATAGCAGCAACTTTTTCATGTAGACAGGTGTTACAAAGTCATTGTCGTTTAAGAACTGTTTTAAAAATGGCAAAAACAATGTCGTTTTTGCCTGTTTTTTACATGTAATTGAAGGTCGGACTTCTCGCACTATAGATCTTGACCTTCACCCGGAGGAGCACGTAAACTTCTTGCCGCAAACCTTGTAAGCTCTTTGTTTTCTATTGATATATTATTACGTGAAACGCATTCCGTGTAGTAGTTGAACTTCTCGCTGTTTTCATCTTGAACTTCTGTCACGTATTTTTGTTCAACCTCTCTCACAAGAATTTTTGAAACTTTCTCGCAAAAAAAATTGGACTTTTTTTTCTCATACGTAACACACACCATGCAGAACATGAGCTTCTCGCTATTATCATTTTGAACTTCTCTCTATTTTGCTTTAGTAACGAAAAATGTCTGAGTTTCTAATAGACATTGGACCTACCTAAGTTTTCTATTTGAACTTCTTTGTGTATTATTTAGAAATGTGAAAATTGGAGTTTTCTTAGAAACATCGAACTTCTTCCTTATTTTCAATTAACCTTATTGGTTTTATTCTTTAGTAATTGGAAAAATCCGAGTTTTTAAATAAATATCAACTGCTATGCTTTTTCCAATTGAACTTCTTTGTTATTTTGAATTGAACTTCTTTATCCGGAATAATCATCGAACTTCTCCATCTTTTTAATATGGACTTCCTGGTTTTATTTCTTAAATCTTGTTTAAGAAATTTTGAAGCGCTATATTATTAAAAGTTGAACTTCTTGTTATTTAATTTTCGAACTTCTTGTTTCCATTCTTTAATAACGAGGAAAATCTGAGTTTTCTATAATCATCGAACTTCTCCATCTTTTTAGTATGGACTTCCTAGTTTTATTTCTTAAATCTTTTTATGAATTTTTTGAAGCGCTCTATTATTAAAAGTTGAACTTCTTGTTATTAAATTTTTGAACTTCTTGTTTCTTTAATAACGAGGAAAATCTGAGTTTTCTATAATCATCGAACTTCTCCATCTTTTTAATATCGACTTCCTGGTTTTATTGTTTTTTCTATTTTTCGCACATACATAAAATTTATTGGATTATACGCAGAGCACAAATTTATGACAAAATTTGGAGGATGGGAAGAATGGAATCAAAGTGTGCACTTTAGAAAGAATTTGCACTCTATATGAACTTGTGTTCTTGTTCCATCCAAACTTCTGAATTTTTTTCCTTTTGAACTTGTGTTGGTGTTCCTGACCAAACCTTGTAGTATTTTTTTGTTTTGTATGAGATAGACGAGATGGGAGCTGGGGGGGTGGGCATGTGTGGAGTTGGGGCCGATGGCTGCGGCGACGCTTCACTACTAGGAAAAGGGCTATAGATGGGATGGACACTAATGACGCACCAGACATGCGGTGCGCCATTAGTATATACTAATGGCGCACCATGTACTGGTGCGCCATTAGTGTGGAATACACTAATGGCGCACCGGGCTCATGGTGCGCCATTAGTATCAATTTTTTTTATTTTCTAAACATACTAATGGCGCATACAGACACAGTGCTCCATTACTAGTTGTAACTAGTAATGGCGCACCAGCCACATAGTGCGCCACTACTATTGTTTTTTTTATTATATTTTTTATTCTTTTTTTTTTGCAAAACTACTAATGGCGCACCGTGCCATAGCGCACCATTACTAGTTTAAACTAGTAATGGCGCACTGTCCCATAGTGCACCATTAGTATGATTTTTTGCAAAACAACTAATGGCGCACCACCAGCAGGTGCGCCATTAGTAACCTGGGTTACTAATGGCGCATTTGGAGATGGTGTGCCATTAGTAACCTGGGCACCAACAAGATATTTTGGACAGCCACTCCTACCCACTCACTTTCTCCCCACTTCATTCTCTCCACCTCCTCCTCCAAAGATTGTCTCGGCTGCCTCCTCTTTGTCACCTCATTTCCAGCATAGATTCATTCAAATTAAGTGGTTAAATTACCTTTTTTTGATAGTTAAGTAAGGGGGGAAGCTGTCTTTATGTTGTTCTCCCTCCAACAATGTGCACATGCACTTTTTATGGCCTAGCTAGATCTATGTATGTTCGTGGTGTTGCATATGTTTGTGGTGTTGCATATATGTTTGTGTTTGTAGGTGTACTAGTATTTGAAATGCGATAGATGCCAATATTTTGCCGGAATGTTGATTCATTTCCGTTTCTGCGAGAATTTTGGCATTATGCATTCTTTTTGGTCCTATTTTTAGGGAAAGTCATGCCAAATTTTTTCTTGGTTCTAAAATATCGTTTTGCTCCACCCCGCAGGCGACCATGGTCCGCACGATGACCGAAGGCATCGTGAATAGGTTTTTGAGCTCCGCGAAGGCCGAAATACTTCAAAAGAACGAGACGGAGATAAGATGTCTGTGTCGAAGATGCAAGCTGAAGAGCCTTATTGCGGACCCGGATTCCGGGCAGGTGCGGGACCACCTGCTCTTGCGTGGTTTCATGGATGGCTATCGGTGGCAAGGTGATGAAGATGACTACGAAGTCGTCCATGGGGGCCGGGCAAGAAATGAGGAAGGGCAGCAAGACAACCACCGCGGCTCGGGCAGGCGAGAAAACGAAGAATCTCCAGGAGATGATCATGACGGTGATGCTGTACACAGTCATCATGTAGAAGATGCAGGACATGATGATGAGGAAGATGCCGGAGCAGACGACGGGCATGATCATGAAGATGATCATGCCGACGGAGCAGACAACGCTGGACCATTGATGGGCTGGGTGCAGGACCCTCATATTCAAGAGCTGCTTCTCAAGCAGACATATAACGCAAGAGCTGCCGCCCGAGAGAAAGCCAAGATGGATCAACTGGAGATAGACGCGGTTACTCCATTGTATGAAGGATGCAGGCCCGAGGATACCCGCCTGAAAGTAACGCTCATGGCTCTGGAGATGAAGGTAAAACACAAAATGACCGATGCATGCTTCGACGAGAACATGTCATTCTGGCACGAACGTCTTCCCAAGGGGAACAAGTGCCCGACCAGTTTGGAGGAGGCGAAGAAAATCGTGTGTCCTCTGGATTTACTGCACGTGAAATACCATGTGTGCATGAACAATTGCAGCATTTATCGGGACGAGCACGCGGAGTCTACCATATGTCCCGTGTGCGGCGTCACTGGATACAAGAAGAGGAAGAAAGCTCCTTGAAAAGTGGTGTGGTACTTTCCGATCACTTCTCATCTGCAGCGGTATTTTGCGGACCCTAAGGTAGAAAAGCTCCTGCGTTGGCATGCGGATAGGGAGGAGAAGAAGCGATAAGATGACGCAAATGATCCGGAGATAGATAAAAAAGAAAAGATGATGAGTCACCCTAAGGATGCGAGCCAGTGGCAAGCGTTGAACTTCGAAGATACAGAATTTGGGAACGATCCAAGGAACATCGTGCTGGGCGCGAGCACCGATGGAGTCAATCCGTTTGGCAGCCAGAGAAGCACACATAGCACCTGGCCTGTGTTTGTGTGGATGTACAACCTTCCCCCCTGGTTGTGCATGAAGAGGAAGTACATTCACATGAGTATGCTAATTGAAGGACCGAAACAACCAGGGAACGACATCAATCTGTATTTGGGGCTGCTGAAAGAGGAGCTAGACACGCTGTGGAAAACGCCAGCCAATACGTGGGACACCGCAGAGAAAGAGTATTTCCCTATGAGAGCCGCACTACTCACGACGGTGCACGACTATCAAGGTTACAGATATGTCGCGGGGCAGGTGGTCCACAGATTTTCTGGATGCGTCAGGTGCATGGATGACACAATGTATCGCCAGCTAGATAGAGATCCCGGGTCTTCGAAAAACATGTTCATGGGACATCGAAGGTGGCTTCGCGACGATGACCTGTGGGGAAAACGCAAGGATTTGTTCGATGGTGAAACCGAACCCCGAAGACGCCCGCGTAAAAGGAGCGGCGAGGAAATAGACAAGTTGTTGAAAAATTGGAAAGATTGCCCACTGCCGGGAAAGAAGCAAAAGGCGCCAGAGCCGGGAAAGAAGCAAAGGCGCCAGAGCCGCTGCTGAAGGTATGGAAAACGAGGTCTGTTTTCTGGGACTTGCCGTACTCGAAGATCGACTGTGTGCCTCACAGCCTTGATGTCATGCATATCACGAAGAACATGTGCGAGAGTCTGCTTGGTACCCTACTCAACATGCCAGAGAGGACCAAAGATGGGCCGAATGCAAGGGCAGACTTGAAATCAATGGGCATCAGGCAGGAGCTTCACGCTAATGATGATGATGATGATGATGAGGCGAAGTAGGACACGGAAAGTCATCGCAAAGGTAAAAAGGCCAAGAAGACCGGGAATGACTACCCTCCCGCATGCTTCACTCTAAGTCAGGAGGAGATCGAGCGGTTTTTCACCTGCCTCGTAGGAGTAACACTTCCTTACGGTTACGCGGGCAAGATAAGTAGATACCTAGACCCAGCGAAGCAGAAGTTCAGCGGGATGAAGTCTCACGACTGTCACGTGCTGATGACGCAGATACTTCCAGTTGCAATCCGTGGGATCATGGACGTGCACGTCCGTGAAATGCTATTTGGCCTATGCAACTTTTTCGACGTCATCTCTCGGAAGTCGGTTGGCGTGAGGCAACTCAGAAGGCTACATGAAGAGATCGTGGTGATACTATGCGAGCTTGAGATGTACTTCCCGCCTACATTCTTCGATGTTATGGTGCATCTGCTGGTCCATATCGTGGACGATATCATCCAACTCGGGCCGACGTCCCTGCACAGCATGATGCCGTTCGAAAGGATGAATGGTGTCATCAAAGGATACGTTCGCAACATGTCACGTCTAGAGGGAAGCATAGCCAGGGGCTTTCTGACCGAAGAGTGCATCTCCTACTGCACGAATTATCTAGGCATCGAGAACCCCGTTGGTCTGCCCGTCAATAGGCACCTCGGCAGGCTCGCTGGATGGGGTCACCGCGATGGTCGCCGCGAAATGCATGTCGACTTCGAGGGTCGACTCGCCGACTTTGAAAGAGCAAACCTAGTCGCGCTACAACACATAGACGTGGTCGATCCTTGGGTGGTAGAGCACAAAACCTTTATTGAGCAGACGTACAATGACCGAGGCTAACAGAGGACAGACGGAGATATAATCAAAGAGCACAACTCATGTTTCACGCGTTGGTTCAAGCAGAAGCTTCTGTTGTACCCTTTACATGAGGATTCTTCCACAGAAGAACAACTCATATTCGCCTTGTCACAGGGCGCCGAGCACAACCTGATGACCTATGAGGCGTAGATATCAACGGCTACACATTCTACACCGAGGCCAAGGACATGAAGAGCGATGGTTATCAGAACTCCGGGGTAACGATGGAATCCTACACCGGTAACGACAAGGACAGATACTACGGAAGGATCGAGGAGATCTGGGAGCTGAGCTACGCTGGAGAGAAGGTCCTGATGTTCCGTGTCAGATGGGCCAAGAGCGTCCTAATATAAAACCGGTATTTCACCACCATGGTTATACCCGAAGCCAAATCCAAGACCGCGGGCGCAAACGTCACCGCGAAAAATGAGCCATGGGTACTGGCTTCCCAAGGTGACCAATGCTTTTTCATTACCGACCCGTCAAAGCACAGTCGTGTTGTCGTGAGGAGAGGCAAAAGGAAGATCATCAGAATGGATGGAGTAGCCAATGAGCAATACTTCGACAAGTACGGTGACCCGAAGATATTTGAATAATAAATTTGATGATATTTTTTCATATTCATAAATATACTCAAATAACAAATTATTACTGTTTTATAATAAAAAATTACTGTTATGATTTAAACAAGTTTGAACATATTTAAACACAAATAAGTATCAAACAACATTTTAAATGCATAAAAACAAAAATTGTGGAGCCTGCGAATCGAACCCAGGACCTCCTGGTGTGAGAGCTACGTGCTGACTAGTCGGGCTACTAGATGGGATTTGATATAGATGGGGTTTGGTGAAAGATAACCTGTTTGCTTGGACAGAAATCAAAAAAAAATTCTAATGGCGCACCAGGGGGAGGTGCGCCATTGGTATTTTGCCGCCATCCATATTCGTCCCCCACTCTACCTAATCCCTCTCTCCCTCGCCCTCGCCCTCGATCCCCTTCCCCTTTCCCTCTCCCGACGTCGCTGCCCCGACGCCGCCGCCCCCGCGCCCCCGCGCCCCCCACCACCGCAGCTCCCCTGCGCCGACGCCCCCCGCCCCGACCCCCGGGCGCTGCCCCGACGCCGCCGCCCACCGAGTCCGTCCTCTCCATTCCCCTCACCGCCCCCTCACATCCTGAAGTGAACAGAGGGAGAGAAATCCCTAGGTCGTTGGCGACCGCAGTTGGCGAGGACCCGACCACGGCGACCATTCAAGGGGTGGGCGGAGTGCGCGCAGACGAGCTCGAGCACCACGCGGCGGAACCCCCCTCGAGTCGCGAGGCGCTCGTGCGACCAGAGAAGGAGAGGGAGAAGGGGCAGGCGGACCGCCGGTGACGCGAAGGACACCGCCGCCTCTTCGACACCGCCGCCGCCTGCACCTCTTCGACGCCAGCGCCCTCCCCGTCGACGCTTACAGGTTGCATTGGCACCATGCACGCCAAGTGTTTGTGGTAATTCCTCTTCATCAGAAATGCAAAATTTTGTTTTCATGTTGAACCGTACGTGGCATACTAGGTAGTAAAGTGGTTGGCGCACTGTTTTGTTCTAGTGATTCGTATGCTTATTTTGGTTGCATATATATTCATGGAGCTGCTATATCATGTTGTTGTATATAGGCAGCGTTGCAGAGTATGTGCCTAGGATCCCCAATTTGATTCATATCTCTATCTATCTATGTATCTATCTTATTCTACCTAGCTATATGTTTGTCTGTCTGTATCAATTCTCTGTTGAGCCTCGCATGATTTTATAGCCTACCAATACTATGTTGACTGCTTGTTTCTATGCATGGAGATAGGAGTAGGAACATCTTATTGCCGAATTGACCAGCGTAATCAAACACACGCACTTGCGCTTTGCTTGTGTTCATTTAGCTCAGCAACCTCCATTGCTGTATAAGCCTGAAAGAATCCACACGCTTATGGAGGCGTGCTTCTTGTATGTCTGTTCATCCAGCAGTTAGCAGCCGCATCTCGCCTCTCGTCCAAACAAACAAATTAACGGGGCAAACTGGTGCACGGTCAGCGATCGAGTTTCATGCCATCTTGTTCCTATGGGCAATCTGCACAAGTTCTTTGCTTTTGGGCCAATACTACATTTCTGCTCTAGTGCATTTTATTCGTAGTGCATTTCACTGCATTTTATCTCGGAACAAGGTCTCAGTTCTGGAGTTGTATAGTAACTGGAGTACTAGTATGTAATAACTTGTAAGAAGCTCATGTTTCTGTCCTTTGCTTGTAATGTCATAGTGAAGTACTAATAAGTTTTTAACGGGGTAGTGTGCTGGCATACTTAATATAACAGGGATTGCAGCTTTGTTGGTAATAGTTCGTTGCAGTCGTCCTGTTATGATTAACAGCATGAGCAAAGAGTAGTAGATCACTTCAGTTTTCTGAACATTCAATGGGCTGGGTGTTCATGCTGACTATGATAGGAACTAAAGAATTTCAACAGATTAACTTGAACCACTAGGCATATTCAGTAGATCACTTCAGTTTGCTCAGTACTACTACTTCTTGCTGCTGCTCCATACTATTTCTGTCGCTACTCTGTTTTGATGATAGGAAGAGAGGAAATAACTTGGTCTTCTTAGTTCACAAAATGACATATCTGAATCTTTTACATTTAAACTGAAATCTTCTAGGAACTGAAGAATATCAACAGAATAACTTGAACCACTAGGCAATAACCTGAGAAGATGTGTTCCCTCTTTCCCTCAAAACCGAGCAGAAGCAAGTTGTACTTACTAAGGAAAAGGAGAGCAAACAAGTTGCTAAAATTCCTTATGATGAAATAGACATATCCGAGTTGGTTATATGCTTTGCTGTAGTTAAGGTCCACTTCAATAGACTTCCAACAGTCTTCTAATAGCCTTATTGCACATATTTAAAGGGTTTGTACACTTGCTCAAAGTACCATATATGTCAATGCAAGAGTAGCACATTGTTGTCATGCAAATCTGCAACCCCCATTGCTCTGACTACCAAATTAGCAACCAATTACAATTTACAGTTGTTGGTAGCGTGGCAAACCTCCCACTGACAAGTATGTATATATAGTTCTGATGCTTCAACCTGTTATTATTGCTGCTGCTTTAATTTGTTATTATTGCTGCTGCTTTAATTTGTTTGTACTGTAACATCTTATAGCTTCACTGGTCCAATCACCTACTAGAAATATCCATGTTTAGACATGGCAAATTTCCCCACATTGCACTACTGGGTTTTGTCTCCGACCATCGTGTTGTGATGATTTTTCAGGTACCCCGGGAGGCCCTTGAGTTTGCTGGAATGTCGATTAACTTCCGTTCCGGCAAATTCGGGTACTCCATATGTCCTATTTTCAGCAAAGGTCATGCTGAAATTTTCTGTGAATTTTAGCATGACTTTGCTAAAAATAGGACATATGGGGTACTTGTGACTAATGCATGGGCCGGGGTATCTTGGTAGTTAATTAAGTAGGATCAATAGCCCCTTTATTCTTGCTGTATTAAACCATAGGCGGCAATAGAGCCAAGTGATTAGGCCCAACTTAAAATTCTCCTTCCTAGCTTAGCTTTTAGGATGCCTCGGTGTCGACAAACCATAAATTATAAAACCTTGGCTTTTAGGGTGCCTCGGTGTCGACAAAAACCTAAATGATGAAAGCTTAGGCTTTTAGGGTGCCTCGGCGTCAAAAAACCCTCAATGATAAAAGCTTAGCTTTTAGGATGCCTCGGTGTCGACAAACCCTAAATGATGAGACCATGATCTTGTTCCTTGACAATAACCAACTTTTTGACCAAACTTTTTTCCTATTTAGAGAGAAACATGGCCCACAACGATGAGGCCGGCGGTTCGAACGGCAAGGCATTCTGGGAGCTGTCCCAGGAGATGGAGGAACAACCTCACTTGTATGAGGACGCCGCAAAAGAGACCGATCCTGACACCACTAATGGTGCCGCCGAGGATGACCCCACTGATGATGCCGTCGGGGATGACACGACTGATGGTGCCACCGAGGATGCCACCAATGATGATGGCGGTGCACGCACAAATGGCAGCCAACCGAAGAGGCAACGGAAGGACCGGCGCCCGACCGTGCTCCGCACCGTCAAGGAGGAATTTACTGAAGTGGACTCCGATGGGAATCCAACTGCGCCCGAACGAATAGTCAAGGGGTACTCGCTTCAGCTCGGGTGCATTCTCCGGAGCACCCTCTCGATTAACACCGAGAACCTAAGGCATAAGGACCGAGGGAATTTGCGCAACCTCCTCTTCACGAAGCTGCACGAACAATACAAGTTCCCCGCTGAATTTGAAAACACAAGCCTCGCAGGGAATAAAGTGAACAATGCCTCCCTCACAAGGATGAGCACGGCCCTGTCTACTTGGAGAAGCTCGGTGAAGAGAATGATTGACAAAGGTTTTAGTTATGAGAAGATCAAGGAGAAAAATCTTTCGATCACCGAAGATGACTACAACGACTTCAAGATCAAGTGCGAGAGCACCGCAACCTCCGAATCAAGTCAGTGGGGGAAAGAAATGCGGGAGTTGAACTTAGGGGAACACACACTCGGTCCCGGCGGTTACAGAGTGGCGGAGCCTATATGGGACAAGGAGGAGACGGAGCGTGCCGAGCAAGGCCTACTGCCCCTCTTCGATAAAAACGGTGACAAGCAGACCAGGAACTTTGTCAGGGCCCGGTACAAGAAGGACCCGAAAACAAAGGAGCTTACCACGGATCCGAAGACCAGGGCGCTTGAGCTTGTTCTGGTAAGGAATACACCCCCGCGTAATTAGCTCCATATGGTTGCATTCTAATTAATGAAGCCAAATTTCTAAATGGTTCACATTCCTTCCTCATGCGACTGAAAGCAGTAGCGCGGGGTCGACTCAGAGCACCCCTTGGGACAACACTATAAATAGGGCGTTGAATGTAATGAAAAAAAGGATAAGCTTAGTAAGCCGTCGTCAGCTCGTCGTGTGGCCGGCAAAGGCTTGTCCACAAAATGGTCGTCATACTATAACGCTGGTGGGCGAAAGGAGAAAAAGACCAGCTCGGAAAGCCAGTCACGCGAGGTTCAAGAACTCAAGGCACAAGTGGCGCGGATTCCGGAGATTGTCTAAGAGCAAGTGCAACAACAACTGGGATCGACGCTCACCGGCATTATGCCTACCTTGATTCAGGGGTTGACGACGTGGATTGCGGGCGGCCAATAGGGGCCGCCCCCAATTCCCAGCTTCACGGCCAGCAACTCGCAGAACGCGATGGCGGGGCCATTGGTGTCTCCAGCGGAGGCGGCATTGGTGTCTCTGACGCCGGCACGAGAGCTTAATGCACCCGGGTGTACGCCGGCCGGCACCTCTGCAGCAAGCGGCCCCTCCGTCGATTGCGCGCCCGCCGTTGGCGGTGCCTCGACATTAGCCGAGCTCGACGCCATCATCACGGTAACTAATTAAGCCTCTCTCGGCCGAGGACTTCATCTCCTTGCCTTTGACTGGGCATCCCTGACGCCCTACATGTTTTCGCAGGGCGCCGCCGACGTTCCGTGCACTCTCCTGCACTTCGTGAACAACGAGTTGGTCGATGTCGCCAAGGGCAAAATCGTTCAACCGGTCAACCCCGTGTTCCACGGTACTCCGATGCCACCCACCTCGTATAGGGTTCAACTGGTTCGGGTGCTACCAGGCTGCGACGAGTTGTTACCTCCGATTCGACCCGTCGGGGCCGACGAAGATGATGTGATGACCCTCAGCGCCTGCCTAAGTTGGCCCCTGCTTTGGCTGAAGAGCCAGATTCGTTTGGGAGCGGGGGACACCACCCCAAAGACAACACCGCCAGTCGTGCTGGCGCCAAGCCATGGCAAGACCGCCGCAATGGTGCCGGACATCCCTATGGCACTGGATCCGAACATGCATATGGCACAGGATCCGAACGACGACGGCGACAACAACGCCGATACATTTGCCAACGTCGATGAGTACTTTGCCGATCATGGGTACGATGGCGAATTCATGGGGCCTCCTTCTCAAGAACCCAACCCTACAAAAGACATGCGCGATCTAGCTGGAAACGCGGAGAAACCAAGTTGCAACAGGCATCGTCTGCCGTTCAGTTCTCAGGAGACACCTCCAGCTGCCGACTTCACCGAGCCTCAGATAGCCGAGGTGCGAAATATTATCAGCCCCAACACACTCAAGACGGCGGTTTGTGAGCAGAAATCGGTCCCATTACAGGAGAAGAAGAAGGCATGGAAAAGAAAGAGTAACAAGGGTGCGAGCCAGCCGGCACCGAGTACGATCCGTGCTCAGGACGGGCCACCTTCACCTGAGGATATAATGAGGAGGGTGCATGTGGCGGGTAGGCCGATGCTACCGACTAATATGCTCAATGCTGCAACCGGTGCTATGCGGAGTCTGCATGACAGTGTTCTTTCTTTGGAGAAGCGGCGTCTCAGAGAGAAGGATGTGGCATACCCGGTTTTCGCGACCAAGGTGCCAGAGGGCAAGGGCTGTGTGGATAACTCCATGGGGGGTAGGATGGTCCTGCGGTTTGATGACATCTTCGCTATGTTTAACCTTCATCCGCTGCACTACACCTTCGTTCGGCTATTTTCTCTGAGTATGGAGATGCGTATAATTAGAGACAAGACCCCGGACATCGTGGTAGTCGACCCCTTCTACATGCGTGCCAAGATCTTGGGCAGCGCTGGGGACCGGCAAGTCATGAGTTCTTACCTCGAAGGCATCATTCTGGAAAACTGAGATAAGGATAACTTCCTCGTGCCTTACTTTCCCGAGTAAGTCGTCCCCTCAACCACCACGTAACATATGAATTCTTAGATTTCGATCGTTTTTCTTTTAACATTCCGTGTTTTGTGCAGTGACACACATTGCACACTCATCCTCCTAAGCCCGAAATATTCCATGGCCACGTATTTCGACTCGGACCGTCAGTCGAAGGTAGACTACACAAATGTCAAGAAAGTTCTTTATGATGTTCTCCCCGGCTACGCCAAATATGGAGGCACCTTCACCAGGCCTCTTCGTAAGTATGGAAAGCACGTGTTCGCCCACAATACGACGTTCTGCTGCGTCAACCAGCCGCCTAGCGGTCAGAAGGGTGCCTACTACGCCATCCATCACATGCGGGCGATCATACGGGACCATCATCACCTTCTGCTACCGAGTAAACTCAAAGATTGGGCCGCGAGCGTGTCGGCAATCCAGGACGCGGACATCAGACAAGAATTCTTTCGCATCCAGTCGGAGTTTGCGGAAATCATCCATCAAGATGTCCTTCGTACCTCGGGGCAGTTCTACCTCAGAAATCAACCGTCCAACAGTGACATAGACACAATGCTACAAATGCAGGCTGACAACGCCCGCAATATCATGACTCCCACGATAGACGGCGGCTTCATCCATGCTCCGGTCCCTTGAGTCGAGTCGAAAGTAGTGATGCTGTGTCTAGTTCTGAAACATAGATTGGCTTATGTTGTAATTAAATTTTAATGAACTTGTAGTATGTCTCTTTGGTTTCGACAGTCGTTCAACTTAGATGTAATCGATGCTATTAATGTCTTGCTTTTCTTCTTCCGATCGTTATGTTGCATACTTATATATTGCTTATGTATTGTCTGTGAATTGGTACTAACGTTTCGTTTGGCTAGTGCATAGCGATGCCGTCGTATGTCGTGTACAAGGGTAAGGTTCCCGGAGTCTACGACGACTGGGAGGAGTGTCGGAGACAGGTTCACCGTTTCAACGGTAACAGTTACAAAGGGTACTCCACTAGAGCGGAGGCGGAATCTAGATACGCCCGCTATCTAGCGGGAGAGGGGAGGGAGCGTTGGAGGAACCGGATGAAGACGAGTTTCATCGTGATGATGCTCATTGTGATGACCGCAGCTCTCTTCTATGTGATGGTAGTTTAGATGATCGATATCGACTTGTAATGTGAAGACAAACTCGCTACTCGCGGCCTCGAGACATGTAATATAATGTTCTATCTTTGTTCGGTCTTTTGAATTCGGAGACTAATAAGATGAATTGTATTCGGAGACTAATATGATGAATTGTATTCAGAGACTAATCTTCTATTGTATTCGATGAATCTGTTGTTGCTGTGTGCTGCTGTCTATATTCTGTCCAATAATACATTTTGTAACCTGTGCAAAAAACAGAAAATTAAAAAAAAACTAATATTCATACTAATGGCGCATCACATCACAGTGCGCCATTAGTATGTCAAAGGATACTAATGGCGCATCATTCAACAGTGCGCCATTAGTATGCCAAAGTTACTAATGGCGCATCACACAAGAGTGCGCCATTAGTATGCCAAAGCACCTGGGTATATATGGCCCCTGTGAGGCATAGTAATGGCGCACCATGGTCTATACTAATGGTGCACGTGTGGTGCGCCATTAGTATACCAGATACTAATGGCGCACCAGTGGTGCGCCATTAGTAAAAAATACTAATGGCGTGGCACTAATGGCGCACCAGTAATGCGCCATTAATGACCAAAATAGGTGCGCCATTAGTAGGCCTTTTCCTAGTAGTGCTTGCTAGCTGGGGAGGAGGATTGTATTTGCTGCGGCGACGCTTCCAAAATGTACGCCGCTCTTTACAGTAGAGCACAGAAAAAATGTTTTAAAAAAATACATCAAACTATTTTTTAATCTGAACTTCTTTGCTTTATCTTTTTAGAAAATGTGATTGATATTCTATAAACATTAAATTGCTCCATTATTTTAATTTGTACTTCTTGATTTGATATTTATGATCTTCTTACAATTTTTAGTGCAATAACATTTTCTGTATTTTTACTATGCGAACTTGTAGTGTATCCCAAGAAATTACATGTTTTTTGTTTTCTTCTAAAAAATCGTCTAAGAGCTTTTTGTTTAGCTTGTTGCATTTGAACTCCCAGAGGCGTCAACAACAAATTAAGCAACATGGCTAAACACGCACTAGTCGTAGTCATAAACATGACTTTTTTTTATTTGTCAATTTACATGGGATGAACCTAGGAGATGCCTACAACTACAGACCTTCTGGAACACTTTCTATTGACCTTCAGGAACAATTTCTATTGACCTTTAGCCATTTTTTTCATTCCAACAAGTGAGAAAACTGGACAACAACATATAATGCTCCTTTTTTATAGAGTTGAACTGAAGAATCTGGCGAAGCTGGTGTGAATCAATGGCCAATTTTTTCGGAGGATAAACACAAACAAATGTGTATAAAACCAGAGCAATCTAATGTCAATATTTTTTTATATGTTCAATAAAACCAGAGCTAACATCCATAGTCCAAAGAACAAAATGACCATAGTATATATATACAAAGAAATCTTTTTTCTACCACACACGCACCTTTGTTCTCATACATCTCCCAAAAAATCAGAGCCATCACCTTTTGAAAGCTAGTCATGCAATAGGAAAAAGATGAGCTCTTCTTGCAAAAGCGAATGACTAAAAGTTGGCGAACAACTAGGACTATTTTAGTGAATTGCTTGTAGTATTAACCCGTAGCTCCTTCATGTTGACCAATTCCACTAGAAAACGCCATGTATGGATTTGAACACCACAAACCACTATACTAATCTCTCCTTGCGTTGGCTACAATTGACTTGGCTTGCGTCGGGATGTTGTGCCAGCGTCGACAGCTCACCACCTTGGCTCCTTGCCGTCGGTGGTGGAGGCCTGCATTCTGGTGGCCGATGTAGCCAAACACCGCCAGACCGTGCCAAGAGTTCAGTTAGTTTTCTAAACTTTTCTCAACAGAACAAGCAAAGAGAAGGCCAGGCGACCTACGACCGCTCGCTGCTGTCATAGCGGGGTATGAACTACAGACCTTCTGAAAGTTATCTAATCATGTTCTTTAGATTCAAGCATTTTAAACTCAAAAGATGCCTACAATTCCCAGTTTGTGCCTAACCTAGGAGTCAAAGAGATCACCACACAGGACTAGATAGAGGAGTGCAAGTGGAGGAACCTTTTTCTTCAGAAAATAAACAAACTGAGCTTCAAAGAGAACAGAGTTGTGTTGATAGAGATGCACCTTCTGCTACCTGTAGCAACGAGAGATAGAGGGGAAAGTACAAAAATCGGCTAAGTGGAGATGACTAGTAGGTACTGCGGTATGTTGGAGCAACTACAAAAAGGAGTAGGTGGCCACATCTGCCCCTCGTCAAGAACTTGACCGGCCGCAGTCCAAGTTACAATGCAGCGGCAGGATGCCTCGGCATTCGTCCTCAAAAGGTTTTCTCCCACCACGCCTGAGCAGCATTGCAAGTGACTCCATCGGAAGGAGCAGCAACCGTGGCGGCAGGAGCATGCAGGGAAGCAGAACCGGCCGCTGTGGTAGGGCGGCGTGCGACGACGGTAATGGAGTTGGCCGGAGGTTGGTGGCAGGTGGATGGAGGAAGGGCGGGGCGCGCTGCGGCCTCCCATAGAGGAACACAAGGGGGCGGAGGCGGTCGCCGGAAGGGAATGCGGTCTGGAGGTGGTCGATCCCGTCACCGTGGAGGACGTTCGAGTGGTCGATCCCGTCGACGGGTGCGGCGACGAGGGGGTCACCGGCGGCGGGGTACCGGCCAGTGCGGGAGTGGTGGGGCATCCGCGGTAGGGCGTGGCACCGGCGGCGGTGAGGTTTGGGGCGAGCTTGGAGATCGGGGAGAGGTGGTGCGGTTCCTGGTCGTGGGCTCGTGGGCTCGTGGCCTTTTTTTCTAGACGACCCTGGTGGGAGCGGTTCGGAGAGTTCAGGAATGTATATGTCGCGCCCTTATAGAGCTGACCGTGATCCGAATAACTATTCTAATCCTGGGATCAGAATAGTGTTGTCCTATATAAATAGCAGAGAATACCAAATCAACATCGCGAGCATAAAATTTGATGTCAAATCAATGCTCAAGACGAACCAAATATGAAGATAATGCAATCATGATGCCAATTGAAAATCTTCGAGAAAGTTTGGTGGTGGCGTTACCCACCGTATAAGAAATATTAGACCAGGACACGACGCATAATTATCATGGCGCTCCAAAGCCGAATTCCACATTAATGTATTCACACTTAGAGTGTATGTCTTCATGAGTTGAAGATATACGTTACTTTGTGTGTTGCACATCTAAGTCATCAAAAAGCATAAGCGTTAGGATGTGTGTCCATTCACAGGACATTTGAGGATTCTAGGATATTTAGCTCATACCGGAACTTTCAAAACCTTTTCTCATCCAAGGGCTTCGTGAAGATATCTGTCAACTACTCTTCAGTGTTGACGTGAAGGATTTCAATATCTTTCTTGATCACATGATCCCCAAGAAAGTGCTGACGAATCTGAATGTGCTTTGTCTTCAAGTGTTGAATTGGATTGTGAGCAATCTTGATGGCGCTTTCATTTTCACTGTAGAGAGGCACCTTCATCATGTTGATGCCATAGTGCTTGAGAGTTTGCTTCATCCAGAGGAGCTGAGCACAGAAAGATCCAGCAACAATCTATTCAGCTTCAGAAGTGGAGAGGGACACAGAGTTGTGCTTCTTCGAAGACCAACAGACAAGAGATCGTCCAAGAAAGTGACATGTGCCTAATGTGGACTTGCGATCAACCTTGTCACCAGCATACTCGGCATATAAGAATCCAACTAGATCAAATATAAAGCCATTGGGATACCATAATCCTAGTGTCAGGGTGTGAGCCAAATATCGAGGAATTCGCTTCACTGCTATGTGATGCGATTCCTTTGGTGCCGCTTGGAATCGGGCACACATGCAAATGCTAAGCATTATATTTGGCATAGATGCAGATAAGTAAAGTAAAGAACAAATCATGGAGCAGTATACCTTTTGATCCAACTCTTTACCATTGTCGTCGGATCCCAATTGCCCTTTGGTTGGCATTGGTGTCGTGTACCCTTTGCAGTCTTGCATTCCAAACTTCTTCAGGCTATCTTTGATGTATTTCTCTTGAGATATGAAGATGCCATTTTTCTGCTGACGAATTTCAAGACCAAGGAAGAACTTCAGCTCACCCATCATGGACATCTGATATTGCTCTTGCATTATATACCCAAAATCATCACTGTATATCTTATCAGTGCAGCCGAAGATAATGTCATCCACATAGATTGGCGTACAAACAATTCACCATCATATGTCTTCGTGAAGAGAGTGGTATCTAGAGAACCAGGTTTAAAGCCTTTGCTCTTCAGGAAGTCTTTGAGCGTGTCATACCAATCGCGAGGTGTTGTTTGAGGCCATATAGTGCCTTGTTGAGCGTGTACACCATATCAGGATGCTTCGGATCTTCAAAGCGAGGAAGTTGAGCAACATACACTTCTTATTCAATTTTTCCATTGAGGAAGGCACTCTTCACATCCATTTGATACAGAAGAATGTTGTTATGGGTGGCGTAGGCTAGCAGTATGTGAATGGCTTCAAGCCTAGCCACATGAGCAAAGGTTTCATCGAAGTCAATTCCTTCTACTTGTGTGTAACCTTGGGCAACGAGATGAGCCTTGTTTCTGACAACTTGACCATGCTCATCTTGCTTGTTGCGATAGAACCACTTGGTGCCAATAATATTGTGCTCGTGGGAATCCATTCAGGTTCCATAAAGGCTTCATCAAATTTCTTGGGTTCCGATATTGATACGAATACAAAATGCCCACAGAAGTTTGCTAGCTTAGTTGCTCTTGAATGACTGAGAGGACCAGGTGCATTGATGCTATCAATTATCTTTTCAACTTGCACTTAAATTGCCACCCAAGGATGAATAGGGCAAAGACTTTGCTCTTGCTGACTGTTCTCTTCATTTTTAGTATTGGCTTTAGACTAAGCATTGTCTTCATGTTGGTTACTTGTGGAAATGATGATTTCCTCTTCAGTTTGTTCCTCGGTTGGTATGATTTCTCCAGTACCCATTTTTTGATAGATTCACTACGTGAAGCTTCATCTAGCACATTTGACAGGTGTTCTCTTTGCGAGCCGTTTGTCTCATCAAACCGCACATCTACGGTTTCAACCACTTTATAGTGAAAGAGGTTGAAGACCCAGTAGGTGTTCGAATCCTTTCCATAACGAAGAATAAAACCTTCATGTGCTTTCAGTGCATATTTGGAAGTGTGATGTTGATCTTTGATCCAACACATGGCACCAAAGACTTTGAAATAGCTAACATTTGGCTTCTTAACAGTCAGAAGTTCATAGGAGGTTTTCTTGAAGTTCTTGTGAAGATAAACCCTATTGATGATATGGCATGCAGTATCAATGGATTCAGGCCAGAACTTCCTTGTTGTCTTGTACTCATCAAGCATCATATGTGCCATCTCAATGAGGGACTTGTTCTTGCGCTCCACGACGCCATTCAGCTACGGTGTGTATGGAGGAGAGAACTCATGAGTGATGCCTAGTGTATCAAGATAAGTGTCGATGCATGTGTTCTTGAATTCAGTCCCATTGTCACTTCTGATGTACTTGATCTTGATGCCATAGTTGTTCATGGCGCGATTGGCGAATCGTCTGAAGACATCCTGCACTTCAGTATTATAGAGAATTATGTGCACCCAGGTATATCTAGAATAATCATCAATGGTCACGAAGCCATATAAGCAAGTAGTTGTAGTAAGAGTAGAGTAGTGAGTAGGGCCAAATAAGTCCATGTGAAGCAGCTCAAAAGGATGTGATGTAGTCATGATTGTCTTCGAGGGATGCTTGGCCCTAGTCATTGATACGTCCATTTTGCATCATGCTTATAAGTTGATATTTATTGCACTATAGTCTGTTATTACATGTTTTGTCACAATACTTATGCCTTTTCTATCTTATTTTGCAAGGTTTACATGAAGAAGGAGAATGCCGGCAGCTGGAATTCTGGGCTGAATAAGTAGCAAACTCTGGAAACCTATTCTGCACAACTCCAAAAGCCCTCAAACTCCACAAAACATCGTTTCGGAAAATATAAAAAATCTCTGGCGAAAGAAACCCATGGGAGGGGCCACCGGCTGGCCTCGATGGTGGGGGGCGCGCCCTCCTTCCCATGGCGCGCCCCCTGCCTCGATGGCTAGCCGGCAGGCCCATGGTGCCCATCTTCTCCTATATGAAGCGTTCTGATCTGCAAAAAATCAAGAGGATGCTTTCGGGACCAGAGGCCACCGTCTCGAGGCGGAAACCAATCTAGGGCTCCGGCAGAGCTGTTCTGCCGGGGATACTTCCCTACGGGAGGGGGAAATCGTCACCGCCGTCATCACCAACAACTCTCCCATCTGGGGAGGGCTATCTTCATCAACATCTTCACCAGCACCATCTCCTCTCAAACCCTAGTTCATCTCATGTATCCAATCTTTGTACCCAAACCACATATTGTTACCTATGGGTTGCTAGTAGTGTTGATTACTCCTTGTAGTTAATGCTAGTTGGTTTATTTGGTGGATGATCATATGTTCAGATCGATTATGCATATTAATACCCGTCTGATCTTGAACAATATTATGTCTTGTGAGTAGTTACTTTTGTTCCTGAGGACATGGGAGAAGTCTTACTATTAGTAGTCATGTGAATTTGGTCTTCGTTCGATATTTTGATGAGATGTATGTTGTCTCTCCTCTAGTGGTGTCATGTGAACGTCGACTACATGACACTTCACCATTATTTGGGCCTAGAGGAAGGCATTGGGAAGTAATAAGTAGATGATGGTTGCTAGAGTGATAGAAGCTTAAACCCTAGTTTATGCGTTGCTTCGTAAGGGGCTGATTTGGATCCATATGTTTTAGGCTATGGTTAGGTTTACCTTAATACTTCTTTTGTAGTTGCAGATGCTTGCATTAGAGATTAATCATAAGTGGGAGGCTTGTCCAAGTAAGGGCAGCACCCAAGCACCGGTCCACCCACATACCAAATTATCAAAGTACCGAACGCGAATCAGATTACCGTGATGAAAACTAGCTTGACAATAATTCCCATATGTCCTCGGGAGCGCTTTACCTTGCATAAGAGTTTGTCCAGGCTTGTCATTTGCTACAAAAGGATTGGGCCACCTTGCTGCACTTTATTTACTTTTGCCTTTTATTTCTTGCTACCAATTATCCTATCACAAAACTATCTGTTACCTATAATTTCACTGCTTGCAGAAAATACTTTACTGAAAACTGCCTATCATTTCCTTCCGCTCCTTGTTGGGTTCGACACTCTTACTTATCGAAAGGACTACGATAGTTCCCCTACACTTGTGGGTCATCAAGACTCTTTTCTGGCGCCGTTGCCGGGGAGTGATGCGCCTTTGGTAAGTGGAATTTGTTAAGGAAAAATTTATATAGTGTGTTGAAATTTATCGTCACTTGTTACTATGGCTCAAAATCCTTTGAGGGGCTTGTTCGGGGTATCTTCACCCCGAGCAGAAGAGCAAAGAGTTGCTCCTCAACCTACTGCACCTATGGAAAATGTTTTCTTTGAGGTTCCTTCGGGTATGATTGAGAAACTGCTTGAAAATCCCTATACAGGAGACGGAACACTTCACCCCGATTTACATCTAATCTATGTGGATGAAGTTTGTGGATTGTTTAAGCTTTCGGGTATGCCTAAGGATGTCATCAAGAAGAAGGTCTTCCCTTTATCTTTGAAGGGAGATGCATTGACATGGTTTAGGCTATGCGATGATATGGGATCTTGGAACTATAATCGTATGAAGTTGGAATTTCATCAGAAGTTCTACCCTATGCACCAGGTTCATCGTGATCGTAACTATATTTATAATTTCTGGCCTCGCGAAGGAGAAAGCATCGCTCAAGCTTGGGGGAGGCTTAAGTCAATGTTATATTCATGCCCCAATCATGAGCTTTCAAGAAAGATGATCATCCAAAAAAATTATGCTCAGCTTTCTCTCAATAATCGCAGCATGCTTGATAATTCTTGTTCTGGCTCGTTTATGATGAAGACTATTGACTTCAAATGGGATTTATTGGAAATAATTAAACACAACTCTGAAGATTGGGATCTCGACGAAGGTAAGGAGTCAGGTATGACCCCTAAGTTTGATTGTGTTAAAGCTTTTATGGATACAGATGTTTTCCGTGAGTTTAGCACTAAATATGGACTTGACTGTGAGATAGTAGCTTCTTTCTGTGAATCCTTTGCTACTCATGTTGATCTCCCCAAGGAGAAATGGTTTAAATACCATCCCCCTATTGAAGTAAAAGTAGTTGAACCTATTAAAGTTGAAGAAAAGACTATCACTTATAATGTTGATCCTGTTATTCCCACTGCTTATATTGAGAAACCACCTTTCCCTGCTAGGATAAAGGATCATGCTCAAGCTTCAACTGTAGTTCGTAAGAGTAATAATAGAACACCTACACCCTCTGAGCAAATTAAAGTTGAACCTAGTGTTGCTATAGTTAAAGATAACTTTGTAGAAGATTTAGATGGACATGTTATTTATCTCCAAGAAGAGTTTGCTAGGATAGCCAAACCCAATGCTAGGAATAGACATAAACATGTTGTAGGCTTGCCTGTTATCTCTGTCAAGATAGGAGATCATTGCTATCATGGTTTATGTGACGTAGGTGCTAGTGCGAGTATTATCCCTCTTGATTTGTATAACGAAATTATGCATGATATTGCACGTGTGGAGTTAGAAGGGATTGATGTTACTATTAAGCTTGCTAATAGAGATACTATTTCACCAGTTGGGATTGTTAGAGATATTGAAGTCTTGTGTGGGAAGGTTAAATACCCTGCTGATTTTCGTTCTTAGTTCCACACAAGATGCATTCTGTCCCATTATATTTGGTAGACCCTTCTTGAATACTGTTAATGCCAAGATAGACTGCGTGAAAGATATTGTCACTGTCGGATTAGGGGATATGTCTCATGATTTTAACTTTGCTAAATTCCGTAGACAACCCCTTGAAAAGGCACCACCTAGTAAAGATGAAATTATTATTATTGCTTCTATTGCAGTGCCACCTAATGACCCTTTAGAACAATACTTGCTAGACCATGAAAATGATATGCATATGAATGAGAGAAGGGAGATAGATGAAATATTCCTTACACAGGGACCCGTATTGAAAAACAACTTGCCTGTTGAAATCCTAGCGGATCCTCCTCCACCCAAGGGTGATCCCGTATTTGAACTTAAACCTTTACCTGATAATCTTAAGTATGTTTATCTTGATGAAAAGAAGATATATCCTGTTATTATTAGTGCTAACCCTTCAGAGCAGGAAGAAGAAAGATTATTGAAAAGTCTGAAGAAGCACCGAGCTGCTATTGGATAAACTCTGGATGATCTTAAGGGCATTAGTCCCACTATATGTCAACACAAGATAAAATTGGAAGAAAATGCTAAACCAGTTATTGATCATCAACGACGGTTAAATCCTAAGATGAAAGAAGTGGTAAGGAAGGAAATACTAAAGCTTCTACATGCAGGTATTATCTATCCCGTTGCTGATAGCCAGTGGGTAAGTCCTGTCCATTGTGCTCCTAATAAAGGAGGTATGACTGTCGTCCCTAATGATAAAAGTTAAGGTGACCCCGCAAAGAATAGTTACAGGTTATAGGATGGTAATTGATTTCCATAAGTTAACTAAAGCTACTAAGAAAGATCACTACCCCTTGCCATTTATTGACCAAATGCTAGAAAGGTTATCCAAACATACTCATTTCTGCTTTCTAGATGGTTATTCTGGTTTCTCTCAAATACCTGTGTCTAAAGGGGATCAAGAAAAGACCACCTTTACTTGTCCTTTCGGTACCTTTGATTATAGACGTATGCCTTTTGGTTTATGTAATGCACCTGCTACCTTTCAAAGATGCATGATGGCTATATTCTCTGATTTTTGTGAAAAGATTGTTGAGGTTTTCATGGATGATTTCTCCGTTTATGGAACTTCTTTTGATGATTGCTTAAGCAACCTTGATCGAGTTTTGCAGAGATGTGAAGACACTAACCTTCTCTTGAATTGGGAGAAGTGCCACTTGATGGTTAATGAAGGCATTGTCTTGGGACATAAAATTTCTGAAAGAGGTATTGAAGTTGACAAAGCTAAAGTTGATGCTATTGAAAAGATGCCATGCCCTAAGGAAATCAAAGGTATACGAAGTTCCTTGGTCATGACGGGTTTTATAGGAGGGTCATTAAGGACTTCTCCAAAATCTCCAGGCCTCTGACTAATCTCTTACAAAAAGATATTCCTTTTGTCTTTGATGATGATTGTCTAGAAGCATTTGAAATACTTAAGAAAGCATTGATCTCTGCACCTATTGTCCAGCCTCCTCACTGGAATTTACCCTTTGAGATTATGTGCGATGGTAGTGATTATGCTGTAGGAGCTGTTTTAGGGCAAAGAGTAAATAAGAAATTGAATGTTATCCAGTATGCTAGTAAAACTCTAGATAGTTCCCAAAGAACTTATGCTACCACTAAGAAAGAATTTTTAGTAGTTGTATTTTCTTGTGATAAGTTTAGACCCTATATCGTTGATTCTAAAGTAACTATTCACACTGATCATACTACTATCAAATACCTTATGGAAAAGAAAGATGCTAAACCTAGACTTATTAGATGGGTTCTCTTGCTGCAAGAATTTGACTTGCATATTATTGATAGAAAGGTAGCTGAGAACCCAGTAGCAGATAACTTGTCTAGGTTAGAGAATATACTTGATGACCCACAACCTATTGATGATAGCTTCCCTGATGAACAACTAGCTGTCATAAGTACTTCTCGTACTGCTCCATGGTATGCTGATTATGCTAATTATATTGTTGCTAAGTTTATACCACCTAGCTTCACATACCAGCAAAAGAAAAAGTTCTTCTATGATTTGAGGCATTACTTCTGGGATGACCCACATCTTTATAAAGAAGGAGTAGATGGTATTATTAGACATTGTGTACCTAAGCATGAACACGAAGAGATCTTATGCAAGTGCCACTCCGAAGCTTATGGAGGACACCATGCGGGAGATAGAACTGCACACAAGGTATTGCAATCTGGTTTTTATTGGCCTACTCTCTTCAAGGATGCCCGTAAGTTTGTCTCATCTTGTGATGAATGTCAAAGAGTTGGTAATATTAGTAGACGCCAAGAAATGCCTATGAATTTTTCACTTGTTATTGAACCAATTGATGTGTGGGGATTTGATTATATGGGACCTTTTCCTGCCTCTAATGGGTACACACATATTTTAGTTGCTGTTTATTACGTTACTAAGTGGGTAGAAGCTATTCCAACTAGTAGTGCTGATCACAACACCTCTATTAAGATGCTTAAAGAAGTTATATTTCCGAGGTTTGGAGTCCCTAGATATCTAATGACTGATGGTGGTTCACACTTTATTCATGGTGCTTTCCGTAAGATGCTTGCTAAGTATGATGTCAACCATAGAATTACATCACCTTACCACCCTTAGACTAGTGGTCAAGTAGAACTAAGTAATAGGGAGTTGAAATTAATCTTGCAAAAGACAGTTAATAGGTCTAGAAAGAATTGGTCCAAGAAACTAGATGATGCATCATGGGCCTATAGAACTGCATACAAGAATCCTATGGGTATGTCTCCATATAAGATGGTATATGGAAAAGCATGCCACTTACCTCTTGAGCTAGAACATAAGGCATATTGGGATGTGAAAGAGGTCAATTATCATTTCAAACTTACCGGTGAAAAGAGGCTATTTGACATTAGCTGCCTTAATGAGTGGAGAACCCAGGCCTAAGAGAACGCCAAACTGTTTAAAGAAAAAGTTAAAAGATGGCATGACAAACGAATACAAAAGCGTGAGTGTAACGTAGGTGATTATGTCTTGCTATTCAACTCTCGTTTAAGATTTTTTGTAGGAGAACTTCTCTCCAAGTGGGAAGGACCTTACGGTATCGAGGAGGTCTATCGTTCCTGTGCCATAAAAATCAACAACTTTGAAGGCACAAATCCGAAGGTGGTGAATGGTCAAAGGATCAAACATTATATCTCTGGTAATCCTATAAATGTTGAAACCAATATTATTGAAACCATAACCCTGAAGGCATACATAAGGGACACTTTCCAGAACGATCCAGCCTCCGAAAAGGAAGATGTATGTGATACGGTAAGTAAACCGACTCCAAAACAGTAGGAGACACGCCCCCCTGCCTCGAGGGCACCCCGTGTGTCCCCTGGACTCCGTTTTCTTGTGGGTTACTCCTTTTGTTCGGGAAAAATTCATTATTTATACTCCCGAAAGTTTTAACCTCTGTATCACGCAAAAATCATGTGTTCTTGTTTCGAGCTATTTCTGTCGCAGATAAAGGCAACATGTCGTCTCAAGATTCAGAGGGAGAAAGTTATGTGGCTGATTCCCTTGCTGACCCTAAGGTCTATGGTGATTTGGAGCATTATGATTGGACCACGGAAGAAGAAGAGGACCATGATCCAAAGAGGAAGGATTGGACCAGCTCGGATGAAGACGAAGTCCCACTACCTCAACCAAGAGACATGCATGTGGAGTTCAAACAGTCAAGCCTCCCCGACAGAGTAAGAAACCTAAGATCAAATTTATCCCATTTAATCTCTTGCGGGAATACAAGCAGGCATTATGCAAGAAGTTAGAATAAACAAGCAGGCATCAAGCCTCCCCTTGGCAACTGCCGAGCTTGGGGGAGTGACCCCAGTATCGTATCACCATCACTCCTATCTTTACTGTTTTACTTAGTTCGATCCTTTTGGTAGCAGCTTGATCTATTAGAATAAATTTAGCATGATCTAGTTGTGAGCTTTTGCTTTATGAGCGTTATCCTTTGTAATCGAGTCCGTGAGCTATATAATAAAGATTACTGTTTGAGTCAAGGGCTTGATTCCCTCACTTGGGTCATGATAAAAAGAAAGAAAACATAATGAGTATCAAAGAGATCATATCGATCTTATGGGAAGTAATGACTTCGCATACAAGAGTATGATAAATAAAAGTTGTTGGGAGGCGACAAACATAGTTTTGGTCATCGTTGCAATTAATAGGAACTAATAAAAGAAGAGAGGCTTCACATACAAATATACTATCTTGGACATCTTTTATGATTGTGAGCACTCGTTAAAGTATGACATGTTAAAGAGTTGATGTTGGACAAGGAAGACAACATAATGGGTTATGTCTTCTTATATCCGAAATACAGTATATTGTCATGGATCATCCAACATGTTGAGCTTGCCTTTCTCCCTCATGCCAGCCAAAAGTCCTCGCACTAAGTAGAGATACTACTTGTGCTTCCATATATCCTTAAAACCAGTTTTGCCATGAGAGTCCACCATACCTACCTATGGATTGAGAAAGATCCTTCCAAGTAAGTTGTCATGTTGTAAACTCGCTAAAATATGTACAATTTATTAGTGTGGGAGAAATTAGCTTTATACGATCTTGTGATATGGAAGTACTAAAAGCGACGGACTGCATAATAAAGGTCCTTATCACGAGTAGCAATATAAAGCGAAATTCATCTATGCTAAGACTTTGTGCATCCAACCATAAAAATACATGACAACCTCTGCTTCCCTCTGCGAAGGGCCTATCTATTATCCTTGTCTTATAAGTGTCAAGGTGAAATCCACCTTTCCTTTTTTACATTTTATCCTTTGGCAAGCACATTGTGTTGGAAAGATTCTGACATATATACCCACTTGGATGTAAGTTTTCATATTCTATTACTGTTGACATTACCCTTGAGGTAAAAAGTTTGGAGGCAACACCATAAGCCCCTATCTTTCTCTGTGTCCGATTAAAACTCCATAAACATAAGTATTGCGCGAGTGTGAGCAATTGTGAAAGACTATATGATAGTTGAGTATGTAGGCTTGGTGAAAAGCTCTTATATTGACTCTTTCCGGTGTTACGATAAATTGCAATTGCTTCAATGACCGAGACCAAAGTTTGTTAGTTTCCAATGAAGTTCATGATGCATACTTGATATTGTGGATGAATTATTACTTTAGCATAAGAATCATATGAATATATTCATATAAGTTGCTGTTATAAGAATGATCATGATGCCCTCATGTCCGTATTCTGTTTTTAGCGACACCTCCATCTCTAAACATGTGGACATATTTTTCGATATCGGCTTTCGCTTGAGGACAAGCGAGGTCTAAGCTTGGGGGAGTTGATATGTTCATTTTGCATCATGCTTATAAGTTGATATTTATTGCACTACGGGCTGTTATTACATGTTTTGTCACAATACTTATGACTTTTCTCTCTTATTTTGCAAGGTTTACATGAAGAGGGAGAATGCCGGCAGCTGGAATTATGGGCTAAAAAAGGAGCAAACTCTAGAAACCTGTACTGCACAACTCCAAAATCCCTGAAACTCCACAAAACATCATTTTGGAAAATATAAAAAATATTGGCGAAAGAAACCACGGGAGGGGCCACCAGCTGGCCTCGAGGGTGGGGGGCGCGCCCCCCTTCCCAGGACGCGCCCCCCTGCCTCAAGGGCCAACCGGCAGGGCCACGGTGCCCATCTTCTCCTATATGAAGCGTTTTGACCTGGAAAAAATCAAGAGGAGGCTTTCGGGACCAGAGGCCGCCGTCTCGAGGCGGAAACCAATCTAGGGCTCCGGCAGAGCTGTTCTGCCGGGGATACTTCCCTCCGGGAGGGGGAAATCGTCACCGCCGTCATCACCAACAACTCTCCCATCTGGGGAGGGTTATCTTCATCAACACCTTCACCAGCACCATCTCCTCTCAAACCCTAGTTCATCTCTTGTATCCAATCTTTGTACACAAACCTCAGATTGGTGCCAGTGGGTTGCTAGTAGTGTTGATTACTCCTTGTAGTTGATGCTAGTTGGTTTATTTGGAGGAAGATCATATGTTCAAATCCATTATGCATATTAATACCCCTGTGATCATGAACAATATTATGTCTTGTGAGTAATTACTTTTGTTCCTGTGACCATGGGAGAAGTCTTGCTATTAGTAGTCATGTGAATTTGGTCTTTGTTCGATATTTTGATGAGATGTATGTTGTCTCTCCTCTAGTGGTGTCATTCGAACGTCGACTACATGACACTTCACCATTATTTGGGCCTAGAGAAAGGCATTGGGAAGTAATAAGTAGATGATGGGTTGCTAGAGTGACAGAAGCTTAAACCCTAGTTTATGTGTTGCTTCGTAAGGGGCTGATTTGGATCCATATGTTTCAGGCTATGGTTAGGTTTACCTTAATACTTCTTTTGTAGTTGTGGATGCTTGCATTAGAGGTTAATCATAAGTGGGAGGCTTTTCCAAGTAAGGGCAGCACCCAAGCACCGGTCCACCCACATACCAAATTATCAAAGTACCAAATGTGAATCAGATGATCGTGATGAAAACTAGCTCGACGATAATTCCCATATGTCCTCGGGAGCACTTTACCTTGCATAAGAGTTTGTCCAGGCTTGTCCTTTGATAAAAAAAGGATTGGGCCACCTTGCTGCACTTTATTTACTTATACCGTTTATTTCTTGCTACCAATTATCCTATCACAAAACAATCTACCTATAATTTCAGTGCTTGCAGAAAATACCTTACTGAAAACTGCCTATCATTTCCTTCTGCTCCTCGTTGGGTTTGACACTCTTACTTCGAAAGGACTACGATAGATCCCCTACACTTGTGGGTCATCAGTCATCTTCCCGGCTTCACAAGCATCACATAGAAGATCCTTCTTTAACTTGACACCCTCAATGCCAATGATATGCTCCTTCTTGACGAGAGTGTGGAAGTTCCTCATGCCCGCATGCCCTAGCCTTCGATGAAAAAGCCAGGACTCTGAAGCTTTTACAAGAAGTCATACGGCATATACATATCACCTCTTCTATATCCTTTGAAGACTAGAGGTTTGTCAGATTTCATAAGCACAAGGCACTGATATTTTCCAAATATCACAATCATGTTTAGATCACATAGCATTGAGACTGACATTATGTTGTATCCAAGGGATTCAATAAGCACGAATTTATCCATTGTTGTTCCTTTGAGATAGCAACTCTACCTAGACCCAATACGTTGCTTTTACCAACATCAGCGAATGTGATGTGGCTTTTAGTAGAAGGGCGTAGGGTTGAATCCATGAGAAGACGTCGATCTCTAGTCATGTGTTTGGTGCATCCACTGTCGATTATCCACTCAGTAGCTTCCAGTGTCGTACCCTATAGTGCAGTTAGCAGGATAGGCTTCACAAAGGGAAGTGTGAAGCATAAAAATTTGTCGAACAAGCATACTATCAAAGTTAAGGTACTTGTTTGGTAAGATAGGAAGCTTGTCAAGAAACCACGGGACGAAATACATTGTAAGACCATTTTGGCATTTTATCTTGCGTCCCACAAGATGTTTTAGGTCCCCGGCATTGGTCTCAGGCGTCTTTGATTTCTGGCTGGAGACCTTTCCCTGCAAGAGAGGTTAATTCTTCTTAACCACCCACATCTTTAGGGGTGGTTTAGAAGAAATAAGTCTAGTGCAGTATGTGATAACTTTGGCTTGGGAGCCCTAGAAAATAGCTTTGCAGGAGGTGAGTAATACTCATATGAATATACAGAGAAGTTCTTTGATTTATGAACATAGTGGTTAGATGAGTCATGCTCATATTCATGAGTCTGATGATAATCTCCCTGCATAACATTTGTGTTAGGGTGACCTTCTGAGGTCCTCTATCTGTATGAAGCCTTTGGGCCATATGAAGGCTTTGGTCTGGGGTTTGTCTTCTTCCCCGGTGGTGTCATGATGACATTCACAGGAAGCTTTTTGAGAAGATGTTTTGAAAATCAGATCTTTTACATAGGTGAACCATTCCTGCAGTTAATTCCAATGAACCTGGCAAACACTTTACCGTTATAATCCTTGAACAGTTTATAGATTGAGTCAAATGACTCATCAATGATAATAGGGTTAGCACATGTGAAGCCAGAAAAGGTAGACAGATCTAGTGGTGGGCCCTTTGGAGCAACCCATGCGGTGTTGGGGTACTGCTCAGGCTTCCCGTACGAACCAACACCCTCTTTCCTAGGGTTTCGGTTAAGAATCTGTTTCTTGAGGACATCGCAAAGTGTCTGATGCCCTTTGAGTCTTTTGTACATGCCTGTTTCAAGCAATGTCGTCAACCTAACATTCTCATCCGCAAGAGTAGTGGTTTCCTTAGAAGAGGGGTTAGTCACCACATCAAAAGTTGAAGATATTCCAACTTCAGAAGTATTAGAGAACTCATCGACAGTAACAACATTGACACGCTCAAGACATTTTAGACAAGGTGGCACAAAGTCTTCCTGAGCAGAACTAATCTGTTGAGCGAGTAGTGAATCGTTCTCTTTTTGAAGATCTTCATCAGACGCTGTCAATTTCTCTAGATCTTGCTTCCATTGAAGATAATCATAGGAAAGCTTCTCATGAGTGGCAGAGAAGGTTTCATGACGATTTTCAAGCTCTGTTTACTTAACGTGAAGATTTTTTATCTCTTCACTTAAGGAATGAGTTTGATTCATTTCCGCATCCAACAGGTCATCGCTTATGTCTAGCAACTTTTGAATATGTTCAATGGCATTTTTTTTTTCAGTTGCAATTTTAGAAAGAGTCTTATAGCTAGGTTTGGATTCACATACATAGTCATCTTCACTAGAGGTTTGAAAGTAGGCATCGTGTGAGTTTACCTTGGCACCACATGCCATGAAGCAATAGGTTGGAGTAGAGTCATCCTCATCATTGGCTTCAGCATCGGTGGTGTGAACATTGTCTTCAGTGTTGAAGATGCACTTGGCTACTAATGCAAAAGCTAAAGATAGGCTTGCCACGCCTAAATCAGACTCCTCCTCAGACTCCACCTCTACCTCCTCAGAAGCAAACTCCTCCTCTGGATCAATTTCCTTGCCAATAAACACACGAGCCTTGCTAGAAGAACCTTTCTTGTAAGACGAAGACTTTTATGAATACTTGTGTTGGCGTTCTGGGAACAGGGGTACCCAGACTTGCCTACCTGCGGCCTAGGGCATGGCTCACCAAGTGGCCTGGTATGGCCCGGCATCTTCAATGACGACTCAAGACACTCACGAGGGGCCAAGCCTCGCGACGCGGATGACACAAGGCATCCCCTGGGGCGGCCTAACTAGGCCGACTCGCGAGGATCGGAGATATCGAGGTGAGGGACACCTCACGAGGTCCTTGTGATATGAGAAGTGACGACCCAGGCTAGGCAGGCGCCAGCCGGCGTAGAGTGCCTGTCTCCTCTTTGGTGCTAAAGGAGTAGGTGCAGGCGAAGAGTCCCGAGGCATCAGGCAAAGGTTTCCATATCGGTGCAACAAGACCAAGACCAGCAGGACGATAGAACGGAGGTCATCACAGAGCCCACGACGGCATCACCACTAGAGCCTTTGGCAGGCGAAGACCACCTTTTGTTAGGATAGCTTGTACTAGTTGTCCTCCTTCAAATTTGGCCGTTGTGGGATTCCTCCCCGCTTAATATTTGGGAGGAGGACCCGAGCCACTATAAATAGGACTAGCCACCACCATTGGGAGGGGATCATCTCATCTTGGGCTGATCACATAGAAGGCCACACACCACATGCTCAACCGAGCAAAAGAACCCCTCTCCTCAGGACGCAGTTCATCCATGTACTAGTTCTTCATCAGCCTGCAACGCAATCCACCACACCACACTGGATTAGGGTATTACACCACAATGGTGGCCCGAACGAGTATAAACTTCGTGTCCCTTGTTCCTCGGATTTGATGAGCTAGGCCGAGGGTTGCTGAGTAGATGAGCTAGGGCGGAAGGAGAGATCTTCATGCGCACCCCAGAGTTCGAACCTTAAGGGTTTTGCCGGAACCCGAGATCTGACATTTGGCACGCCAGGTAGGGGTGCGCCGGATCTTTTCTTCTGCTGCTCGTACCGTCCCTGCTCTGCAATCCCGATGGCCGACGATCAGGGAGCTCATGCCGATCCCTGGGCAACTCGGCCTGCGCGGACGGCACCATCCACCCATGGAGACCACAAGCCCGCGCTCCATGCGGCCCCCGCACCACCCGACGCCGTCGGCCGCAGGCGGCGCAGGTCAGCGACTACCGCCTCGGCATCCCGGTGCCCGTGCGCCGTGGCGCAATCTGCAAATCACGCCTCGGCGATAGCACCCTACACCCGCCGGGAGCAGGCGAACACGAGGGCTGCACTCATCGTGGCGCCGGAATTGTTACGATGCAGGCTCGCGAGGGCGGCCGCGACGTGCTGCTGGAACGCGTCGCTAAACTACTGGGCTGCGCTTGCGGAGGCGCGCTGCTATTCTGCTCCTCACCCCCGCCCCAGGTTGCAGGTGGGGCGCTGGTGAGGCCCCGACAGGCATGGGCGTCCTCTGGAGTGATTGGTAGACCTGACGACACCAAGTGGAGTGCTGGTGCCATCCTCACGACTACAGCGACTTCGTCACTAGCAGGCACAAGAACCGGTGGCCTCTCGCGAGTGTACGTCGGGGTACACCCCAATGGCCGCCAAGGCCAGATGTTGCAGCCGGGGGCTGAAGGCGCGGGGCACGCAGGCGGTACCCTTGGTGGGGTTGCTGATGAAGCCTACCTGCCCCGCATGGTGAACCTGGCATATGTGTTCGGGGAAGGCCCCAATGCCTTCCTCGGGCCAAGATGGAATGGCGAGGCGCTCGAGGAAGAAGATTACCACGAGTCACACGGGGACACCGTGGACCCCTTCAGTGGCGACGACAGAGCACAACAGGTATCACAGCAGCAGGCGTACGCTAATAATGGACTACAGGTGAATCAGACCACGATGATGGTCGAAGATCTGAGAGTGGCCGCTCCACCCTCAACAGGAGCAGAACGTTGGGGGCTGCGAGTGGAAGGCTTAGAGCCACGGCCCACCAGCGACGCGAAGAGCAGGGAAGTATGCGAAAGTAGGTCCTCTGTCGGGGCGAGCCTCGCCAATCTCCCCCCCCCCCGGCAGAGAGCCCGTGGTCGCCGAGGGCGCCGTTGGCGCCCCCCTTTGCCTCCTTGATCCCGTCCTGGTTTCCGGTCGCCCCAACGGAGGTCGGGGGTGGCGCAAGGCAGGGCCCTCATGTGGCGATAGGAAGTAAGGCTTGCGCCTGTGAAGATCTCTGCCCGTGACACTATCACGTAATAATGAGTGGGGTTGTACACGCCCCGGAGTCTCAGGAGAGCCACCCTCGGGCCTCGGGGGCTCCCTCCCACGTCCTAGTGGCAACACTTAGCTCCGCACGGGTCAGAAGACTAAAGACTAGATAGGTGCCGGACGCAGCTATTTGCTTTCCTCGCCTTCCTTTTTGTAATTGGATTCGTATTGTCTTCCGAATTGAAATTGAAGCCTTGCTTGTTGCCAAAATGGGGGGGGGGCATTTCATTAATTTATACTGAATTTTGCCGCCTCTGGCTGTCGTGAAGATTTTACCCCGGGCCCTCCGGCTCAGGGACTGGAAGGCCAATCTCATTCTGTGTACCGTTGCAACCTCGGCAGGACACCGATGGGGCAAGAGCCTACGCGCCAAAAAATTTCCGCGTAGGCATCCTGCCGCAGCTAGCAGAGCACCCCTGGACCTGTTCTCCGGAGCAGGGCCACGCATTGCTCAGGAGGTCCAGGGCCGTGGACCGCCGGCAACCATTGTAGAATGGAGGTGGACCCACAGCTCCGTATCCCACACGAAGACAGGTAAGATCTAAGAGAAATACAATGGCAACTAAGCTCAAGAAGCTCAAGGACGCACGTCCCAGGTTCGGATTTCAAGCACCAAAGGAAGGAAAATGGAATACTAGTTTACAGACAGAGGGCGCTCCCCCAATCAAAACGCTCTCACACCCTACGGGGCCTCTTGCAAGTCTATTCGTGCAGGGTCAGAGCAAAAGGACAAGGGCTCAACCGGAGACATCGCACGCCGCGTCGTCCGAATCGCTCTCGTGTGGGACGCTGGCATTATCGCTGGACATGTCTCCATCATCTTCAACCACGCCGCCTTCATCCGCCACAACCACGGCCTCAGCATCGTTGATGGAGAAGTCCTGGACTAGAGCATCCACGTGGTTATCCACCCAGTGCTCCAAGTTGTCTCGGACAACCCCAGGCACGGGAGCGATGGCAGCGTCAAAGTCAAAGTCAGGATCAATGTTCTGGAGGTAGCTGAAGACCCAGGAGAACGCACGCCCCAGGAGGCTCTGGCTCTTCTCTTCGACAAGACGACGGGCCTTCACGGCCTGGTTCCCCAGACGTGTCACAACTTCGGTGAAGATGACATGATGACCAGCATAATCCTCCACGTGGGGATCGGGGGCATTCTCCTCGCAGATGGCCCCCAACGCCTGGTTGGCCTTCGCCCGAAGAGTCCGCAACATGGGGACATGCTCGTGCTGGAGCAGTAGTCGATGACCGGCCTCGTCCTCTCTTTGTTGCGCAAGAACTGCGGCGTCATCAACTCGTCGTCGGAGCATGGCCAAGTCTGCCTGCATGGAGGCCAGCTCAGCCTGGGCAGAAGACTAGGCTGCCGCGGCGGCCCTCTCACGTAGCTCTGCTTCTCTTAGCCTCGTCCTGAGGGAAGCAGTCCCATTGGCCTCCGCTTGTTGGAGCTCCAACTTCATGTTATACCCCTCGACGAGGTTCGCGCAAGCCTCCGCCACCCTACGATCGATTTCCTCCTGGACCCTGGCCTCGCGAGTGGAGACGACATCCTCGGCCAGGGTCACGTGGCGCTCACTCGTCTCCGGCCGCTCAAGCTCAAGGCTGCGCTCCGCGGCTTCTAGCATCAGCGCCTCCTCGCGCCGCAAGATCTCCGCCTCCTCGGAGGGCATTCCCTCATCGATGCCAAGGCGGCCCTGCGCTCCTTAGCTCGCTCCTCGAAGTCGGCGTTCAGAGCCTAAAGCTCTAGCAGGCACCTCTCTACGGCCTCGCTGCAGGTGGTTGCTTCCCTGGCCTCCTCCGGGGCTTGGGCGCAGGCTTCTCGCGAGGCCGCGAGGGATGCGTCTGCCTTCACATTGGCGTGCTCGTGGTAGAGGCGCCCGAGGTTAATGGCCACCCCCAGTCGGTGCCACTCGTCCAACAGTTGGAGACCCTCAGCCTCAAGACATGCATGGACTTCCTCGAGCTCTTCCCCGACTCAGCCCAATGCATTGATCGCCTCCCGGGGAAGCTCGCGGCGGGCGGCTCCGCGCCTACACGCGGACTCAAACAGAACGCCAGGGCCCTCCTTGGCGCCAGGAACAGTTGAAGAGGCCTAAGGAGACTCGTCTTCCCCTAGAGGTGGGGCCTGGGCCTCCTCTGCCTCAGTCATCTCTCGGGCCCTGGCCAGGACCTGGAGGGGCTGGGACCCACCACTTGAAAAAGACGCCAGGGCCCAGGCGGCCCCGCTAGTTTCAACGATCATGGGGGGAGCCCTTGGCATGCCTCCGAGACCCCGGGCAGGTCCGCGAAGAAGGAGCGGCCAAAACGCGGGGTCAATGCGCCAGGCCGGCGCATCCGACCTTGCAGGCGGCCTCGTGCCAAAGGTGGCGTATCGACCAAGGGCGCTCTGGGCTGATGAAGAGTTTGGGGCAGCAGAGGCCAGCTTCCCAGTAGGCGCCGTCGCCTTGGCAGGAGGGGCCCTGAGGAATCATGGTCAGGAAGGAAGGCAACACACAAGAAGTTACGAAGATAAGCTACTCACTCGTCTATGGCGATGTACTTCCTCAGCTTCAGTGGTCGGTAGGCAACGTCACCACGGCTGGGAGACCTCCTCCTCTTGCGAAGAGCTTCGAAGTTCAGTCAAATCTGACCGAAGTCCCGGAATCGATCAGCGATATCGGGCACAACCAGGGCATCTCCGGCCAAGGGCCCCCAGAGGCGCCAGGTCGGGTGGGGCCCCTGCCTCCGCCTCAGGACGATGCAAAGAAGCCACGGGGGCTTCGGCTTAGGGAGCATCAGGCGACGCTTGCACCTCAGCCGCCCCTTATGGGCGGTTCTCCTGAGCTTCGGAGGGCGGCACCTCAGGAACCTCAGGAGGTGTCAACGCAGAAGTAGCGGCGTCACCAGCGCCCAGCAGTGGCCGCCCCCCTACGCCCACTTTTGGGACGACCACCTCAACAGCAGCAGGCAAGGGAGCCACACGGACAGGGTTCTCGCGAGACCCAACAAGGACGAACGGACGAAGCCCCCATTCATCAAAGGAGGGCATGTGCCACACAAACTCCACCCTTTTTGAGCAGCAGTATAGGAGGCAACCCTCCTCCGGCAGGCGGGCTGGCGTTGAATCTCCTGTCAAGACCTCGAGCACCGTGCACTGCACCTCGCGAGGGAGGACATACGCTTGGAGCCTCATGCGGTCCCCCGGGCCCGAGAAGGCCCACATCGGCCGAGAGTGGCGCTAAAGCGGGGCGATGCGGTGCTGGATGAACTCCATCGCCACCATAGGTGCCGTCACTCCAAGCCTCTGGAGCCTGGCGAACCAGAGCCAAACGGGAGCCAGCTTCCGGTCGACGAGCCTCACATGGCTCCTGCCAGAGCTCGGTGCGTCCGGAATCCATGGTGGAAGCAGCAGGGGGCTAAGCACCCCGACATCAACGAACACCCACGGCTTCCTAAAGCCGCCAACAATCATCGCTAGGTCGAAGTGGATGCCGGAGCTAGCCGTTGCCGCGATGGTCTGGAAGGACACGCATCCAGAGCACTGGAGCGCATCCGTCAGATGCAATGAGAAGAAGTGGTGAAGCAAGGCCACGGAGGGAGCAATGCCCACCATGGCCTCGCAGACAAAGGAATAAATAGTAAGGAGGACGATGGACTAAGGATCAAGATGCAGCGTGCTGATCTGGTAATGCGAAAGCACCGCATTGAAGAAATCAGAGAAGGGAGGGATCAGGCCAGCCCAAAGGTCGTGAAGATGGAGGGGGACCTCGGTGGCCAACCTATCGATCCCGGCGCGGGAAGCGGGCTAGGACACCGTCGCCCCCCACTCGTTGGAATCACCGGCAAGTGCTTGGTGCACCTTATCCATCATCTCTTCGTTGATCACCACCGACCGCTCGGTGGCGGGCCTGAAGACTAGCGGCGAGGGAGCCGAGGCACAAGGCTCCGCCCCCTCTTCCCTCTCTTTGCCGGAGGCCATGATGGTGGAGGAAGTTGGTGATGAAGCAAGCCGGGAAAGGAGGTTCAGAAGATGAAGGAACCGCCGGGCGCGCCGCTGGAAGTGGAGGCAGAGTTGAGTAGGTAACAGTGGCCGTCCGACCGGGCAAAAATTGAGGCTATATGGGGAAGTGGAGACGCCCACGTCCCGTCAGTTGCCAAGCATCAGTCAAGGCCGTAGGCTTTTGGGGCCCTCGGCGCTTCGCACTTGGCCCTTGGCTTTGCCGCGAAGCCAAGCCCAAGCGCACCTTGGGCCCGGGGGCTACTTTCGGTGTTCTGAGAACGGGGGTACCCAGACTTGCCTGCCTGCGGCCCAGGGCGTGGCTCGCCAAGCGGCCTGGTATGACCCAGCATATTCAGCGACCACTCAAGACCCTCGAGAGGGGCCAAATCTTGTGAGGCGGACAACACAAGGCATCCCCTGGGGCATCCTCTCTAGGCCGGCTCGTGAGGATCGAAGATATCGAGGCGAGGGACACCTCGCGACGTCCTCGTGACGTGAGCAGTGACGACCAAGGCCAGGCAGGCGCCAGCGGGCGCAGAGTGCCAGTTCCCTCTTTGGTGCTAAAGGAGTAGGTGCAGGCGAAGAGTCCCGAGGGATTAGACAAAGGTTTCCATATTGGTGCAACAAGACCAAGACAAGCAGTACGGCAGAATGGAGGTCATCACGGAGCCCACGATGGTATCACCACCAGAGCCTTTGGTAGGCGAAGACCACCGTTTGTCAGGATAGCTTGTACTAGCTACCCCCCCTTCAAATTTGTCCGTTGTGGGATTCCTTCCCGCTCAATATTTTGGAAGAGGACCCGGGCCACTATAAATAGGACTAGCCACCACCATTGGGAGGGGATCATCTCATCTTGGGGTGATCAGATAGAAGGCCACACACCACACGCTCACCCGAGCACATGAACCCCTCTCCTCAGGAGGCAGTTCATCCATGTACTAGTTCTTCATCACCACGCAAGGCAATCCACCACACCACACTGGATTAGGGTATTACACCACAACGGTGGCCTAAACTAGTATAAAATTTGTGTCCCTTTTCCTCGAATCTGACGAGCTAGGCCTAGGGTTGCTGAGTAGACGAGCTAGGGTGGAAGGAGAGATCTTCTTGCGCACCCCAGAGTTCGAACCTTAAGGGTTTTGCCGGAACCCGAGATCCGACAACTTGGAAGAAGACTTGGAAGATTTCTTCTTGTTGTTGTTGTTAGAATCATATTCCTTGCTCTTCTTCTTTTTCTTTGATTCCTTGTGCCATTGAGGACATTTAGATATGTAGTGGTCAGGCTTCTTGCACTTGCGGCATGTTCTCTTCTTGTAGTCACGAGATGAAGCCTCATTATTTCTTGAGCTAGATCTTGAAGACTTCCCTAAGCGATTCTTCTTGGAGAACTTTTGGAACTTTCTCACAAGCATTGCTAGCTCTTTGCCAATGTCTTCTGGATCATCAGAACTGCAGTCAGATTCTTCTTCAGAAGAGGACACAGCTTTTGCCTTCAAAGCACGGGATCGGCCATAGTTGTGGCCATAGATATCTGTCTTCTCAGATAGGTGGAACTCATGTGTGTGGAGCATCTCTAGTATTTCAGATGGATCAAGATCTTTGAAGTTAGGGTGTTCTTGAATCATCTGAGCCAAGGTATCGAATGAGCTGTCAAGTGATCTTATTAGCTTCTTCAAAACTTCATTCTTAGTGATCTCAGTGGCGCCAAGAGCGTGAAGCTCATTGGTGACGTCAGTGAGGCAATCAAACATAAGTTGGACATTTTCATTGTCATTTATCTTGAAGCAATTGAAGAGATTGCAAAGAACGTCGATTCTTGAGTCTCTCTGAGTTGAGACGCCTTCATTGACTTTGGACAGCCAGTCCCATACTAGCTTGGCGGATTCTAGAGCACTCACACGTCTATATTGTCCTTTGGTCAGATGACCACATTTGATGTTCTTGGCTGTTGAGTCCAATTGTGCGAACTTCTTGACATCAGCAGGGGTGACGGCTTAACCAGCCTTGGGAACGCCAGTCTTAATGAGATACGAAAGATCATTGTCAATAGCTTCAAGATGCATACACATCTTATTCTTCCAGTAGGGGTAATCAGTCCCATCAAAGAAGGGGCACGCGGCGGAGACTTTGATTACCCCTGCAGTCGACATAGCTAAAACTTCAGGTGGTTAAACCGAATTACACAGAACAAGAGAGCACCTTGCTCTGATACCAATTGAAAGTGCTAGTTACCGACTAGAGGGGGATGAATATGCAATTTTTATGAAAGTCTTCAAAACATGAAGTCTTTGAAGACAAATAGATGAAATGAACCTATTGATATGCAGTGGAAGATAGATTACACTAGACAAGCCATAGTCAAGTAAGCAGTATTGTGAAAGTACAAAGACTATCAGCAACTAGGTGGTATGGATCAGAATGGAAGACAGAATGCAGCCAAATAGGTAACAGACTTCACACAGTGAAGTCAATCAGATCATACAAGCAAGCAATGACTTCACGAAGGCAAACTAAAATGTAAATGAGTTGGAAGATAGAACCAGTAGCTTGGTGACGACAGGATTTTGGTAGACCAGTTCCAATTTCTATGACAACTGTACGTCTGGTTAGGTAGAACAGATCTGATAGAAGATAGAATGAAGCCAAACAGGTAATAGTCTTCACACAGTGAAGTCAAACACATCAGGGGAGCAAGTAATGACTTCACAAAGACAAACTAAAATATAAATGAGTTGGAAGATAGAACAAGTAGCATGGTGAAGACAAGGATTTGGTAGACCGGCTAAAGTTGCCGTGACAACTATACGTCTAGTGAGAGAGGCTGAGATTGAACTCAGAAGACCGCGTCTTCACCATATTCCCCTTGAGCTAAGGACACCCAGTCCTCTTAAAGGCTTTGGAGGTGGGTTTCTCTCAAACGAGAAAAGCCATGCACTAACTCTGAGCAGCCGCCAATTTATGGTCTAAGGGGTGGGATATTTATATCCAGGAGGCAACCCGACATGGCATGTCCAAAATGACCTTGGGTCACTAAGGAACTGACATGCGTCCAATAGTCAGATTTCAAACACACACAGTAGCTTGGCTTGGGCTACAAGCAAAGCTTACTCATCCAACTCTCAATAAGATTTGCTCTCATTGTGTTTGCTCGAAGACGTAGGATTTTGGTTCAGCATCACTTCAGTCATCTCACTTTGTTCACTTGGACCCCATTTAACAGTATGATGGTTCCTATGACTCAAGAAAGAAGAGAAGGAACTACGAAAGAATCTATGTCTTTGCACTCCATAGTATCAAGTGAATGTCTTCACATGTCATTATCTTCAAGTGAATGTCGTTACGAACCACCATTGTCTTCAATGTCTTCTCACATTTTTAGGGGCCATCTCTGGTAGGTAAACCGAATCAGTGAGGGACTACTACCTGTGTTATCCTGCAATTCTCACAACCACATTAGTCCCTCAACCACGTTTGTCATCAATACTCCAAAACCAACTAGGGGTGGCACTAGATGCACTTATGTAAACCATTGCTCTGTCCACTATCTTCGTATCCATTGGATTCGGGACTTGCGCTGACCATACGTTTCTTCAGGATCCAATTTATACTGCTTGAACAAATATGGAGGAAGATCCTTAGCAGTATCAATGCATCTCTGTCTGCCACCCTTCCTTGAAGATTTATCAGACACCATTGAATTCAGACAGAAAGGCTTCACAACTGTGTTTGTCTTCCGACGATAGGTCAGACAAGAAATGGCTTCTGGTGATTCAATATGGTGCTTTAAGAATTCTACAAATGAATGCAGACTATGGGAACCAAGGTATTCTCCCATGGACCTGTACCTGTGACAACATTAGAGATGCGAGGGAAGGGGAAGAGGTCATATGCATTCTAGAAAGATTTAGAAGATAAATCAGTTTGAAGACAATGACGTCATAGTGCGAAGACATTCACTTATCAATGCGAGTTGGTTCCAGATTTGTACGAATCCATGAATAAGTACAAGTGAGGAATCAAACTAGTTGTGATACATAAGTGAACATACTTGCAAGTTATGAGATGCAGAAACACAAAGTTTCAGATTTGGAAGTGTAGAAACAGCTTTTGGAAGATTGAGACATGTTCAATGGATCAAATAAACGTTAAAAATGAGTTCTTATTTACCGTATGACGTACTGCTAGACGAGAAGTGGGGAGGCCGAGCAGTCCAATCTTCCGTGCCCTAACTTGGCGGTGGAAGACACCTACGGCGGTGACGGAGAAGACGAAGTCCGCGGCCGACGTGAAGACGGCGTCGGAAAGGTTGCGGCAGCGAAGCGCTTCGTCTCCGGCATCGACTGATGCTAGAGGTGGTGAAAGGTTTGAGCTAGATAGCGAGGTGGGAGAGGAGATAATGACTGCGCGGGTGGAGTATTTATAAGGTGAAGGGTGGCGCGGTGCAATTACGTAGGTGCCCCTGGTGGTGCACATCTGAAGGACACATGGCAAGCATGCAACTTATTGAGAGTTGAGCCATGTTCCCACGCGCGCTTGGTTTGTCGGGCGGTCGTTCCGGCTTCTCCGGTTTTCAGGAAAACGAGATAAGGAATGAAAAACAGTTTTAAATGTGTGACTCTATATCTTCAGCTGACAAGGATACAGTGAAGACATTCGAGACGTGTCAACAGATTGCATATGAAGAGACAGAAAGAATTTGAGGAAGAAGCACAGACGGGGTTTGAGTCCGATCACATTCACTTAGTTCAGAAAATGGCAAGTTTGAAGACATAGCTATATGTGAATGCTGTAGAGGACAGAACAAACACACACACACACACACACACACACACACACACACACACA
>LR738711.1:550246100-550297298 GCA_902687465.1 Secale cereale
ATATATATATATATATATATATATATATATATATATATATATATATATATATATATCAGAAAAAACCAAATCAAGATTGAAGTCAAATCAATTATGAAGACAAACCAAATATGAATATAATGCAATCGTGACGGCAAATGAAAATCTTCCAGAAAGTTTGGTGGTGGCGTTACCGAACGTATAGGAAGTATTATACCCAGACATGGCGCACAATTATCGTGGCGCTCCAAAGTCAAATTCCAAATTAATGTATTCACACATAGAGGGTAAGTCTTCATCAATTGAAGATATACGTTACTTCGTATGTTGCACATCTAAGTCATCGACATGCATAAGCGTTAGGATGTGTGTCCATTCGCAGGACATTTGAGGATTCTAAGATATTTAGTTCACACCACAGCTCGCAAAACCTTTTCTCATTCAAGGGATTTGTGAAGATATCTGCCAATTTCTTTTTTCAGTGCTGACGTGAATGATATCAATGTCTGCCTTCAACACGTAATCCCTGAGGAAATGATGACGGATTTCAATGTGCTTTGTCTTCGAGTGCTGAACTGGATTGTGAGCAACCTTAATGGTGCTCTCATTGTTGCAGTAGAGTGGCACATGCTTCATGTTGATGCCATAGACCTTGAGAGTTTGGTTCATTGAGAGAGGCTGAGCACAACAATATCCAGCAACAATGTATTCAGATTCAGCGATGGAGACTGATACACAGTTCAGCTTCTTTGAAGACCAACAGACAAGAGATCGTCCAAGAAAGTGACATGTGCCTAATGTGGACTTGCAATCAATATTTTCACCAGCATAATCAGCATCTAAGAATCCAACTAGATCAAAATTTGAGCCCTTTGGATACCATAATCCCAGTGTTGGGGTGTGAGCCAAATATCGAAGAATTCGATTCACTCCTAGGTGATGCGATTCCTTTAGTGCTGCTTGGAATCGAGCACACATGCAAACGCTAAGAATTATATCATTCCTAAATGCACATAAGTAAAGTAAAGAACCAATCATGGAGTGGTATACCTTTTGATCGAACTATTTACCATTGTCGTCGGTGCCCAATTGGCCTTTCATTGGCATTGGCGTCGTGTACCCTTTGCAATCTTGCATTCCAAACTTCTTCAGGCAGTTTTTGAGGTATTTCTCTTGTGATATGAAGATGCCATTTCTCATCTGATGAATTTGAAGACCAAGGAACAACTTCAGCTCACCCGTCATGGACATCTGATATTGCTCTTGCATCATATGCCCAAAGTCATCACTGTATCTCTTATCAGCGCAGCCGAAGATAATGTCATCCACATAGATTTGGCATACAAACTGTACACCAACATATGTCTTCATGAAGAGAGTGGGATCTAGAGAACCAGGTTTGAATCATTTGTTCTTTAGGAAGTCTTTGAGTGTGTCATACCAAGCGCGAGGTGCTTGTCGGATGTAGGGTTCCGGCAAAGCCCCTCAAGGTTCGAACTCTTAGGTGCGCACGAAGATCTCTCCTTCCGCCCTAGCCCTTCTACTCGACAGTTCTAGGCCTAGCTCGTCAGATCCAACGAATAAGAGACACAAGATTTATAATGGTTCGGGCCACCGTTGTGGTGTAACACGCTAATCCAGTGTGTGTGGTGGATTGCCTTGTAGGCAGAGGAAGAACTAGTACATGGACGAACTGCCTCCTGGGGAGAGGTATTCTTGTACTCAGGTGAGCTTCAGGTGTGTGGCCTTCTACCTAATCAACTTGAGATGAGAACAACTCTGTCTCCGATGAGATGATCCCAATGGTGGTGGCTAGTCCTATTTATAGTGCCGAGGGTTCTCTTCCCAAATATTGAGCGGGAAGGAATCCCACAACGGCCAAATTTGAAGGGGAACAGCTAGTACAAACTATCCTGACAAAAGGTGGTCTTCGCTGCCAAAGGCTCTGGTGGTGACCTCCGTCCTGCCGTCCTTCTGGTCTTGGTCTCATTGCACTGATATGGAAACCTTTGCCTGACGCCTCGCGACCCCACGCCTGCACCTGCTCCTTTAGCACCGAAGAGGAAACTGGCACTCTGTGCCCACCTGGCTTTAGTCGGCACCGCTCACTTCATGAGGACCTCGCGAGGTGCCCCTTGCCTAGATATCTCCGATCCTCACGAGCCGGCCTGGCGAGGCCACCCTAGGGGATATCCTGTGTTGTCCGCCTCGCGAGGCTTGGTCCCTCGCGAGGGTTTTGAGTGTTGATGAAAAAGTTGGGCCACACTAGGCCGCCTTGCGAGCCACGCTCTGGGACGCAGGTAGGCAAGTCTGGGTACCCCCGTTCCCAGAACACCGACAGTAGCCCCCGGAACAAAGGCGCACTCGGGCTTGGCTTCGCGACGAAGCCAAGGGCCAAGGGCGGAGCGCCGCGGGCCCTCAAAGCCGGCGGTCCTAACTGACGCGTGGCGATTGACGGGACGTGGGCGTCTCCACTTCCCCATATAGCCTCGATTTTCACCCGGCCGGCATCCACTGTTACCTGCTCGATTCTGCCTCCTCTGTCAGCGGCGTGCCCGACGATTTTCGTCATCGCTTGAACCTTCTTCCCCGGACAGATCCAACACCAAATCCCCCCCCCCGCCATGGCTTGTGGTAGAGAAGGTAAGGGGGAGTGGGGCCCAACACCTCGGCCTCTTCGCCGCCCGGCTTCATGCCTGCCACCGAGGAGTCGGTGGTGATAAATGAAGAGATGATGGAGAAGGTGCGCCCGGCGCTCGCCGCCACCTCCAACGAGTGGGGGGGCGACGATGGGCTGGCCTGCATCGTGCGCCGCGATCAACAGGTTCGCCACCGAGGTCCCCCTTCATCTTCACTCCCTTTGGGCTGGCCTTTTCCTCCCTTCGCTGACTTCTTCAATGCGGTGATGTCGCATTATCAACTCAGTGTGCTGCATCTTGACCCTCAGTCCATCATTCTCATCGCCGTTTTCGCCTTCGTATGCGAGGCCATGGTGGGCATTGCTCCCTCCGTGGCATTGTTTCGCCACTTCTTCCCGCTCCATCTGACGAACGCGCTCCAATGCTCTGGATGCATGTCCTTCCAAACCATTGTGGTGACGGCCAACATGGGCATAGATTTTGACCTTGAGCCAATCGTTGGCGGCTTCAGGAAGCAGTTGGTGTTCGTCGGCGTTGGGGTGTGCCGCCCTCTGGTGCTCCCACCTCGGAGCCCGGCCACTCCGAGCTCTGGTTGGGGCCATGTGAGGCTTTCTAGCCCGAAGCTTGCTCCTGTTTGGTTCCGACTCACCAAGCTACGGAGGCTTGGTGTGATGGCGCCGATGGTGGTGAGGGAGTTCATCCGGTGCCGCGTTGTCCCATCCCAGCGTCACTCTTGGCCGATGTGGGCCTTCTTCGATCACGGGGAACGAATGAAGCTTCAGGCGCCTACTCTTCCTTCCGAGGCACGGCGCACAGTGCTCAAGATCCTGACAGGTGATTCATCTCCGGCACGCCTGCTGCAGGAGAGCTGTCTCTTGTATTGCTGTTCGAACAAGATGGAGTTCGTGTGGTGGATGCCCGCTTTCGAGGAATGGGGGCTCAGCCCGCCCGGGCTCACTGGGTCTCGCGAGAACCCAGTCAGCGTAGCCCCCTTGCATGTGGTTGTTGAGGTGGTTGCCCCAGAGGTGGGTGCTGCGGGACAACTGCTCCCGAGTGCTAATAACCCTCAACCGTAAGGGATCGAGATAGTCTTCGCGGGTAAGAATAACCCAATTTATTGATTCGACACATGGGGAGCCAAAGAGTATTTATAAGCTTTGACAGTTGAGTTGTCAATTCAACCGCACCTGAAATATACTTACTTGCAACAAAAGATAAGTGGTAACGGTGATATGATAGCGATGGTGGTGATAGTAAAAGTAAACAACAAAAGTAAATAGCAAAGTAGCAACTAGTAACCAGCAGGATTTAAAACACTGTAGGCTAGGGAGATGGATGGTTGGGCGCTGCATGGATGAGATATATCATGAATCTAACTTGGGGCAAGGCACACGGAAAAGTAATGATCATCTAGGCAAATATCAAACATTAGGCATGTATCCCATAGGTAGTTGTACGTGCTTGCAATAAGAACTTGCACAACATCTTTTGTCCTACCATCCCGCTACGAACGGGGCCAAAAGGAACTTAGGGAGATTATGGTGCTCCTGTCAAAGAGCACTGGAACAGAGCAATAAACTCAATGGATACATGTAATCCTCAAACTATGGACCATCCCCTTTGGTGTCCCAAGCTGTCACTTTTGGGATCGCCGGTTCCGGACCGTAATAGGTGCAAACAACTCATAGATAGGATCAAGAACACAAATATATTCATGCAAACACATATGGTTCAGATCTGAAATCATGGCACTCGGGCCCTAAGTGACAAGCATTAAGAGTAACAAGTTGAAGCAAAGATGATAAACACCATAGTAGATGATAGGCAACATGCCCCCAATGATGTGATAAACTATTACATGATCTAACTCATCCAATCCCTACCATCCCCTTCGCCTACAGCAGGGAATTACTCACACATGGAAGGAGAAGTCATGGAGGGATGATGGAGTGGTGATGATGATGACGATGGCGACGATGTCCCCTCTCCGGAGGCCAAATCAGCCTCCAGATTAGCCCTCCCGAAGAAGAACAGAGGGTGGTGGCGGCTCCGCGACGAAAACTGGGAAAACAACTTCTGATCTCGGGTTTTTTCTCATCACGGGCTAAATACGGGTCAAAGTAGGGCACCAGGGGAGGTGGGGCCCGCCCAGGCGGCCTCCCGGCGCGGCCAGGTGGTGGGCCGCGCCACTAGGGCGCCTGGAGCCCCCCTGGCCCCCCTCTGGCCCCTCTTCTTTGGCACCAGGTTCCTTCGGGTGCGTGGATTTTCTGTGATTTTTCGTGGAATTTTCTGAGATACCTAAAAATCTGTTTTCCTGCACACAATAAAACCATACAGGCAGCTCTGCTGAAAACAGCGTCAGTCCGGGTTAGTTTAGTTCAAATCATGCAAGAATGAGGTCAAAACAATAGCAAAAGTGTTTGGAAAAGTAGATACGTTTGAGACGTATCAACTCCCCCAAGCTTAGCATATTGCTTGTCCTCAAGCAATTCAGTTCAACGAACTCGACGCGAAAAAGAAAACTTTGACAAACTATTTTGCTTCATTAGATGTATATAAGCATGTACTACGAAAAGAGTCTAGCGGGTAATGAAACAATGCTATGAGGACAATGCACGAAGCAATCCTTCTTTCAAGTGACCAATCACAAATAACCAAAAGTAAATAATATGCAACTGAAAATCAAGACAAGATTACATTGCACATAGCTTGAATATACTAGAGTGGTATCTCGCTAGCCTCCATGAGTGAAGCAAAACATAAATGCAGAAACTCCTCCAGAGTTTTAAAGGAGACTAGAACTAAGAATTTCTGAATAAATAATATCACAAGCATGCAGAAGACAATGTAATACCTTGGGGCAATGCACATTACACTTAGAATGACAATTATGCTCTCCTAGTTGGTGCTTTGAAGAAAGAAGGTGGAGACTCTCGAACCGTGGCTTTTGATGGCAAGGTTGAAAACCCGTGGTCGGAAACAAAAACTAAACATGTACCAGAGCTCTTGGTTTTTAAAAATAGAGGTAAATTTTTTTTTGGGATATGCATATTTCATCAACAAATGCTAGTAGATAACTCAATTACTTCTCGAGCTGGACAAGTTTCGAGGAACGGCTCCCATACGGGGACGATTACATCCCTTTAATCTCCTTTGTTTATCACTGCCAAAGTTTTCTGATTTCTCATGAACAAAGCATGAAGGAGGGTTTGTTTGTTGTATTATCTTTTATGAGCCGGGCGCACTCAATGCCAGTTCCTTCTCGTATTAGGGGTTTGCAGATTAGACATGCAATCCCGGGGTGAAACTTGTCTGACTTAAAAAGATCATGAATTAACTACTACTTCCTCATGAGCTAAACAGAGGCACAAAAGAGAAATGCTTTTGATTAATTTCAAGATGGTACATGAAAGTCTTCGTTAGGAATGGCAAATAAATACCATGTATAGGAAGGTATGGTGGACTCATATGGCATAACTGGTTTAAAGGATTTTGGATGCACAAGCAGTCAGTTCGCTTAGTACAGGCGAAGGTTAGCAAAAGACTGGGAGCGACCAACTAGAGAGCAATAATGGTCATAATCATGCAGAGCGACAAAGCAACATTGAATCAGGCATGAAAGTGATATAACTATTCTGAAACTCAAAGATCATCAAGGCAAAGCAGACTTTTTAGTCTTAAACATGTGTAAACATGTGCCAAGTCGATCCAAGAATTCTCTAAAGGGAAATACCACCTTAGTATACCAAACTATGAACAGTGCAATGCATGTAAATCATTTCAATAACACATTATATACTCTAGCTATTTGAGACTAGCCACAAGGAAAGCATGAACCACTGGGAGAGCATTGTAAACATAGCACTATGTCACTGCAAGATGGCCTCTAGATCATAAGTACAGGCATATGTACAAAAGTAGAAACAAGAAGAGTTCATACCGGTTTTCCCTTGTTGCTTCCTTTCAGTCGATCTTCGTCATTACTGCCTCGTCACTTGCACGATCGAACATAGGAAATATAATTAAATGCCATCACGGACTCGAGCTGAACTCTGAAAACAAAGCAAACTAAAGAGAGAAAGGAAATCATTTTTGATTATTTCAAAGGTTGAACGAAAGCAAAAGAAGGAGAAAATCTTTTTGTTGTTTTTGCAAAGGAGGAAATAAAGAAGAACGGGCAAAAACTTCGAAAAGATGAAAGCGAATAAAACGAATAATACAATGGAAAAGTGAGAAGGGCACATACTACCCCAAGCTTAGGCTTTTGGCCTAAGTTGGTAGTAGCTACTGGCCCCAGGAGCCTCCTGCTCCGGGGGAATGCTGGTGAGTCCAAGGGTCGTAGAAGGATTCCGGCACGTACACCGAACTCCTCGGATCCTCCCACGAGGAAGGGTCCGTACTCCAAGCAGAGGAAGACCCTTCACCAAACTGGGTGATGGTCCCCCCCTGAAAAGGTGGTAACTCACCGTGCTCCTCCTCGTCGGGCACAACCCCCTCCATGGGGTTATGAAACTGGTGATGGGCCATGAACTCATCGAACTGGATAACATCAAAGGACCATTCCTTCCTACGATAAAAATCAAACAAAAGAGGTGCAGGTAGACGGATCTCGCGTTCCGCCGTAGTTCCGAAACGCAAGATATAAACAAGATTATCAAGCTCAGAAGCCATGGAAACAAACTTATGCCTTTTCATAGCAGCAAGATCAAAACTTAAATAAGTAAAAGGCTCATCATCAAGGTGTGGGGTGCCTTTAAGATATTCTAAGATAAGTGTGGCATAAACGCCACCAAATAAATCTCCACTGTTACTGTTCATAGCAAGGCGTCGAGCAATTAAGGCACCCAGATTATAATCAAACCTCCCTAATAGGGCGGTTGCCTGGATAGCAATATCGGGCGCAGAAGTGTTGCTCGTGTTGTCACGAGCTAACACACCTCCAGCAACATAATATGCAAAATACCTGAGGTGAGGGAATAAGATACTGGAGATTTTTGACCAATGAATATCCGTCGTACCCATGCTGCAGAGAGAGTTGAAAACGGTCTTCAGCTCGGAGGGCTGAGAGGTCATCTTAGCCGTCCGCCCAACGTTTGGCACACCTATTATTTCACAAAACTTTCCCAAGGGCATGGTGATAAGATCATTGTAAATTTTAAACTCAATAGCACCAGTATCAGGGTTATATCTAAGACTGTTAATGAAACCGGAGGTGAGTTTTTGATACGGAATAACACGGCACGTGACGAGCCGTGTCAGACCTACATTAGCACAAAGATTATAAAACTCATCCTTGATTCCCGCAGCTTCAAGGAATTCATCACATGGAAAGATCATGGCGCGTGCTGGACTTGTGTCTTCCAACAACTCTAGGGGCACATGATCTTCATTGTAGCTCACCCGAGCAGCCGAGGGTGAAGCTGCGGCTCTAGTAACTCGATCGGAGTGCGCGGGCCTCCTCTTCTCAAGCCACCCCTTTGCCCTTCCTAACAAACTCATTTCTGAATTTTTTGCAAATTACAAAAACAAGGATTTAAACAAAGTGGGTTAAGGCAAACTACTCAACTCACTTACCTAATGCATAAACTTGCATAAAAACTTGGAAAATAAATTTCTACACATGCATGCAAGCTCATCTACACAGCACCAAGAACTACTAAATACTCACAAATGAAGCCACCAACCAAAAATCTAATTGGAGGGGTGGAGGAGTTGCATACCAGGGAGTATTTGTTCAAAATCTCAGCTCAAATGATAGGTTGTAGAGAGAGATCGAAGAATCGCCTCCAAGAGCAGCAAGAACGCAAGAACAAGTGCAGAACTCGTGTTTTTGCAGAGAAAGAGAGAGAGAGAGAGGAAGAAGACTTACCTGGAGGGGGGCCTTATGGGCCCCAGGCGCCCTGTGGGCGCGGCCAGGGGGCAGGCCGCGCCAGCTGGCCGCCTGGGCCACTGGTGGGTCCCCCTGGTCGGCCCCAAGTGCCTCTGGGTCACTCCCGGCATGGAAATTTTTATTTTTATTTTTCTGGAATTTTTCTGAAAACTTCACTGTTGAAATTTTTTCGAAGTTCAAAAAGCTGCAAGACTTTCTGAAAACTTAAAGCAGTAATTAGTATTGTGAAGCTTCAAAACATAAACACTTGGTACAGCAAGGAGAACAAAAGCTAAAACAAATGAAAACATAACAAGCTCAACTTTTTACCTAGATAAAACATGCTTACTAGTAAGGTTGATCATGTCTTACCAATAAACAGGCGATATATAAAGCAAAAAGTCTCACCTCTTACGAAGTGATCATTGCACCTTTATTTTAATGGACATTGTCCCCACCATAATAGTTTTGTATTTGTGGTGCACATGTAGTGGACAGTCCCATTCTCCAATCTTCACGGTCTCGATATTTTCTATAGAGTTGAGGCCATGCCTCCTGTCGGTCTTCTTTGGAAAATACACCGTGTGTTCTTTATCATTCACATTGAAGGTAACCTTCCCTTTATTGCAATCAATAATAGCACCTGCGGTGTTAAGAAAAGGTCTACCAAGAATAATGGACATGCTCCCATCCTCGGGTATGTCAAGCACAACAAAATCAGTAAGGATCAAACAATTAGCAACTTCTACAGGAACATCCTCACAAATACCTATCGGAACGGCGATTGACATGTCAGCCATCTGAAGAGAGATATCTGTAGGAATTAGTTTCTCTAAACAAAGCCTCTTGTAAAGAGAGAGAGGCATAACACTCACTCCTGCTCCAAGATCACATAAAGCAGTTTTGACATAATTATTCTTTATCGAGCAAGGAATGGTGGGTATACCTGGATCACCAAGCTTCTCAGGAATCTTGCCACTGAAAGAGTAGTTAGCAAGCATAGTAGATATTGCTTCATTAGGGACTTTTCTTTTATTAGTGACAATATCTTTCATATATTTTGAATAGGGAGGTAACTTAATAGCATCAGTCAAAGGGATTTGAAGAAAAAGAGGTTTAATCCACTCACAAAACTTATTGTAATGCTCTTCTTCTTTAGATTTGATAGACTTACCTGGAAAGGGCATGGGTTTCTGTATCCATGGTTCTCTTTCCTTCCCATGTTTTCTTGCAATGAAGTCTTCTCTAGTGTACCTCTTACATTTGTCAGGTGCTTCTTCTTCTCGAACTTCAGGCGGATCATTCTTCTCATTATCCTTACCTTCAGGTTCTGCACCGTCTTCAGTCTCAGCATCAGAGATGGATACACTGTTGGGATCAACAGCTGGCTCTTCACTTGTAATAGGATCATTGGAATTGTCAGCCTCCTTGTGTTTCTTCTTCTTATTTGGAGAGCCAATAATTTCTTCTTCCTGCATTTGAGAATCTTGCTCGATTCTCCTCGGATGCCCCTCTGGATAGAGAGGATCTTGAGTGCTAGTTCCTCTTCGGGTCTTAATCCCGAAGGCCTGCAAATCATCTTGTTTGGTATTGTTAGCAAGCAAATCTTTTTGCACATTAGAAATTTGTTCAAGCTGAGTTTGAACCATATGAAAATGCTTCACAAGACATTGAACATCATTAACTGTTCTACCTAGAACATCAAGCAAACTTTTGATAGCAAGGGAATTATCATGCAATTGACTTTGTATCCTCTCATTAAAATGATTTTGTTTCATAATAAAATTATCAAACTCATCTAAACATTGATCAGGAGGCTTACAATGAGGGATGTCACTTGTGTTGAAATCTAAAAGAGAGTGTACCTCTACCATAGGAGGGTGAGTGGTAGGCTCACACAACTTCTCTATAGGGTGTAGATTCTTCACGTCTTCAGCTTTAATACCCTTCTCTTTAATACACTTCTTTGCTTCTCGCATATCTTCGGGACTTAGAACAAACATGCCCCTCTTCTTTGGTGGTGGAGGTGGTTCAGGGACGGACCAATCTTCATGGTTTTTGGCAATCCTACCCATCAAATCCTCTGCATCGTCCGGTGTTCTTTTCCTGAAAATACAACCAGCACAACTATCCAAATAGGACCTGGATTCATCAGTTAGACCAGCATAAAATATATCGATTAATTCATTCTTAGGGACTCCATGTCCTGGTCTAGCCCGAATCAGACCACAGTACCTCCCCCAAGCTTTAGGGAGGTGCTCAACCTGCAACTGTTTTAAAGTTATAAATTCTTTGTAAAGCAGCATGTTGCATATGAGCAGGAAAGTACTTATCAACAAAAGAGTGAGCTAAGTCTTGAGGACTCCTAATGGAACCACATGGGAGTGAATCATACCATGTTTTAGCACCTTCCTTCAAAGAGAAAGGAAGAAGCTTGGTCACATAAAAGTTTCGTTTCTTCTCATCCGTGGTAAACAAGCCACCCAACTCAGTGAGTTTAGTCAGGTGTGCAATAGCATCATCATTTTCTCTGCCATAAAAGGGGTCAGCTTCAACCATAGGTATAAGTGAAAAATCAACAGAGAAATCATAATCAGGATCATCAATGCATATAGGAGATGTAGCAAATTCAGGATCAGGAACGGTCTTGTTCTTCAAAGAGTGTTTTTCAAACAGCTTCTTAATAGCTTCAGGGTCAGAGCCGGCAAACTCTGTCCGTTCCCTGCATAAATCATCATCAAGCATAATGTAATCATCATCAAGGAGTCTCCCCTTGAGTTCACTCAAATCAGGATAATCATAAGTTCCACCAATAGGGTAGCGAGTAACAGGAATTTCAATTCCAGATTTTTTTGCAGCAGCAGCGATCTGTTTCTCAAGAGCATAACCAAGTGAACTAATATCATCAAGAGTAGTAGAAGCGTCATCAAAAGTATCGGACATAGTAACAGATTCAGTAGGAGCATCATGTGGTGGCGGTGAGGCAAACATACTCATAACAGAAGGTGAATCAAGTGTAGCACTAGTGTTCAGAACAGTACCTCTTCTTGTAGTGGATAGTAAGATCGGAACCTTGGGGTCTCCTTTCTTACCCATAGCGGATGAAGTGCAGCAGGTAGGATACTTCAAGTAGACTTGTAAATATTGCTATGCTCCCCGGCAACGGCGCCAGAAAACGGTGCTTGATAACCCTCAACCGTAAGGGATCGAGATAGTCTTCGCGGGTAAGAATAACCTAATTTATTGATTCGACACACGGGGAGCCAAAGAGTATTTATAAGCTTTGACAGTTGAGTTGTCAATTCAACCGCACCTGAAATATACTTACTTGCAACAAAAGATAAGTGGTAACGGTGATATGATAGCGATAGTGGTGATAGTAAAAGTAAACAGCAAAAGTAAATAGCAATGTAGCAACTAGTAACCAGCAGGATTTAAAACACTGTAGGCTAGGGAGATGGATGGTTGGGCGCTGCATGGATGAGATATATCATGAACCTAACTTGGGGCAAGGCACACGGAAAAGTAATGATCATCTAGGCAAATATCAAACATTAGGCATGTATCCCATAGGTAGTTGTACGTGCTTGCAATAAGAACTTGCACAACATCTTTTGTCCTACCATCCCGCTACGAACGGGGCCAAAAGGAACTTATGGAGATTAAGGTGCTCCTGTCAAAGAGCACCGGAACAAAGCAATAAACTCAATGGATACATGTAATCCTCAAACTATGGACCATCCCCTTTGGTGTCCCAAGCTGTCACTTTTGGGATCGCCGGTTCCGGACCGTAATAGGTGCAAACAACTCACAGATAGGATCAAGAACACAAATATATTCATGCAAACACATATGGTTCAGATCTGAAATCATGGCACTCGGGCCCTAAGTGACAAGCATTAAGAGTAACAAGTTGAAGCAAAGATGATAAACACCATAGTAGATGATAGGCAACATGCCCCCAACGATCTGATAAACTATAACATGATCTAACTCATCCAATCCCTACCATCCCCTTCGCCTACAGCAGGGAATTACTCACACATGGAAGGAGAAGTCATGGAGGGATGATGGAGTGGTGATGATGATGACGATGGCGACGATCTCCCCTCTCTGGAGGCCAAATCAGTCTCCAGATTAGCCCTCCCGAAGAAGAACAGAGGGTGGCGACGGCTCCGCGACGAAAACTGGGAAAACAACTTCTGATCTCGGGTTTTTCTAGTCACGGGATAAATACAGGTCAAAGTAGGGCACCAGGGGAGGTGGGGCCCGCCCAGGCGGCCTCCCGGCGCGGCCAGGGGGTGGGCCGTGCCACCAGGGCGCCTGGAGCCCCCTGGCCCCCCTCTGGCCCCTCTTCTGGCACCAGTTTCCTTCGGGTGCGTGGATTTTCTGTGATTTTTTGTTGAATTTTCTGAGATACCTAAAAATCCGTTTTCCTGCACACAATAAAACCATACAGGCAGCTCTGCTGAAAACAGCGTTAGTCCGGGTTAGTTTAGTTCAAATCATGCAAGAATGAGGTCAAAACAATAGCAAAAGTGTTTGGAAAAGTAGATACGTTTGAGACGTATCAAGTGCCAACAGTGCTGTTGCCTCTACTCCGACGCCTACTAACGTTCCTGAAGTGCTACCCTCCAGAGTACAAGGGAGTCGCCCCGAAGGAGCGGTTGGGGTGCAGGTGCCACCGGATGCTCCTGAAGCCGAAGCCCCCGTGGGGCCTTCGCGTCGTCCTGAGGGGGATGCTGGTGCCTTGGGAGGCGCCTCGTGGGGAGGTGCCTCGGTTGCACCCGACGTTGCTGACCGCTTCCGGGGCTTAGGCCGGCTTCGGCCGAATTTCGAAGTTCTCCACAAGAGAGGGAGGATCGCGGGTAATGGTGACGCTGCCCCCCGATCGCTGAAGTTGAGGAGGCTCATCGCCATAAAGGAGTGAGTAGCTTGCTCTTTTAATCTCTTGTGTGTTGCCTTCCTTCCTGACTATGATTCCTCAGGGTCTCGCCTGCCAAGACTGTGATGCCCACTGAGGAGCGGTCCCCTGTGGCCCCGAGCCTCTCGCCAGCTCAGGGCACCCCTAGGCGACGCGCTTCCCTGGTTGTGAGGTGGCCTCGACCCCGCATTCTCGTTGTTCCTTCGCCACGACCCCTCCTGGGGCTGGGGAGTGTACCAAGGGCTCCCCATCGGTTGTTTAACGTGCCGGAGCCACTTCGGCTCTAGCGTCTTCTTCAGGTGGCATGCCCCAGCCCGTCCGGGCTCCGGCTGAGGCCCGAGAGACGCCTGGGGCGGAGGACACACCGGCTCCTCCTACGGGGGAGGCGGGTCTCCCCAGACTTCTTCAACCGTTCCTGGAGCCGAGGACGGCCCTGGTCTCCTGCTCGAGTCAGTGCGCAGGCGAAGAGCTACCTGCCGCGAGCTTCTCCTGGGGCAGCGGACGTGCTGGGCCGGCTTGGAAAGTAGCTTGAAGGGGCTGACGCTTGTCTTGAGGGTGAGGGTCTTCAACTGCTGGACGAGTGGCACCAGCTGAGGGTGGCCATCAACCTTGGGCGCCTCCAGCATAAGAGCGCCAGCGCGAAGGCAGACGCGTCCCTAGCGGCCTCGCGAGAGGCCTGCGCCCTAGCTATGGAAGAGGCCCGGGAAGCTGATGTCCATCATGAGGCCGCGGAGAGTCGCATCCTAGAGCTTCAGGTCTTAAACGCCGACCTGGAGGACCGCGCTAAGGTGCGTAGGGCCGCCCTGGTGTCGATGCGGGGGATGCCCCTCGATGAGGCGATGGTCTTGACGCGCGAGGAGGCGCTGATGTTGGAGGCCTCGGAGCGCAGCCTGGAGCTTGAGTGCATGGAGACGAGTGAGAGCCACGTGACCCTAGCTGAGGACACCGTCTCCGCTCGCGAGTCCAGGGTCCAGGAGGAAATCGACTGAAGGGTGGCGAAGGCCCGTGCGGACCTTGCCGAGGGGTATAACTTGAAGTTGAAGTTCCAGCGGGCGGAGGCTGATGGGAGGATGACCGCCCTCAGGACGAGGCTGAGGGAGGCAGAGCTGCGCGAGGGGGCCGCTGCGGCCGCCCAGTCTTCCGCCCAGGCCCAACTGGCCTCCGCGCAGGCAGAGCTGGCGTTGCTTCGAAGAGAGGTTGATGAGCCCGCTGTCCTTGCACGACAGCGTGAGGATGAGGCCGACTTCCGACTCGTGCTGCAGCATGAGCATGGCCCCATGCTCCGGACCCTTCGGTCGAGGGCGAGCCGGGCGCTGGGGACCATCTGCGAGGAGAACACCCCTAACCCCCACATGGAGGACTACGCCAGCCACCTTGTTTTCTTCACTGAGATCGTGACGCGCCTGGAGAGCCTGGCCGTGAGGGCCCGCCATCTCGTCGAGGAGAAAAGCCGCGACCTCCTGAGTCATGCATTCTCGCGGGTCTTTAGCCACCTCCAGAACATTGATCCTGATTTTGACTTTGATGCAGCCATTGCCCCCATGCCCGGAGCTGTCCGAGAGAACTTGGCGCACTGGGTGGATGGCCACGTGGATGCCCTTGTCCAAGCCTTCGCCACCGATGATGATGATGGCGTGGTCTTGGCGGATGAAGGGGGCGCAGTTGAAGACGCCGGTGATGTGTCCAGTGATAGCATTGGTTGCGCATACGAGGGTGGCTTGGGCGGCTCTACGAGTGATATGTCTGATTGAGCTCGTATTCTTCTGACATGTTCCTGCATGTGTAAACTTACAAAGGGCCCCGTGGGGTATTAGAGCATTTTTATGGGGGGAGCCCCCTATGTGTGTAAACCTGTATTCCGCTTTCTTCCTTTTTGTTTGGTGATTGAACCCGAACCTGCGGCGTGTGCCCTCAAGCCATTCTAGCTGTTGTAGTACCTTATCTAGATCTTCCCCGCATTCATGAGGGATGTGAGGCCGTGGAACTGCCTTTCTCCTGAGATGGTCAGCTGTCACTCCGCACTATAGGCCTCCAGAGTAGTGCTTGGCCATGCTCTGTGGAACAGGACCAGTGGCGTTCCGCTGGCCTCGGCAGGATGCCTGCGTGGCATGATTGCGACACGTAAGCTATTGCCCCGGGAGGGTCCTGCCGTGGTTGCAACGATATGCTGAGTGGGATTGGCCCCGGGCCTGTGGGCTCGGAGCAAGATTTTTGAGACGGCTAGAAGTGGCAAAATCCGGCAGAAATCAAAAGAGAAATTCCCCCCGTTTTGGCATTAAGCGAGACTTCAAATTCAACTCGAAAGACACGGCGAATCGAATTAGAAAAAGGAAGGCGAGGAAAGCAAATAGCCTTGTCTGGCTCCTATCTAGTCTCTAGTCTTCTCACCAGCGCGGAGCTAAGTGCTGCCACTAGGACGTGGGAGGGAGCCCCCGAGGCCCGAGGGCGGCTCTCCGGAGACTCCGAGGCATGTACAGCCCCACTCATTATTATGTGAGAGTGTCACGGGCGGAGATCTTCACAGGCCTGAGCCTTACTTCATATCGCCAGATGAGGGCCCCGCCTTGGGGCGACCAGAAACCAGGATAAGAGCAAGGAGGCAGAAAGGTGACGCCAGTGGCACCCTCGGCGACCATGGACCATCTGCCAGGGAGGGGCAAGCTTGGCGAGGCTCGCCCCGACAGAGGACCTACTGCCGCATACTTCCCTGCTCCTCACGCCGTTGGGGAGGCGACGGCTCTAGGACATCTACGTGCAGCCCCCAGCGTTGCGCTCTGGTTGAGGGCGGGGTGGTCGCTCTTGGGTCGTCAACCATCGCCGTGGTTTGATTCACCTGCAGTCCATGGTTAGCGTACGCCTACTGCTGGGGTACCTGTGGCGCTCAGTCATCGTCGCTGAAGGGGTCCACGGCGTCCCCGGGTGACCCATGGTAATCTTCTTCCTTGTGAGCCTCGCCGTTCCAACCTAGCCCGTGGAAAGCATTAGGGCCCTCTCCGAGCACGTATGCCAGGTCCACCATGCGGGGCACGTAGGCTTCATCTGCAGCCCCACCAGGGATGCAGCCCCCGTGCCCCACGCCTTCACCACCAGGTCACAACATCTGGTTTTGGAGCCCGCAGGGTTGAACCCCGTCGTACCCTCTGGAAGGACCGCCGGCGTCCGCTCTTGCCGGTGATGAGGTTGTTGTAGTTGTAAGGAGGGCACCGGCGCGCCTGTCGGTGTCCCGAAGTCTTCCAATCGCACCGGGGGGTGGAAGCGCCGGTTGGGGCCTCACCAGCGCCCCACCTACTACCTGGGGCGGGGGTGAGGAGCAGAACGGCGGTGTGCCTCCGCAAGCACAACCCAGTAGCTCAGCAACTCGTTCCAGCAGCACGTCGCGGCCGGTCTCGGCAAGCCTGCATCATAGCAGCTCTCGCACCACGATGAGCGCAGCCCTCGTGTTCGCCACCTCTCGTCGGGTGTAAGGTACCGTCGCCGCGGCGTGGTTCGCAGAGCGCGCGCGCCGGGACGCCGAAGTGGTGGCTACCGGCCCTCGTCGCCCGCGGCCGGCGGTGTTGGGTGGTGTCGGGGCAGCCTGGAGCGCTGGGTTGACGTCTCCGTGGTCGGGCGCTGACGTCCGCGCTGGCCAGGTCGCCCAGCTGTTGGCATGAGCCCCTTGGTCATCGGCCATCAGGATGAGGGGTGATGACGGTGTGGCCGATAGAAGGACAGATCCGGCACTCCCCTACATGGCATGCCACATGTCAGATTTAGGGTTCCGGCAAAACCCTGAAGGTTCAAACTCTAGGGTGTGCACGAAGATCTCTTCTTCTGCCGTAGCCCTTCTACTCAACAGTTCTAGGCCTAGCTCATCAGATCCAACGAATAAGAGACACAAATTTACACTGGTTCAGGCCACCGTTGTGGTGTAACACCCTAGTCAAGTGTGTGTGGTGGACTGCCTTGTAGGCAGAGGAAGAACTAGTACATGGACAAACTGCCTCCTAGGGAGAGGTGTTCTTGCGCTCGGGTGAACTTGAGGTGTGTGGCCTTCTACCTAATCACCTTGAGATGAGATCAACTCTGTCTCTGATGAGATGATCCCAATGGTGGTGGCTAGTCCTATTTATAGTGGCCAGGGTTCTTTTCCCAAATATTGAGCGGGAAGGAATCCCACAACGGCCAAATTTGAAGGGGAACAGCTAGTACAAGCTATCCTGACAAAAGGTGGTCTTCACTGTCAAAGGCTCTGGTGGTGACGCCTCCGTGGGCTCCGCGATGACCTCCGTCCTGCCATCCTACTGGTCTTGGTCTCGTTGCACTGATATGGAAACCTTGGCCTGACGCCTCGGGACTCCGCGCATGCACTTGCTCCTTTAGCACAGAACAAGAAACTGGCACTCAGCGCCCGCTTGCGCCCACCTGGCTTTAGTCGTCACTGCTCACGTCATGAGGACCTCGCGAGGTGCCCCTTACCTTGATATCTCCGATCCTCACGAGCCACCCTGGCGAGGCCGCCCCAGGGGATGACCTGTGTCGTCCGCCTCGCGAGGCTTGGCCCCTCACGAGGGTCTTGAGTGTTGTTGAAGAAGTTGGGCCACACTAGGCCGCCTTGCGAGCCACGCTCTTGGCCACAGGTAGGCAAGTCTGGGTACCCCCATTCCCAAAACGCCGACAATGCTTGTTTGAGGCCATACAGTGCCTTGCTTATCTTGTATACCATATCAGGATGCTTTGGATCCTCAAAGCCACGTGTTTTTGCAACATACACTTCTTCTTCAATTTTCCATTGAGGAAGGCACTCTTCACATCCATTTGATACAGAAGAATGTTGTGGTGGTTGGCATAGGCTAACAGTATGTGAATGGCTTCAAGCCTAGCCACAGGAGCAAAGGTTTCATCGAAGTCAATTCCTTCCACTTGTGTGTAACCTTGAGCAACGAGACGAGACTTGTTTCTGACAACTTGACCATGCTCATCTTGTTTGTTGTGATAGATCCATATGGTATCCATGATATTGTGCTTGCGAGGATCAGGACGCTTTACAAGCTCCCATACATTATTCAGCTCAAACAGTTGAAGCTCTTCTTGCATGGCTTGAATCCATTCAGGTTCCATGAAGGCTTCATCAACTTTCTTGGGTTAAGATATAGAGACAAATACAAAGTGCCCACAGAAGATTGCTAGTTTTGTTGCTCTTTAACGAGTGAGTGGACCAGGTGCATTGATACTATCAATTATCTTCTCAATCTGAACTTCATTTGCAACTTGAGGATGTACTGGACGAAGATTTTGCCCTTGCTGATCATTGTCTTCATCTTCAGGATTGGCTTCAGGCTGAGCATTGTCTTCATGCTAATTAGGTGCAGATCTTATGATTTCCTCTTCAACCTGTTCCTTTGTAGGTATGATTTCTCCAGTACCCATTGGCTTGATTGATTCTCTTGGTGAAGCTTCATCTAGCACATTTGGCAGGTGCTCTCTTTGTGAGCCGTTAGTCTCATCGAACCGCACATCCACAGTTTCAACCACTTTATAGTGAAAGAGGTTGAAGACTCTGTAGGAGTGCGAATCGAGTCAGTAGCTCATATAATGTCTTTTAAGGAACTTATGAAGATAAACTCGGTTGATGATGTGGCAAGCAGTATCAATGGCTTCAGGCCAGAACTTCCTTTGAGTCTTGTACTCATCAAGCATCGTACGTGCCATCTCAATGAGAGTTTTGTTGTTGTGCTCCATAATGCCATTCCGCTGAGGTGTGTATGGATCAAAGAACTCATGTTTGATTCCCAATGTATCAAGATAAGTGTCGAGGCTGGTGTTCTTGAATTCTGTGCCATTGTCACTTCTGATGTGCTTGATCCTGATGCCATAGTTCGTGATAACACGATTGGCGAAGCGTCTGAAGACAGCCTGCACTTCAGTCTTGTAAAGAATTATGTGCACATATGTGTATCTTGAATAATCATCAACAACAACGAAGCCATAAAGACATGAAGTGGTAGTAAGGGTGGAGTAATGATTAGGGCCAAATAAGTCCATGTGAAGCAGCTTGAAGGGGCATGTTGTGGTCATGATTGTCTTCGAGGGATGCTTGGCCCTTGCCATCTTCCCGGCTTCACAAGCACCACATAGATGATCCTTCTTGAACTTGATGCCCTCAATGCCAATTATATGCTTCTTCTTGACGAGAGTGTGTAAATTCCTCATGCCCGCATGTCCTAGCCTCCGATGCCAGATGCATCATTCTAAATCTTTTGCTAGAGGACATACGACAAGCTGTGGTCCTGCGGAGAAATTTACCATATACAGATCGTCTCTTCGATACCCTTTAAAGACTAGAGATTTGTCAGATTCCATAAGCTCCAGGCAATGGTATTTTCCAAATATCACAATCAGGTTCAGATCACAAAGCATTGGGACACACATTAACTTTAATCCAAGGGATTCAACAAGCATCACTTTATCCATGTGATGATCCTTTGAGATTGCAACTCTACCTAGGCCCAATACCTTGCTTTTACCAGTGTCAGCGAATGTGATGTGACTTTTGTCAAATGGACATAGGGTTGAATCCATAAGAAGACTTCGATCACCAGTCATGTGGTTAGTGCATCCACTGTCCGTAATCCACTCAGTAGTCTTTGGAGCCGTACCCTACATTGCAGTTAGGGGGATAGGCTTCACGAAGAGAAGTGTGAAGTGCAAACATTTGATGAACAAGCATACTATCAAAGTTAAGATCCTTGTTAGGTAAAATAGGATGTTGATCAAGAAACCCTGGAATGAAATACATAGTAAGACCATTCTGGCACTTTATCTTGCATCCCAAAAGATGTTTTAGGTCCCCAACATTGGAGTCTGAAATCTTTGATTTCAGGCTGGAGACCATTCCCTACAAGAGAAGTTAATTCTTGTTAACCAGCCACATCTTCACGGGTGGCTTAGAAGCAATAAATATATGTCCGGAATCTAAGAACTTTTGCTTGGGAGCCCTAGCAAATAGTCTTGCGGGAGGTGAATAGTACTCGAATGAATATGCAGAAAAGTACTTTGATTTGTGAACATATTGGTTAGATGAAACATGCTCATATTCATGAGTCTGATGATGGTTTTCCTACAAAACATTGGTGTTAAGGTGACCCTGTGAGGTCCTGTGTCTGTATGAAGCCTTTGGGCCATATGAAGCCTTTGGTTTGGGGTTTGTCTTCTTCCATGGTGGTGTCATGACGACACTCATGCGAAGCTTCTCAAGACAGCTTTTGGGCACCCAGATCTTCTTCAAAGGCGTCCCATTCCTGTAGTTAGTACCAATAAACCTGGCAAACACTTCACCATTCTGATTCTTAAACAACTTATAATTTGCATCAAAGGATTCATCAATGATAATGGGGTTAGCACATGGGAAGCCAGATAAGGTGGACGAGTCCAGTGAAGGATCCTTAGCAGCAACCCATGTGGTGTTGGGGTACTGCTCAGGCCTCAAGTAAGAACCATGAACATTCATTTTCCTCTCGAAACCAACAAACTCTTTCCCAGGGTTTCCGTTCAGAATCTATTTCTTGAGGACATCACATAGTGTCTGATGCCCTTTGAGACTTTTGTGCATGCCTGTTTCAAGCAATGTCTTCAACCTAGCATTCTCATCAGCAATAGTAGTGGTATCCTCAGTGGAGGCGTTAGTTACCACATCAACAATGAAAGATATTGCACTATTAGAGGCATTAGAACATTCAGCAACGGAGACAACATTATCACGCTCAAGGCATTTTTAATATGGTGTCACAAAATCTTCCTAAGCGGAACTAATCTGTTGAGCGAGTAGTGAATCGTTCTCCTTTTGAAGATCTTCATGAGACGGTCTCAGTTTCTCTAGATCTTGCTTCCATTTAAGATAATCATAGGAAAGCTTCTCATGAGAGTTAGAGACGGTTTCATGACGAATTTCAAGCTCTGTGTACTTAACGTGAAGATTTTTTATGTCTTCAATTAAGGACTGAGTTCGATTCATTTCCGTGTCCAAAAGGTCGTCTCTTTTGTCTAGCAACTTTTGAATATGTTCCATAGCATTTTGTTGTTCAGTTGCAATTTTAGCAAGAGTTTTATAGCGAGGTTTGGATTCACATTCAGAGTCATCTTCACTGGAGGTTTGAAAGTAAGTATTGCACGAGTTTACCATGGCACCTCGTGCCATGAAGCAGTAGGTCGGAGCTGAGTCGTCCTCATCATTGGCTTCAACATCGGCGGTGTGACCAATGTCTTCAGTATTGAAGATTGACTTTGCAACGAATGTCGAAGCTAGAGCCATGATGCCACTCCTAAATCAGACTCCTCCTAAGACTCCACCTCTGCCTCCTCAAAAGTAGACTCCTCCTCTGAATCCATTTCCTTGCCGATGAACACACGAGCCTTGCTAGATGAACTTTTCTTGTAAGATGAAGACTTGGAAGAAGACTTTGAAGATTTTTTTCTTCTTCTTGTCATTAGAATCACATTCCTTGCTTTTTTTTTCTGGATTCCTTGTCCCATTAAGGACATTCAGATATGTAGTGGCCACACTTCTTGCACTTGTGGCATGTTCTCTTCTTGTAGTCATGAGAGGAAGCCTCATCATTTCTTCAGCTGGATCTTGAAGACTTTCCAAAGTGATTCTTCTTGGAGAACTTTTGGAACTTTCTCACAAGCATTGCTAGCTCTCTGCCAATGTCTTCAAGATAATCGAAACTACAGTCAGATTCTTCTCCAGATGAGGACACGGCTTTTGCCTTCAAAGCACGGGATCGGCCATAGTTGGGGCCGTAGATATCTCTCTTCTCAGATAGCTACAACTCATGTGTGTTGAGCCTCTCAAGTATGTCAAACGGATCAAGATCTTTGAAGTCAGGGCGTTTTGAATCATCAGGGCCAAGTATCAAATCAGTTGTCAATTGATCTCCATAGCTTCTTCACAACTTCATGCTTTGTGATCTCAGTGGCGCCAAGAGCGTGAAGCTCATTGGTGATATCAGTGTGGAGATCAAACATGAGCCGGACAGTTTCATTGTTGTTTCTCTTGAAGCAATTGAAGAGATTGCAAAGAACGTTGATTCCCGAGTTCTCTGGGTTGAGACGCCTTCATTGACTTTGGATAACCTGTCCCGGACCAGCTTTGCGGATTCCAGAGCACTCATACGTCTGTATTGTGCTTTGGTCAGATGACCACAGATGATGTTCTTGGGGGTTGAGTCCAATTGTGAGAACTTCTACACATCAGCAGGGGTGACACCTTCACCAGCTTTGATAACGCATTCTTGACGACATACCAGAGATCGTTGTCTATAGCTTCAAGATGCATGCACAACTTATTCTTCCAGTAGGGGTAATAAGTGTCATCGAAGACGGGGCACACAGTGGAGACTTTGATTATCCCTGCAGTCAACATAGCTAAAACAACAGGTGGTTAAACTTAATCACATAGAACAAGGGAGCACCTTGCTCAGATACCAATTGAGAATGCTAGTTATCGACTAGAGGGGGGTGAATAGGTGATTTTTATGAAAGTCTTCAAAACAAGAGGTCTTTGAAGACAAACAACCAAATGAACCTATATGATATGCAGCGGAAGATAAACTACACTAGACAAACCATAGTCAAGTAAGCAAAATAGTGAAAGATGTAGACTAATAGAAGCTAGGTAGAACAGATCAGATAGAAGATAGAATGAAGCCAAATAGGTAATAGTCTTCACACAGTGAAGTCAAACAGACCAGGCGAGCAAGTAATGACTTCACGAAGACTAACATAAATGTAATTGATTTGGAAGATATAACTAGTAGCTTGGTGAGGACAAGGATTTGGTAGACCAGTTCTTGTTGCTGTGACAACTGTATGTCCAGTTAGGGAGGCTCAGATTTGGTAGACCATGTCTTCACCTCATTCCCCTTGAGCTAAGGACACCCAGTCCTCACCCAATCACTCTGGTAAGTCTCCAAGGTAAACTTCCAACCCTTCATAGACTTCGTGCACTGGCAATCCACAATAACTCTTGGATGCTCATAACGCGATGCCTAACCGACTGAAGGATGCATAGTCCTCAAGTGTAACAAGTCTTCAAGTGATGCAAACAGAAAGACTTCGGTGATGCCTAACACTCTTTGGCTCTGGGTGTTTTGGGCTTTGTCCTCGCAAGGATCTCGCTTAAAGGCTTTGGAGGTGGGTTGCTCTCAAACGAGAAAAACTATGCACTAACTCTAAGCAGCCACCAAATTATGGTGTAGGGGGTGGGATATTTATATCCAGGAGGCAACCCGACATGGCATGTCCAAAATGACCTTGGGTCACTAAGGAACTGACACGCATCCAACAGTCGGATTTCAAACACACGCGGTAGCTTGGCTTGGGCTACAAGCAAAGCTGACTCATCCAATTCTTGATAAGATTTGCTCTCATTGTGTTTGCTCGAAGACGTAGGATTTTGGTTGAGCATCACTTCAGTCATCTGACTTTGTTCACTTGGACCCCACTTAACAGTACGGTGGTTCCTATGACTCAAGAAAGACGAAAAGGAACTACGAAAGAATCTATGTCTTCGCACTCCATAGTCTCAAGTGAATGTCTTCACATGTCATTATCTTCAATTGAATGTCTTCACGAACCACCATTGTCTTCAATGTCTTCGCACATTTTTAGGGGTCATCTCTGGTAGATAAACCGAATCAGTGAGGGACTACTGCCTGTGTTATCCTGCAATTCTCACAAACACATTAGTCCCTCAATCACGTTTGTCATCAATACTCCAAAACCAACTAGGGGTGGCCCAAGATGCACGTACACATGCGCATACGTTCTTTGTTTTGTTGTGTGCATGTGGATGATACTTGGACTATGTGTCGACTTCCACTCCACGTGAGTTGACCATTCGAGCTCTTGAGAGCGAACCACCTTCTACCACGATAATTCTACATCGCACTTGCTTGTGCTCCGGCAATGTGAAAGACGCACAAGGACATGCTTTCAAGGTGATACCCTTATCTTTCGAGAAACCCCAAACCATGAGCATGAATATTGTGGATCATACTACTTGTGTTGCTTGCACCATGACACTTTGCACACATGGTAGAGATATTTCTTCGAGTTGCCATTGCCACATTGCCATGCTTCAAGATATATATGCCTTGTGTGTTGCATCCAATTCTTGGATTACATTTTCCTTTCATATTCTTGGTTGCAACAATTTTGTTTCTTCAGATATGTGATGTCCCATTGCTTGTCACATGCTTAACTTTATTGCCTCACACATGATGAACAATTGCTATTTCTATTGTGTTGAGTGCCACACGATTTTTACTACACCCTATGCATGTTACACTTGGATTGCCTTGCAATTAACCCATGTGTTTAGACACTTCATGTTATTTGGTGTTGTGAATGATTCATATGCCTACCATAGACCTTTCATCAAGTGATTTGTGAATGCTTGCTATGACCTTGAGGTAAATGCTTATTCTCTTGTCACACACATTTGCATCACTACCTCACATTTACATGTTTGTTTCCATGATGTCCTTGATTTTGCTTAATTTATGTACTTACATGCCATGTCACAATCCTTTGTCACAACTTATGATATGCTTGATGACAACACTTTTTGGGTTAATCACAACTTGAATGATTGGTTTTGAACTAATGCTAACTACATTTGTTTTTCCAAGTGTTTGTTGTCCTTGCTCTGTTTGAAGGAATCACTAGACGACGCGACATTGGAGATTCCACATTTCGAGCTTCAAGAAGACGAGTACTTGGTGATCGTCCACTTCTACACGGCGAAGACATCTCTTTCCTAGGGTGATTTGGTTTTTGATCCGGGGTCTGATCTTTACCAAGGGGGTGGGGTGATGCGGAGCATCCTACAGACATCACCATGTCAGGAGTCCATTTGGAAAGTGACACGTGCGACATCTACTGCACACACACAAAGGTGAATCATCTCCTTTACATGTGTTCACTTGACAACTTCGAGGATGGTTTACTACTTGACACTTCTCGGGTGTGCATGCATAGGTATTGTCAGAACTTCACCATTGACGAGGAGGAGTGCAAGCACAAGAGAACACCTACATCATCCCCAATGGAAGTGTGGAAGAGAAGACAGAAGAAAGGAGAAGAAGATGGAGCGGCTGCAGGAGCCAGGCCGAACATCCGGGTCCACATCAGGATCATCCGGGCATCTGCCGGTTCAACTGGACAGCCCTCCGGGTCATCCGGGCCTAGCCGGATCATCCAGACCTTTCCCCCGGATCATCCACATAACTGCGCCTACGACACCCGAAGCTTCACCATGAAGATGGATCATCCAGAGCTGCTCGCGGATCATCTGGGCCGTCATCGCATAGATCATCCAGACCCCCACCCGGATCATCCGGCCCTGCCTGCGTGCAACATATCACGCCAAGGCCCATTTACCTGTTTCGCTCCCTCACTTACCCCTTCACCCATTAGACTATAAATAGACCTCCTCCACCTCTTTTCTAGGGTCAGCAAAGTGATAGCTCATTTGATAGAGAGCTTTGCTCCATGTACTACTCTACTCTTGAGAGAGAGAGAGACTATCACTCCCATGGAGATCAATACCTCCATGTGAGCAGGTGAGAACATCCTAGGGGATTCAAACCCCCTGACGGGAAGATCCTACGGGATATCATCAAGACCCCATCTCCTTTGGATTTGGGATGAACTCTACCTTGTATATTTCCCTTTGTTGTTCTTCTATCTTGTGGATCTATGTGTTGTTAGTCTAGTGGATGTGTGATTGGACTTGTTCTTGAGTTTTTTCCCTTGTGATTTCTCTCCGTTCTTCCCCGTGTTCATCGTGTTCTTCGTGGGATCCCCTCCAAATCATGAAAGAACGCCCCTAGGATCTCCACCCTTGTTTCATATGCTTCACGTCAGCTTAAGAATCATGGGCATAATTATCCTACACATGATTTGGAGTAAGCCTCGGTTAAGCATGCATTCAAAACTTGGAGGCAATATCTTGTTGGTAATCATTGTGATATATTTACTGATCAGACGAGCTTGAAGTGTTTATTTACTCAGAAGGATTTGAACCTCGGGCAGAGGAGATGGTTGGAGCTTATTAAGGATTATGATTTGAATGTGCAGTATCATCCTGATAGGACTAATGTTATTGCTGATGCAGTGAGTCGTGATGACTCCAGAACTACGTCAGTATTTACCCAAAGAGGAAGGGATGATGTAGTTTAGCAGCGGTAGGTATTTCCCTTAGTGATGATACCAAGGTTATCGACCCAGTAGGAGAACCAAGCAACACAACGTAAACAACACCTGCACACAAATAACAAATACTCGCAACCCCGCGTGTAAAAGGGGTTGTCAATCCCTTTCGGATAACCGACGTGATAGAGTTGTAAATATTGATAGATTGAATGATAAATAAGATAAATTGCAGCAATGTATTTTTGGGTTTTTGGTTTAGTAGATCTGAAAATAAAAGCAAAGGAAAATAGATCGCATAGGCAAATAATATGAGAAAGAAACCCCGGGGTCGTAGATTTCACTAGTGGCTTCTCTCGAAAAAATAGCAAACAGTGGGAAAATAATTACTATTGGGCTATTGATAGCACTTCAAATAGTGATGACGATATCCAGGTAGTGATCATTATATAGGCATCACGTCCAAGATTAGTAGACCGACTCCTGCCTGCATCTACTACTATTACTCCACACATCAACCGCTATCCGGCATGCATCTAGTGTATTAAGTTCATGGAGAAACGGAGTAATGCAATAAGAACGATGACATGCTGTAGAAAAGATCTATTTATGTAGAAATAGACCCCATCATTTTATCCTTAGTAGCAGCAATACATACGTGTCGGTTCCCCTTCTGTCACTTGGATCAAGCACCCTAAGATCGAACCAACTACAAAGCACCTCTTCCCGTGGCAAGATATAGAGATCAAGTTGGCCAAACAAAAGCCAATATCGGAGAAGAAATACGAGGCTATAAGAAATCATGCATATAAGAGATCAACAGAAGACTCAAATATCTTTCATGGATATAAAAAGATAGATTTGATCATAAACTCAAAGTTCATCGGATCCCAACAAACACACCGCAAAAGAGTTACATCATATGGATCTCCTAGAGACCATTGTATTGATAATCAAAAGAGAGAGATGAAGCCATCTAGATACTGACTACGGACCCGTAGGTCTACAAGGAACTACTCACGCATCATAGGAGAGGCACCAATGGAAGTGGTGAACCCCTACGTGATGGTGTCTAGATTGGATCTGGTGGTTCTAGACTCTGCGGCGGCTGGATCAAAATTTCGTCGACCCCCCTAGGGTTTTTGTAATATTGCGATGTTTAGAGAGTAAAGAGGCAGTCCGGGGGGCTCCCGAGGTGGGCTCAACCCACCAGGGCGCGCCTGGGCCTCCTAGCGCGCCCTGGTGGGTTGTGCTCCCCTCGGAGCACCCCCCAAGTGCTACCTTGGCCCATTGGGTGTCTTCTGGTCCATAAAAATCTCCGTAAAGTTTTTCTTCTTTTGGACTCCGTTTGATATTGATTTCCTGCAATGTAAAAAACATGTAGAAAACAACAACTGGCACTTGGAACTATGTCAATAGGTTAGTACCAAAAAATGATATAAAACGACTATAAAATGATTGTAAAACATCCAAGAATGATAATATAACAGCATGGAACAATCAAAAATTATAGATACGTTGGAGACATATCAGTATCCCCAAGCTTAACTCCTACTCGTCCTCGAGTAGGTAAGTGATGAAAATAGAATTTTTGATGTGGAATGCTGCCTACCATGTAATATCATATTCTTTTCTTTATAGCATGGACATTGGGACTTTTATATGGTTCAAAGCAATAGTCTAGTTTTGACAAGAGATTTAAATACTCAAACATATCAATAAGCAACCATGTCTTTCAAAATATCAATGCTAAAACAAGTTATCCCTAGCCCATCATGCTCAACCATTAATCCGTTCATGAAACACACTCGCATATTTGTGACACCCAATGATCAAGTATGATCATAGTGTTTCCTAGTTGATGCTTGTAAGAGAAGATGGAAAATCAAATTCAAAAATAAAAATTGCATAAATAAAAGAAAGGCCCTTCACAGAGGGAAGTAGGGATTTGTAGAGGTTCCGAAGCTCAAGCTTAAATTGAGAGATAATTTTTTGGGGAGGTATACTTTTCCCACCAACGAAAACGACTTGAGGTTCCCAACACTTTCCATGCTAGATATGTCATAGGCGGTTCCCAAACTTAAAATAAAGTTTATTCCTTTTCCACCAACTTTTACAAGCCATGTCTAGCCGAATCCACGGTTGCCTTCCATACCAACACTTTCCAAGGAATTTATTATTTGACAACATGAAGTAAATTTGTTTTCATTTCGGGACTGGGCATCCCTAATACCTTTGCCTTACTCTTGTGCAATGACAAGTGAATAAACACTCATCATGAGAATCACACATCTAGCATCGAAAATATTGGCCACCCCTCATCGCCTCGCGAGCGATACGGTCACACAAAAGGGAAATTTATTTTGAAAATCAGGGATGACACATACAAATTTTCTTAGAATGGCAAGTAGATACCTCATATAGGTAGGTATGGTGGACTCATGTGGCAAAACTGGGATAAAGGATTTTGGATGCACAAGTAGAGATCATACTTAGTGCAAAACGAAGGGTAGCAAAAGACAGGGAAGCGACCAACCATGAAACGAATAATCTCGTAAGTGAACATTGAACACAAATAACACCGAATAATGCACCAAAAGTAGGATATAGTTTCATTGCATAATTATTGCTTTCATGCTTGCATAGCGAATCACAAACCTTAACACGGATATTCTTACTAAAGCATAATTACTCATCAACATGACTCACATATCACATCTTCATGTCTCAAAACTATTACAATGAATCAAGTCTATTTTGTCCAATGATCTTCATGAAAGTTTTTATTATACTCTTCTTGGATATATATATATCACTTTGGTACTAATTTTCATGTGTTGCTTTTGATAAGCTCAAGCAAATATAAGTGAAGATCATGAGCATAAAAATTTTCTTTCTCTCAAAATAATGTAAGTGAAGCAAGAGAGAATTTCTTAAAAGTTTACTGGCTGTCAAATAAATCTAAGTGAAGCAAGAGAGTATTTCTTCAAAAGAATTAAAGCACACCATGCTAAAAAAGATATAAGTGAAGCACTAGAGCAAATCCATAGCTCATAAAAATTTAAGTGAAGCATAGAGAGCTATTCTAACAAGTCATGGCAAAAATTTGGGTCTCTAAAATAGATGTGTATAGCTAGGATTGATGACTTAAAATACAAAAAAAATAGCTAAGACTCATATCATACAAGACGCTCCAAGCAAAACACATATCATGTGACGAATAAAAATATAGTTTCGAGTGAAATACCGATGGTCGTTAGAAGAAAGAGGGGATGCCACTCGGGGGCATCCCCAAGCTTAGTTGCTTGCTTCTCTTTGGATAATAGCTTGGGATGTCGGGGCATCCCAAAGCTTAGGCTTTTTCTTACTCCTTATTCCTTCATCCATCGTAAGGTAACCCAAAACTTGAAAACGTCAATCACATAAAACTCAACAAATCTTCCGTGAGATCCGGTAGTATAAGAAAACAAATCACAACTATAAGTGCTGTAGTAAACCAATTCATATTTTGTATTTGTGTTATATCTACTGTATTCCAACTTTGCTATGGCGAAAACTCATCAAAGAAATTCATAGAATCATCAAAACAAGCACATAACACAATAAAAACAGAATCTGTCAAAAAACTGAACAGTATGTACTAATGTGGAAGTTTCAATACTTCTGCAACTCTAAAAATCCTGAAAAAATAGGGCCACGTGGGCAAATTGTATACTAATGTTCTGCAAAAAGAATCAACCAAAAATCACTCTTCTCTTAAAAATGAGAATTTTTCTCATGAGCGTAAAAGTTTCTGTTTTTCTGCAATATCAAATCTACTAACACCCAACATGGTCCTAAGGCTTTGCTTGGCACAAACCTTTATTCAAACCAGAAAAACACATCTCAGTAGAGGTATTAAAGGGGTTTTTGTTGCAAACAACAAGGAAATAAAAAAGAATAAAAGATACAAGTTGGGTTGCCTCCCAACGAGCGCAATCGTTTTATGCCCTTAGCTAGGCATGACACCAAGATTTCAAGTTTTGTAATCCTTGTTGGATGTTCCATAAGTTGCCCTCATTATAGATTCATAAGGAAATTTGATCTTGGTTCTAGGGAAGTGTTTCTTGCCCTTTCTCAAGGGAAATTTGATATTAATATTCCCTTATTTCATGTCAATCACCGTGCCAATGGTGCGCAAAAACGGTCTACCAAGTATAATGGGGCAAGACAAATTGCATTCGATGTCAAGAACAATAAAGTCTATGTGTACATAGTTACTATTGGCGAGAATAAGAACATCATTGATCCTTCCCAAAGGCTTTTTAATAGTGGAATCTGCCAAATGCAAATTAAGAGAGCTATCTTCAATATTGGTAAGACCAAGAACATCGCAAAGAGATTTCAGAATCGTGGAAACACTAGCACCCAAATCACGCAAAGCAAAACACTCATAATTTTTAATTTTGATTTTGATGGTATGTTCCCATTCATCATGCAACTTTCTAGGAATTGATATTTCTAATTCCAACTTATCATCTAAAGCATTCATCATAGCATCAACAATATGTTTAGTAAAAGCTTTATTTTCTTCATAAGCATGGGGTGAATTAATCGTGGATTGCAACATAGAAACACAATCAATCAAGGAACAACTATCATAATTAAAGTCTTTGTAATCCAAAATAGTGGGCACATTAATAGTTAAAGTCTTGACCTCTCCAAACCCACTATTATCAATTTTCTCAACAAGATTTTCGCCCTCCGAAATATTTGGACGCCTTCTACCTAAAGTTGACTCTTCTTCAGGCCCTTTATCATCAAGTTTAACTTTACTAAACAAAGAAGCAATGGAAAAAACACCAATCATTTTAATGTCTTCATCATTTTTATCTTTTAGCGAGATTGGTTTAGCAGCCATTTGATTTACTGGAGTATCTTGTGCGTCGGATATTTTTCCTAGAAAACTTTCTGCAAAAGCATACTTAGATTGGAGATTGCAAACTTCTCTACTAATATCATCAAGTTGTTTTGTTATAGCATCAACCACAACGAAGTGCTCCTTAAGTTCTTCGGTAAAATACATATTATGCTCAGATTGAGTAGTCATATATTCCTTAGTACTTTTCTCAATTTCAAGCAAAATATTGGGGTAAGGAACATCATAATAGTTTCTTTGAGGCATCATGACTACGCAAACAAGACCATGTGCAAAAATAGATCCGACAAGAAAAACGACAAATGAAAAAGAGGGCAGATAAAACGGCAAATTTTGCGAAGTGGGGGAGATGGAAACGAGTGGCAAATAGAAAATAATGTAATTGCGTGGAGATGAGATTTGTGATTAGGGACCTGGTATATGTTTAAGGTCCTCCCCGGCAACGGCGCCACAAATTCCTTTTGATGACTACTAGAACTACGTTGGTATTTCCCCAAAGAGGAAGGGATGATGTAGTATAGCAGCGGTAGGTATTTCCCTCAGTGATGAGACCAAGGTTATCGATCCCGTAGGAGAACCAAGCAACACAATGTAAAGAACACCTACACACAAATAATAAATACTCGCAACCCGACGTGTAAAAGGGGTTGTCAATCCCTTTCGGTTAACGAATGTGATAGAGTTGTAAATATTGATAGATTGAATGATAAATAAGATAAATTGCAGAAAAGTATTTTTTTGGTTTTTGGTTTAGTAGATCTGAAAATAAAAGCAAATGAAAATATATCGCGAAGGCAAATAATATGAGAAAGAGACTCGGGGGCCGTAGATTTCACCAGTGGCTTCTCTCGAGAAAATAGCAAACAGTGGGAAAACAATTACAGCTGGGCAATTGATAGAAATTCAAATAATCATGATGATATCCAGGCAATGATCATTATATAGGCATCACGTCCAAGATTAGTAGACTGACTCCTGTCTGCATCTACTACTATTACTCCACACATCGACCGCTCTCAGCATGCATCTAGTGTATTAATTTCATGGATAAATGGAGTAATGCATCTATTTATGTAGAAACATACCCCCATCATTTTATCCTTAGTAGAAACGATACATACATGTCGGTTCCCCTTCTCTCACTGGGACCAAGCACCGTAAGATCAAACCCACTATAAAGCACCTCTTCCCATGGCAACTGTGACGCCCCCGATTTGACCGTACACTAATCATGCACGCAAATGTGTACGACCAAGATCAGGAACTCACTGGAAGATATCACAACACAACTCTAGACACAAATTAAAATAATACAAGCTTTATATGACAAGCCAGAGGCCTCGAGGGCTCGAATACAAAAGCTCGAAAACACAAGAGTCAGCGGAAACAATAATATCTGAGTACAGACATAAGTTAAACAAGTTTTGCCTTAAGAAGGCTAGCACAAATATAGCAACGATCGAAAAGGCAAGGCCTCCCGCCTTGGACCTCCTAACTACTCCTCGAAGCCGAACTCCACGTAGAATCATCTGGCTCCTGGACTCCACCATCTGGTTGCGTCATCCGAGAAGAAGGGACAAAGGGGGAAAAGGGGGAGAAAAGCAACCGTGAGTACTCATCCAAAGTACTCGCAAGCAAGGATCTACACTACATATGCAAAGATATCTGTGTAAAGGGGTAATATATGTGGACTGAACTGCAGAATGCCAGAATAAGAGGGGGATAGCTAATCCAAACGAAGACTACGCTTCTGGCCACCTCCATCTTGCAGCAGTAGAATAGGGTAGCTGGAAAGTAACAAGTATCCTCGCTTCTGGAAGCCTCCGTCTTGAGTAGCAGAAGAGTTCACCAAGTAACTTCGTATAGCATAATCCTACCCGGCGATCCTCCCGCACATCACCCTGTGAGAGAGCAACCACCGAGTTGTATCTGGCACTGGTAAGGGTGTGTTTTATTAAGTATCCGGTTCTAGTTGTCATGAGGTCGGAATACAACTCCGGGTCGTCCTTTTACCGAGGAACACGGCTATTCGAATAGATTAACTTCCCTGCAGGGGTGCACCACATAACCCAGCACGCTTGATCCCATTTGGCCGGACACACTTTCCAGGGTCATGCCCGGCCTCGAAAGATCAACACGTCGCAGCCCTACCTAAGCACAGCAGAGAGGTCAGCACGCCGGTCTAAATCCTAGGCGCGCAGGGGTCCGGGCCCATCGCCCAATGCACACCTGCACATTGCGTACGCGGCCGGTGAGCAGACCTAGCAACCTCCATTACTAAGGAAGTTGCGTTACGCGGTCCAACCCGGCGCGCGCCGCTAAGTCGCTGACGTCGAGAAGGCTTCGGCTGATACCACGACGTCGAGTACCCATAACTATTCCCACGTAGCTGGTTAGTGCGTATAGACCAAACGGCCAGACTCAGATCAAATATCCAAACTCGTTAAGCGTGTTATTATGAAAATCACCGCGGACAACGACCAGGGCCAGGCCACCTCTCGACTGGGTGTCTCAACCTGCCCCTGTCGCTCCGCCACAAAGATCCACTCGGGGGCCGTCGGGAACTTAGGCCCACCACTACCTGGATGGAGCCACCTGTCCTTTCAGCCCCCATATCGGAATCACTTGCGGGTACTCAAAGAGCCGACCCGACTTTAGTCACATCATGTGTCATGTAAATTATGTATATAGTATATACCCGTGATCACCACCCGAGGTGATCACGGCCCGATAGTATGGCATGGCAGACGGACAAGGATGTGGGGCCACTGATGGAATACTAGCATCCTATACTAGGCATTAGGATGACAGGTAAAGGTATCAACAGTGGTAGCAATAATGACAGGCTATGCAGCAGAATAGGAGTTATCGAATCATCAACAATAGCAAATCTAATGCAAGAATAAGAGAGAAGAGAATGGGCGATATCTAGTGATCAAGGGGGGTTGGCTTGCCTGGTTGCTCTGGCAAGAGGGAGGGGTCTTCGTCGACGCAGTCGATCACCGTGGCACTGTCATCAGTCTCGATGTCTATCGGATAGAAGAGGGGGAAGAAACAATAAATATAAAGCAAACAATTGTAACACAAATCATAACATGGCAAAACGCGGTGCTACGTGTGACCTAACACGGTACTAGGTGATACTAGTGAGGATGGAACACATCCGGGAAGGTATTCCCGGTGTTCAGCGTTTTCGGACACATGAACCGGAGGGGGAAAGTTGCATGTTCGCTATGCTAGGGATGTGTGGCGGACAAACGGGCCGCGTATTCGGGTTCGTCTCGTCGTTCTGAGCAATTTTCATATATAAAACATTTTCATCCGAGTTACGAATTATTTTATTTTAATTTTCAATGATTTACTAATATTCTAGAATTTCTGGAAATATCATATTTAATTGATTCGAATTGACCAAGTCAACTTGACTAGTCAAAAGGGTAGGTGTGGCCTACATGTCATAGACTATTTAACTATACAAGTAATTAAAGACTAACTTATGTAAATGGGGTCCTACATGTCATCTACTAGTAGACAAACTTAGCTCTAAACTAGTAGTACTAATTAAAATAAGTGCCGGCCACCCACGGCTGTGGCAAAAGCCAGCCGCGCACACACCACACAACTCACTATGCTAAGTGTTAGTCTGCTCTCTATTAACAAAAGATAGCTTTTTGTGATTTTTGTAGGATTTAAACGATGCATCAAATGAATTTGGTCCAATGGAGTCAAATGAAGTTTGTCAAGTGTACTACCTGCCCATATTTTTTTAGTCCTCTTAACATTTGTTTAGTCTCTGTTTAGGGGCAGTCAAGGGGGTTACTTGATGTAATATACGCAAAGCTAGACACATCTACAGTAATTAGTAGCAGCAGCAACGCATGCAGTAGCAGCTAACCGGAGCAGCAAAGCAAAGGCATCACCAGTAGGTAGTAGCAATACTCTGCGGCAACAGCATTAGCTGGCAACGGCAAGCAGAGAAGCAAGTAGCAGCAGGCAGCAGCGGCACCGCGCACGAAGAACATCAACGAGCGGCGCAGCCGCAAAGCAGAGCAACGGCAGAGCAGTAGGCAGCGGCGGAACTAGCAGCGGCTAGGAGCAGCAGTGTCAACGCGCAACAGCGCATCAAGCAGTAGGGACGCGTACACGGAAGCGACATCGAATGGCAGCTCGAACTAGCTTCGGTCGTGGCGGCCACGTGCTTGGGAACGACGGCTATGTCGACGAAAACGAGAGGCAAGCAGGGGAATCAGCGGAGGGTCTCACTGTGAGCTTGACGGCGTGGTCGGGGAGGCTGGGGAGGTCGTGGTGGTGTAGTTCGACGGCGACGACGGCGAGGCAGTGGCGGCCGAGGCGAGGAAGTCGTCGATCCTGACGGTGTGGCGATCTGCTGGTCGAATTCGTGGTCGGAGAGGAAGCATCAGTCGTCGGTGGTGCTCCAGGCGTAGTCCTAGGCGGCGGGCAGCTCGGCGGCTGCGAGAACGGGGCGCCATGGTGACGGCGTCCTCGATCCCCTCCAGAACAAGAAGAGGGCCAGAGCAAATCTGAGAGGGAGAGGGATATGGGGGATTTGGGGGCTAGGGTTCGGGGAGAGAGAGAGGGAGCGGGTGGGGTCTCTCTTATCCCCTCGCCGACGGGGGTGGCGAGGTGGTCCGGCGGGGACGAGCGGGCACGGGAGCGGTCGGTCGAGCAGTAGAAGGAGGGAGGATACCGAGAGCTGGGCTGGGCCGGCGGGTGGGTGAAGGCCCAGGGAAACAAAAAGGGGGGGCCTTCTTTGCCTTTTACTGTTCTTTTGCATTTTCTTTCAATACTTTTCTGTTTTCTAATTAGTTTATCTTACTTTAGGTTTTATAAAATATGGTCTAAGCCCCTAAATTAGTATTAGTAGTTAGGCCACTTCCACAAATAACTTGGCACCTTAATAATCATGTTTACATTTGTTTATTATTTAAAAGCATTTAATAATTGTTTTTAGTCCCTATTTTATTTATTATAGGGTATTAGAACACTTTACAAAAATGTTGGTTCACTACCATAATTAGCTATGAATTATTTTCCACAAGTTGATCATTTTAGTTTTGACATTTTGAAACCTTTAATTTTTGACCTTATTTTAAATTTGAATTTTACCTGGATTGAATCGACGTGAGATTATCAACAGTAATCATGGTGAGGTGGCATCATTAGCATTGAATTACTGTAGCGTAATTATCCGGGCGTCACAATTCTCCTCCACTACAAGAAATCTCGTCCCGAGATTTAAGCGGTGGAGTAAAGGGGGGGGTGCTGGTAGCGAAAAACTAAAGAGTCTTCTTGGTCTTGGTTGCTCTTCTCGAAGAGGTTGATCCCTTTCGTTGATGTCTTCATTTCTCTGCTTCAAGTCATCATAATCTTCATCCTTTCTTTGGGATCTCCATCGTCCTACGAACGTGACCAGGGGAAAAACTTTGGAGGAACGTATCTCCACTAAGTCTGTGCATACGACGGCGAATTCAGAAAGTGATATACGAAGTACCCTACGAGTAGTATTTCAGTGAATGCATTGAGAACAATAAGTGGTGGTACCAAAGTTTCAATCGGGTAGGCAGTCATTCGATGCCTAACCAGAAGCTGGAATTGGGTCTTGATCAACGAGAATAATATGGTGTTTGATACCATGATGAAAGATGATAGAATTTAGCTCATGAATTACAAACGAAGCCAAGTGCAACGAATACATTAGAATCCGGGTTGTAAAGAAGAATCAGGTTTCGATCCAGTGGACCTGTGGGTTATGGGCCCACCATGTGGGTTGAAAATAGGAAGGGTGGTGACATCTTGCACAGCCTCGACAGGGAGGCATGTGAGTGGGTAGCTTGTCAGTTATGTCGGCTACAATGTCGGTACCAAGGACAGGGAACGAAGAGAACCATTTTTCCTCACGTTGTAACGAGGCAGACCAATAGGCAAAGTTCTCGCCCATTGGTGGCTACCGGAATGTTATCAATCAATAGTAACAGGGTCTTACTGACAGAGTTATACACCAAGGTTTTTTTTTCACATAAGCAGAAAATTATTACTGCTTAGAGTATATGTAGAACGAAGAAAGGTTAAACAAACAAATGGAAAGGAAAATTATGATTCCACACAATTAATAGGAGTATATCCTTCCCATGGACAAGCAGAACACGGCATACAGGGTTGGAGAGCAAGTACCCAACCATTCAGATAAAGAGGCAAGGATTAATCAAGATGTTACCCATACAACGGTGTTTGGATAACTGACCAAGAAACATTTAGCATCACGCCTCCAATGTTTTTATTGATGAGCGGGGTATCATAGTCATGCTTCGAGGTAGCCATGATATGGTGTTTCGATCAAGGGCCAGACTTTGGATACACGAATGATCCATCAGGAGCAACTTATAAAATAAGTCTTGCAATTTCCTCCTGGAAGAATGGTTATCATTGCAAAAGAGATTTTAATGATAAGTCCTCCAGCCAGGGGTGCTAGGCATGACATCATATTACCGAGTCATCAAAGGACCAATATTATAACTCTTGGAAAGTTGTCCCAGCCATCATATCTGACCGAGATTCAGATCCGATTGGTGTCTTGATACCTCAGACTCGGGATGTTCGAGAAGAAATGGTGCAACATTAACCGACGAAATGACATTGCAAGATTCTCGGGAAATGAACTATGGGAGCAGGTTCCCGAAACAATAGTTCACCATTAAACCAAGGAGAGAATGAGGAGATGGCTGATGGGCTCAGCGACAATTCATCGAGAATTCCGAACGGAGGGATTTCCACAATAATGTGAACAATAAATGACACTTGTCAATTCAAATCATATAATGTTGTATGCTGGACGAAAACATACACCATTAATCATTAGTTGAAAGGTGTGCCCAAAATATGACCTTAGGCGGCAAGGTCAATGTTAGAGTGATGATTCAATAATCCAACAGCCTAAGAACGAACTGTCGATCATTAACTTCAAAGCAATAGGGTTGCTAGAAGTGCAAAACTCAAGCAGCATTGTTAGCATATTGGTATCCCGGTTAAAAACAACACGGGGACCAAGGAAGAATGGTGATGGTGAGAAGTATCATCATACCGAGAATATCTAAGAGGTGGAGCAATCCCTCAACATTCGCGACATAAAAGACAGTAATACTTCAAGGCAAAACACAACACTAGTTGGAGAGCAAGTTGTATTCATAATGCAGACAAGTTCACAATGAAAGGAAGTCAAGGGTGTTGTCGATGATAATAAAAATCATCACGGGCAAGGAAGGTATTTCTCATTATGAACACAGTTGACGTCTCGAAAGAAGTCAAAGTGTTGAAGGTGATCCGACACATTTGCCGGGAAGTTTCAAGAGGATGGAATCAAACAACAACGACAACAAGCAAGAGAATGACGAAGTGGCAAGTTATAGGATCAATATAAGAGATGCAAGATCGGAACCAACGTTGCCTTTCGAGACAAGCAACATGGTGTTGAAAGCTCGACGTAAGTCGTGCTCACACACTGAAGAATTCGTGCACCAAAGAAGGACGAGGTAGCACAGTCAAAGATAGCTAGACAAGGGATGTACCCGATAGTCTAGGAATAAAACAGATTGAGTTTAAAATTTTCCCAGTAACATCTACTAGGGGTGTTGAATTTTTAGAGCAGATTTGATTTACTAAACGGTGTCCTCGGTTGACGGCAACCTAGAACCCGTAGAGTGATTACGACAAGCAAAGGTATTACTTCATCAAAATTTCAAAAGGGGTAGTGCAAAGGCATGATAACCTCGAGATATGAGAGGGTAAAACTCGAAGGTAGAACACGATAGAAGTTGAACTAGGTCATTGACCTATGACAGTAGACACTTCAACCTAGCCAAAAATAGACGAGGCATTGGAATGAATTCCCATCAGATATATCAGATCAGGACAGCATTGCCGGAACCATAACTGTAAGGAATCAATTCAAGAATACCGAAAGAATCATACAGCTCGATAATCATTTTGCAAGAAGCTTCCGAGACGGTCTACATCATTTTCATGGGCATGAACACAAGTTCAAGGTCGACTCCCACTTCTTCAATGCATATCATTTCATTCACCTCTCGCTTTGATAAAACTGTAGTGTTGGAATTTCATTTGATGAGACACCGGAAGAGTATGACTTGTGAAAACTTTCGGGTTTTCACGAATTAGGGGAAGGCATAAGTTCCACCCATCGGGAATCTTAGTAACTTATACCAAAAGTTTCAAAAGTAAACACTCAAGCTCAAAAGCAGAGCATGGTTGGCCAACCAGAGGATACATTTTAGCAAAGGCATTATGTATCAGGGGAAAACTCTCAAGGTGATTGAATATGAAGGGCACTCTCGGATAACAATCCAACAATGGATCGGGCGATCTACAACGGAGCTGATGTGAGTATCGGTACTCACTCAGAGGAAGAAAGAATGTAGAGGCATCAATTTCAAGAATCACATGATTAGTCGGATGCTTAAATAGAAAGAAATTATGGTTTCCAAAAACGAAGGATCAGAAGAAGACGCTCTGATCAAGGATGGATGAGTTGAAAATACTTAGTTGGACATTCAATAAAGGTTTGAATTGCCGAGAACCAACTCATGTCCGGAATGACGTCTGAGCCGGGAAGATAATAATTTTTTTTAAGGACAACCCGATGACTGCGTGCATACGCACACATTGAATCAATAGGCTCAAAATGGCTAAGACAAGGGATGTTAACGAAGACTACTAGTCATATGGAATTAACCATAATGCAAGCAGGCAAGAATTTCAAGAGTAACAGGTTGTAGAGGATTTTCGAAAGATCGAAAGTATTCCGAAGAATTTTGCAAGACACATGAATCAATTGAGAAGCACGGATCCTCAATAAATGTGAGGAAATAACCGTAAGGGTTTTCACGCGAAATAAAACTGCAGGGCAGTAAACTCAAAGGATTCTCAGGACAACGGAGAATATTTCGAGGCATCTTGTAACAACAAGAGCGACGAGGAATGATCATGAGAATGACAAGTGCATGCAGATATCCATAGGGATATATCAGTGGCAGTGAATTACAAAGGCGATGAACACAAGTTCTTTGGTTAACAGCGGAGAGTATCTTCAGGGTCTTCTGGTGCAGCAGACGATCATCGGTAATAAGGTGCTCTCCGGGTGAAAGTGATAACGAGATCCTAATGTTAGATTTTGCAAAATTCATTTATCCCGAATAGAAGAGAGATCAGAGTCCCAGAGTAAAGACGAGGAATAAAAGATCCTAATACCACCCAATTGGCGACGTGGGCCCGTAAGCCACACAGCCAAGTTAGTAACTCAGTTTTTCAAAGACTAGACTCAACTTCGACCAAGGAGTTGGAAAGGGGGATTCCTACAGGCAGTCGGCTCTGATACCAACTTGTGACGCCCCCGATTTGACCGTACACTAATCATGCACGCAAATGTGTACGACCAAGATCAGGAACTCACTGGAAGATATCACAACACAACTCTAGACACAAATTAAAATAATACAAGCTTTATATTACAAGCCAGGGGCCTCGAGGGCTCGAATACAAAAGCTCGAACACACAAGAGTCAGCGGAAACAATAATATCTGAGTACAGACATAAGTTAAACAAGTTTTGCCTTAAGAAGGCTAGCACAAATATAGCAACGATCGAAAAGGCAAGGCCTCCCGCCTGGGACCTCCTAACTACTCCTCGAAGCCGAACTCCACGTAGAATCATCCTCGGGATCATCTGGCTCCTGGACTCCACCATCTGGTTGCGTCATCCGAAAAGAAGGGACAAAGGGGGAAAAGGGGGAGAAAAGCAACCGTGAGTACTCAACCAAAGTACTCGCAAGCAAGGATCTACACTACATATGCAAAGATATCTGTGTAAAGGGGTAATATATGTGGACTGAACTGCAGAATGCCAGAATAAGAGGGGGACAGCTAATCCAAACGAAGACTACGCTTCTGGCCACCTCCATCTTGCAGCAGTAGAATAGGGTAGCTGGAAAGTAACAAGTATCCTCGCTTCTGGAAGCCTCCGTCTTGAGTAGCAGAAGAGTTCACCAAGTAACTTCGTATAGCATAATCCTACCCGGCGATCCTCCCGCACATCACCCTGTGAGAGAGCAACCACCGAGTTGTATCTGGCACTGGTAAGGGTGTGTTTTATTAAGTATCCGGTTCTAGTTGTCATGAGGTCGGAATACAACTCCGGGTCGTCCTTTTACCGAGGGACACGACTATTCGAATGGATTAACTTCCCTGCAGGGGTGCACCACATAACCCAGCACGCTTGATCCCATTTGGCCGGACACACTTTCCAGGGTCATGCCCGGCCTCGGAAGATCAACACGTCGCAGCCCTACCTAAGCACAGCAGAGAGGTCAGCAGGCCGGTCTAAATCCTAGGCGCGCAGGGGTCCGGGCCCATCGCCCAACGCACACCTGCACGTTGCGTACGCGGCCGGTGAGCAGACCTAGCAACCTCCATTACTAAGGAAGTTGCGTTACGCGGTCCAACCCGGCGCGCGCCGCTAAGTCGCTGACGTCAAGAAGGCTTCGGCTGATCCCACGACGTCGAGTACCCATAACTATTCCCACGTAGCTGGTTAGTGCGTATAGATCAAATGGCCAGACTCAGATCAAATATCCAAACTCGTTAAGCATGTTATTATGAAAATCACCGCGGACAACGACCAGGGCCAGGCCACCTCTCGACTAGGTGTCTCAACCTGCCCCTGTCGCTCCGCCACAAAGATCCACTCGGGGGCCGTCGGGAACTCAGGCCCACCACTACCTGGATGGAGCCACCTGTCCTTTCAGCCCCCATATCGGAATCACTTGCGGGTACTCAAAGAGCCGACCCGACTTTAGTCACATCATGTGTCATGTAAATTATGTATATAGTATATACCCGTGATCACCACCCGAGGTGATCACGGCCCGATAGTATGGCATGGCAGACGGACAAGGATGTGGGGCCACTGATGGAATACTAGCATCCTATACTAGGCATTAGGATGACAGGTAAAGGTATCAACAGTGGTAGCAATAATGACAGGCTATGCAGTAGAATAGGAGTTATCGAATCATCAACAATAGCAAATCTAATGCAAGAATAAGAGAGAAGAGAATGGGCGATATCTAGTGATCAAGGGGGGTTGGCTTTCCTGGTTGCTCTGGCAAGAGGGAGGGGTCTTCGTCGATGCAGTCGATCACAGTGGCACTGTCATCAGTCTCGATGTCTATCGGATAGAAGAGGGGGAAGAAACAATAAATATAAAGCAAACAATTGTAACACAAATCATAACATGGCAAAACGCGGTGCTACGTGTGACCTAACGCGGTACTAGGTGACACTGGTGAGGATGGAACACATCCGGGAAGGTATTCCCGGTGTTCAGCGTTTTCGGACACATGAACCGGAGGGGGAAAGTTGCATGTTCGCTATGCTAGAGATGTGTGGCGGACAAACGGGCCGCGTATTCGGGTTCGTCTCGTCGTTCTGAGCGATTTTCATATATAAAACATTTTGATCCGAGTTACGAATTATTTTATTTTAATTTTCAATGATTTACTAATATTCTAGAATATCTGGAAATATCATATTTAATTGATTCGAATTGACCAAGTCAATTTGACTAGTCAAAAGGGTAGGTGTGGCCTACATGTCATAGACTATTTAACTATACAAGTAATTAAAGACTAACTTATGTAAATGGGGTCCTACATGTCATCTACTAGTAGACAAACTTAGCTCTAAACTAGTAGTACTAATTAAAATAAGTGCCGGCCACCCACGGCTGTGGCAAAAGCCAGCCGCGCACACACCACACAACTCACTATGCTAAGTGTTAGTCTGCTCTCTATTAACAAAATATAGCTTTTGTGATTTTTGTAGGATTTAAACGGTGCATCAAATGAATTTGGTCCAATGGAGTCAAATGAAGTTTGTCAAGTGTACTACCTGCCCATATTTTTTTTAGTCCTCTTCACATTTGTTTAGTCTCTGTTTAGGGGCAGTCAAGGGGGTTACTTGATGTAATATACGCAAAGCTAGACACATCTACAGTAATTAGTAGCAGCAGCAACGCATGCAGTAGCAGCTAACCGGAGCAGCAAAGCAAAGGCAGCAGCAGTAGGTAGTAGCAATACTCTGCGGCAACAGCATTAGCTGGCAACGGCAAGCGGAGAAGCAAGTAGCAGCAGGCAGCAGCGGCACCGCGCGCGAAGAACATCAACGAGCGGCGCAGCCGCAAAGCAAAGCAACGACAGAGCAGTAGGCAGCGGCGGCACTAGCAGCGGCTAGGAGCAGCAGTGTCAACGCGCAACAGCGAATCAAGCAGTAGGGACGCGTACACGGAAGCGACATCGAATGGCAGCTCGAACTAGCTTCGGCCGTGGCGGCCACGTGCTTGGGAACGACGGCTATGTCGACGAAAACGAGAGGCAAGCGGGGGAATCAGTGGAGGGTCTCACTGTGAGCGTGACGGCGTGGTCGGGGAGGCTGGGGAGGTCGTGGTGGTGTAGTTCGACGGCGACGACGGCGAGGCAGTGGCGGCCGAGGCGAGGAAGTCGTCGATCCTGACGGTGTGGCGATCTGCTGGTCGAATTCGTGGTCGGAGAGGAAGCATCAGTCGTCGGTGGTGCTCCAGGCGTAGTCCTAGGCGGCGGGCAGCACGACGGCTGCGAGAACGAGGCGCCATGGTGATGGCGTCCTCGATCCCCTCCAGAACAAGAAGAGGGCCAGAGCAAATCTGAGAGGGAGAGGGATATGGGGGATTTGGGGGCTAGGGTTCGGGGAGAGAGAGAGGGAGCGGCTGGGGTCGCTCTTATCCCCTCGCCGACGGGGGTGGCGAGGTGGTCCGGCGGGGACGAGCGGGCACGGGAGCGGTCGGTCGAGCAGTAGAAGGAGGGAGGATACCGAGAGCTGGGCTGGGCCGGCGGGTGGGTGAAGGCCCAGGGAAACAAAAAGGGGGGGGGGGCTTCTTTGCCTTTTACTGTTCTTTTGCATTTTCTTTCAATACTTTTCTGTTTTCTAATTAGTTTATCTTATTTTAGGTTTTATAAAATATGGTCTAAGCCCCTAAATTAGTATTAGTAGTTAGGCCACTGCCACAAATAACTTGGCACCTTAATAATCATGTTTACATTTGTTTATTATTTAAAAGCATTTAATAATTGTTTTTAGTCCCTATTTTATTTATTATAGGGTATTAGAACACTTTACAAAAATGTTGGTTAACTACCATAATTAGCTATGAATTATTTTCCACAAGTTGATCATTTTAGTTTTGACATTTTGAAAACTTTAATTTTTGACCTTATTTTAAATTTGAATTTTCCCTGGATTGAATCGACGTGAGATTATCAACAGTAATCGTGGTGAGGTGGCATCATTAGCATTGAATTACTGTAGCGTAATTATCCGGGCGTCAAAGCAACATAAAGAGATCAAGTTGGCCAAACAAAAGCCAATATCGGAGAAGAAATACGAGGCTATAAGCAATCATGCATATAAGAGATCAAAAGAAGACTCAAATAAATTTCATGGATATAAAAGGATAGAACTGATCATAAATTCAAAGTTCATCGGATCCCAATAAACTCACCGCAAAAGAGTTACATCATATGGATCTCCAAGAGACCATTGTATTGATAATCAGAAGAGATAGATGCATCCATCTAGCTACTGACTATGGAGAAGCACCAATGGAAATGGTGAACCCCTCTGTGATGGTGTCTAGATTGGATCTGGTGGTTCCGGACTCTGCGGTGACTGGATCGAAATTTCACCGACTCCCCTAGGGTTTCTAGAGTATTGGGGTATCTATAGAGCAAAGAGGCGGTCCGGGGCACCCGAGGTGGGCACAACGCACCAGGGCGCGCCTGGGCCTCCTAGCGTGCCCTGGTGGGTTGTGCTCCCCTTGAAGCACCCCCCCAGGTGCTGCCTTGGACCAGTGTGTGTCTTATGGTCCATAAATAATCTCCATAAAGTTTTGCTGCGTTTGGACTCCGTTTGATATTGATTTCCTGCGATGTAAAAAACATGCAGAAAAACAGCAACGGGCACTTGGCACTATGTCAATAGGTTAGTACCAAAAATGGATATAAAATGACTATAAAATGATTGTAAAACATCCAAGAATGATAATACAACAGCGTGGAACAATCAAAAATTGTAGATACGTTGGAGACATATCAAGTCGCAGGAGCCATGTTAATGCAATTGATATTAATGATATGCCACCAAAGTTATGTGAACAGTTCAGGAATCTTAGGTTGGAGGTGGTTCCTAAGGCATATTTGGCAACACTTGAGGCAAAGCCTACTTTGCTTGACAGGATTAGATAAGCTCAAAAGGGTGATTTAGAGATTGATGCGATAAAAGAGAATATATATAAAGGTAAGGCGGAAGGTTTCCATGAGGATGAACATGGGGCCATATGGTTTGAGAAGCGTATTTGTCTACCGCAAGACACAGATATCAGGAAGTTAATTCTTCAGGAGGCGCATGATTCACCTTATTCTATTCACCCAGGTAATATTATGATGCATTTGGATTTTATGATGAGGACATCACTAACAAAGTTACACCCACAACACCTACTAATACATATACTGGACCGATTACTAGTGCTCACACACGCCAATTAAATTACCAGGTACTTTCGTTTCTTGGTAATGATTCTAATGTTCATGAGAATATGATGTTGCCTAAATTGGATACATTTGTTTTGCTTATAACTGAAGGGCCAAGCATGGACAAGAAGGATGAACATTGGAGCATGATAAAGCATGGAGATGAGGGCATGCGCAAGGGGAACCAGAACGGAGTTTCTGGTGGAGATTCCAACACTTTCGGGCCACCATGATGACACACAAGGACATGGACGAAATATTCAAGATGCCCTTTCATTAAATTCATGCATAGTTTAATATAGGTGCTGCCACCTTATTTTTGGGCCAGCCCATGTAATTTCGAAATACTTTAGTATAGGCTTTATTTAGAGTCTGTATGTGTGGGGAAACAGAGTTTGGGTTGGTTTCGGAACCCTCCTCCAAGGGGTCATGAAATTCGCCCCTACTCCTCCATATATTCAGCCATTAGGGCATCCTTTAGACTTTGGGTTTTGTTTAGATTTAAGTTCGCCAAAGCTGCAACTTTGCGTACTTTCTTTGTGTTCAACAACCAGATAAAGGCATCATAGAACCCCACCTTGACCAATAAAGCTATCATCTTATATTCTCAATATCCAGATTGCAATCTCAGTTTCTTGCTTGTTCTTTGTATGCTTGCAGGAAATAGACCCTCGTGGTCAAGTTGACCGTGCTCCGGCCTAGTCAATAACCTCTCGGAGTTGGTTTAGCTATTGCTAAGGCGTGATGTCATCGCACGTTCGTAGTCGGATCATCAAAGTCTACTCCTTCAAAAATGATATCACCATCTCATCAAAAGATGACACATCTTTGTATCTATCAAGTGGTATCAGATTTCTAGGTTGCTCGGTGAGATTTTCCAGTTTTTCATTGTTAGATCGAGTCTGTTCTTCATATCTGCAGTCCATGAAAAAAGCCAAAAAAAATATTAGGGTTACTTCATCAAATTTCAACCAATCTTAACCTTTGCATAATCTTTCTTAGGGTTTTACTTGTTGAATTTGCGGTTGCATCGTCGTGTCTAGTTGCTGGTCTTAGCATCTAGTCCTTTAGAGTTTCGAGTTCTGTCACAGTTTGTCACACTGCCGTGGCACCATATTCATCGCTGCTATCATATACCACCACCGCTGCCACATACCTACAATCGCTGCCATATACCACCACCGCTGCCATATCCTACTGTTACCTCCTGAACTTCTGTTGGTTTTTCCCTCGAAGAGGAAAGGGTGATGCAGCAATGTGGAGTAAGTATTTCCTTCAGTTTGAGAACCAAGGTATCAATCCAGTAGGAGACAACGCGCAAGCCGCCAAAATATCTGCACAAACAATAAACAATGTCCACCCAACGCGATGAAGGGGTTGTCAATTCCTTCATAGTTACTTGCAAAAGTGAGATCTGAAAGAGACAGATAAATGGTAAGTAAATAATTTTGGTATTTTTGGTTTATAATTTGAAAAGTAAAAGATTGCAAAATAGTAACTCAGAAACTTATATGATGGAAAATAGACCCGGGGGCCGTAGGTTTCACTAGAGGCTTCTCTCAAGATAGCAAATATCATGGTGGGTAAACAAATTACTACCGAACAATTGATAGAAGAGCGCTTAATTATGAAGATATCTAAAGCAATGTTCATGAATATAGGCATCACGTCCGTGTCAATTAGACCGACTCCTGCCTGCATCTACTACTATTACTCCACACATCGACCAAAATGATTCTACATCAGGAGTATTAAGTTCATAAAGAATAGAGTAACGCATTAAGTAAGATGACATGATGTAGCGGAATTAACTCAAGCTATATGATGGAAGCCCCATCTTCTTATCCTCGATGGTAACAATACAATACGTGTCATGTCCCTTTCCGTCACTGGGATTGAGCACCGTAAGATTGAACCCAAAGCAAACCACTGCTCCCGTGCAAGAAAAACCAATTTAGTTGGCCTAACCAAACTGATAGTTCGAAGAGAATTACTAAGATATCAAATCATGCATATAAGAATTCAAAGATGATTCAAATAATATTCATAGATAAGTTGATCACAAACCCACAATTCATCGGATCTTGGCAAACACACTGCAAAAGAAGATTATATCTGATAGATCTCCAAAAATATCGAGGAGAACATGGTATTGAGAATCAAAGAGAGAGAAGAAGCCATCTAGATACTAGCTATGGACCCGTAGGTCTGTGGTAAACTACTCACGCTTCATCGAAAGGGAAATGGTGTTGATGTACATGCCCTTCGTGGTCGAATCCCCATCCGACAGGGTACCGGAAAAGGCCTCTAGATGGGATCTCATGGATACAGGAAGTTACGGCAGTGGAAAAGTGGTTTCGATGCCTCCTCTAGGGTTTCTAGAATATATGTGAATATATAGGCGGAACAAATAGGTCGGTGGAGTCATGGGGGCCAAAAGGGTGGGGGCGCGCCCTACCCCCCCCCCCTTCCCCCGGGTGCACCCTCCGTCCTTGTGGAAGCCCCTTGGCTTTCCTGACGTGCACTCCAGGTCCTATGGATGTCTTCTGGTCCAAGAAAAATCATCGTAAAGTTGCATTCTGTTTGGACTCCGTTGGATATTCCTTTTCTACGAAACTAAAAAACAAGGAAAAAACATAAACTGGCACTTGGCTCTAGGTTAATAGGTTAGTCCCAAAAATAATGTAAAATAGTATAATACTGCATATAAAACATCCAAAACAGGTAATATAATAGCATGGAACAATAAAAAATTACAGATATGTTGGAGACCTATCAAGCATCCCCAAGCTTAATTCCTGCTCATCCGAGTAGGTGAATGATAAAAATAGAATTTTTGATTTGGAATGCTACCTAACATACTGATCATTGTAATTCTTCTTTATTGTGGCATGCATGTTCAGATCCACAAGACTTTAAATTAAAAGTTTATCAATGTCAAAACAGTAATACTTCGAGCATACCAAAAGCAATCTATGAAGCTTCAAAAATAACATAGATGCAGTAAGTTATCCCTACAAAGTCATATAGTCCTTATGCTCCCTTTTCTTAACACAAGATACCCCTCATGCACATCCCGATGTCAGCCAAGCAATTGCTTTCATACTCTACTTTTTCAAGACATTTTTCAACTCTTCACGCAATAGATGAGTGCGAGCCATGGACATAGTACTTTGGGTGGAGTATGAGGTGGTGATAGGCAAAAGGAGGGAGAAAGTCTCACATCAACTAGGCAAATCAATGGACTATGGAGATGTCCATCAATCGATATCAATTTGAGTGAGTAGGTATTGCCATGTAACGGATGCACTAGAGCTATAAGTGTATGAAAGCTCAAAATAAAAGAAGTGGGTGTGCATAAACTTGCTTGCTCATGAAGACCTAGGGCATTTGAGAAAGCCCATTGTTGGAATATACAAGCCAGGTTCTATAACAAAAAATTCCCACTAGTATATGAAAGTGACAACATAGGAGACCCTCTGTCATGAAGAACATGGTGCTATTCTGAAGCACAAGTGTGGAAAAAGATAGTAACATTGTCCCTTCTCTCTCTTTTTTTTTTTAATTTTGGGCTCTTTGGCCTCTTTTTTTGTGGGCTTCTTTGGCCTCTTTTATTTATAATCTCACATGGGATAATGTTCTAATAATGATGATCATCACACCTTTATTTTCTTACAAGTTGATACTTAGAACAAAGTATGACTCTATATGAATGCCTCCGGCGGTGTACCGGGATGTGCAATGATCTAGAGTGACATGTATGAAAATATGAACGGTGGCTTTGCCACAAGTACTATGTTAACTACATGATCATGCAAAGAAATATGACAATGCTGATGCATGTCATAACAAATGGAACGGTGGAGTTACATGGCAATATATCTCGAAATGGCTATGGATATGCCATAATAGGTAGGTATGGTGGCTGTTTTGAGGAAGGGTATAAGGTGGTTTGATGCACCAGCGAGGATTGCGCGACACTAGAGTGGCTAGCAAGGTGGAGGGTGAGAGTGCATATAATTCATGGACTCGACATTAGTCATAAAGAAATCACATGCTTATTGTGAAAAATCTATTTAGCTCTCAAAGAAAAACACTATGACGCATGCCCCTAGGGGGAGGTTGGTAGGAGTTAACCATCACGCGCCCCCGACCATCACGCAAAGATAAATAATCAAGATACAGTGTGGGCCAATTTGGTTACATAGGCCATATGTGCATGCAACGGGAATCACAATCCTTAACAAAATTATTTCTTTATCCTCACAAACTACCACTAGCATGACTCTAATATTACCATCTTAACATCTCAAAACAATTATAAGGAATCAACTTTTTTATATGGAAGTTTTATTTATATCTCCTTTTGATGCCTATCATATTAGCACTAAATTCATAACCCAAGCAAATTACCATGCTGCTTTTAAAGACTCTCAAAATAATATAAGTGAAGCAAGAGAGTTCAATGGTTTTTATAAAATAAAACCACCGTTGTGCTCTGAAAAGATATAAGTGATGCACTAGAGCAAAATTGCCTAGCTCAAAAGATATAAGTGAAGCACATAGAGTAATCTAATAAATCAAGCGTGTCCCTCTCAAAAGGTGTGTACAGCAAGGATGATTGTGGTAACTAAAAAGAAGAGACTCGTATCATACAAGACGCTCCAAGCAGAACACATATCATGTGGTGAATAAAAAAATAGCCTCAAGTCAAGTTACCGATAGACGAAGACGACAGAGGGGATGCCTTCCCGGGGCATCCCCAACTTAGGCTGTTGGTTGTCCTTGAATTTCACCTTGGGGTGCCTTGGGAATCCCCAAGCTTAGGCTCTTGCCACTCCATATTCCATAGTCCATCAAATGCTTATCCAAAACTTTAAAACTTCACAACACAAAACTCAATAGAAAACTCGTGAGCTCCGTTAGTAAAACAAAGCAGATAACCGCTCAAGGTACAGTTGTGATCTTATTTTTATTTTATATTGGTCTAATATCTACTATATTCTAACTTTTCCATGGTTCATA
>LR738711.1:550297356-550325949 GCA_902687465.1 Secale cereale
CCCCCCCCCCCCGATACTGGCCATAGATTCATCAAAATAAGCAAACAACACATAGAAAACATAATTTGTCAAAAACAGAACAGTCTATAGCAAACTAAAAACTTCGCATACTTCTGTAAATCTAAAAATTCTGAGAGAAAATAGGAAGACGTGGGGAATTTGGCTATCTATTTCGTGTGAAAACTGCAGAAGGTTTTCACGTTCCAGCAAATTATTGAATTTTCTGCACTGGGCACAAAAGTTTATGTTTTTTAGCAAAATCAAATCAACGATCACCGTAAGCCATCCCAAAGATCTCACTTGGCTCAAACACTAATTAAAACACCAAAAAACAATTACTATAGAAGTAATAATGTGTAAAAAATTGAAAAACAAAACCAAAAAGTAAAAACCAAAAAACAAAATTGGGTTGCCTCCCAACAAGCACTATTGTTTAACGCCCTTAGCTAGGCATAAAACATGAATATATGTAGGTATTGTTATCTTTGGTATTACCCTTTTTTGTAAGGTTATGCTCAAATTCGGGAGGTTCCTTGTGCTTCCCATCATCTTCAGCAATTTTTATATCCAAAGCATCCAACCGTTTGTTGCAAAGAGTGATCAATGTACTCATGCGGTGATGGTTTCCACTGATATTTTTGAGAGGTTCAAAAGATTTTTGTAAATCAACCATTTTTATGTACTTCGCATAAATTTTCCAAGACTTGTGTTTTTTCTTGGGTATTATCAAATGCCTCTGGTGGAGATGGTATTCCTACCATACCCTCTATTATCTCAATGAAGTGTTGGCATCGATGTCTAAAAAATTCCCTTTAGCAAAAAAATCCAAAAGTTGCCTATGGGGCATGTTTAAACCAATGTAAAAATTGCGAAGTAGAATCTTAATGTCCTACATTGTAGTGCAGATGCGATACGACTCTATCATAGGGTTCCAAGCATGCTTTAATTTTTTCCCTGTTTATGCATGATGTGAAGAACTTCAAAGTCTAAAGACAAATGAGGGATAGTGGTGCTAGCCATGAAAACGAGGTAAGTGATCTAACAAAAGAACCAACAAGAAGCAAGCGAAGAAGACGAATGAAACAGGGCAAAGAAAAGGAAAATCTTTTTGAAAATCATTTTAGAAGTGGGGGAGAGAAAAACGAGAGGCGAATGGCAGATAATGTAAATGCAAGAGATAAGAGTTTTATAAAGGGTACTTAGTATGTCTTGACTTGACGTAGATCTCAACGGCACCACAGATTGGCGAGTTGACAGAAGACAAATCTTGACTCTTGACTTGGCGTAGATCTCCCTGGCAACGGCACCAAAAATTCTTCCTACTACCTCTTGAGCTTGCTTTGGTTTTTCCCTTGAAGAGGAAAGGCTGATGCAGCATACTAGAGTAAGTATTTCCCTCAATTTGAGAACCAAGGTATCAATCCAGTAGGGGACGACGTGCAAGTCGCCAAAATACGCACACAAGCAATAAACATCTTGCACCCAACATGATAAAGGGGTTGTCGATCCCTTCACGGTTACTTGCAAAAGTGAGATCCGAAAGAGATAAATAAACTATAAAGTAAATATTTTTGGTATTTTTGGTATATTGGTTGGAAAGTAAAAGATTGCAAATTAGTAGACTAGAAACTTATATGATGGAAAATAGACCCGGGGGCCATAGGTTTCATTAGAGGCTTCTCTCAAGATAGCAAATATCATGATGGGTAAACAAATTACTGTTAAGAAATTGATAGAATAGCGCATAATTATGACGATATCCAAGGCAATAATTATGAATATATGCAACACGTCCGTGTCAAGTAGACCGACTCCTGCCTGCATCTACTACTATTACTCCACGCATCGACCGAAATGATTATGCATCTAGATTATTAAGTTCATAAAGAACAGAGTAACGCATTAAGTAAGATGACATGATGTAGTGGAATTAACCCAAGCAATATGATGAAAACCCCTTCTTGTCACTGGGATTGAGCAACGCAAGATTGAACCCAAAGCAAAGCACTTCTCCCATTGCAAGAAAAACCAATCTACTTGGCTAAACCAAACTGATAGTTCAAAGAGAATTACTAAGATATCAAATCTTGCATATAAGAATTCAGAGAAGATTCGAATAATATTCATAGATAAGGTGATCATAAATCCACAATTCATCAGATCTTGGAAAACACACTGCAAAAGAAGATTATATCAGATAGATCTCCAAAACTATCGAGGAGAACATGGTATTGAGAATCAAAGAGAGAGAAGAAGCCATCTAGCTACTAGCTATGGACCCGTAGGTCTGAGGTAAACTACCCACGCTTCATCGTAAGGGCAATGGTGGTGATGTAGATGCTCTCCATGGTCAAACCCCCTCCGGCGTGGTACCAGAAAAGGCCTCCAGATGGGATCTCGTGGATACAGAAAGTTACGATGGTGGAAAAGAGGTTTCGATGCCTCCTCTAGAGTTTTTAGAATATATGTGAATATATAGGCGGAAGAAATAGGTCGCTGGAGTCACGGGGGGGCACAAGGGTGGGGGGCATGCCCTACCCCTGGGGGCGCCCTCCGTCCTTGTGGCCGCCTCATGGTCTCCCTGACATGCACTCAAAGTCATCTAGATGTCTTCTGGTCTAAGAAAAATCATTGTAAAGTTTCCTTCCGTTTAGACTCCGTTTGATATTCCTTTTCTATGAAACTGAAAAACAAGGAAAAAAATAGGAACTAGCACTGGGATCTAGGTTAATAGGTTAGTCCTAAAAATAATATAAAATAGCATAATAATGCATATAAAACATCCAAAACAGATAATATAATAGCATGGAATAATAAAAAATTATAGACACGTTGGAGACGTATCACCTACCACCGCTGCCATATACCACTACCATATACCCACCACCAATTCGAGTTCTTTTCATATTAGGTTTGTTTTCAAGTAACATCTAGTTTCGATTTCGTGTTTCCTTGCCTGAGTTGGTCTAAAAAAAGAGTCTGGACATCCCTGGGCAGTTTTTAGGCTTAAATTTTGGCAGGTGAAAATATTATTTCCCTATCTTATTTTTAGGTCCCACGGAGCATTTTTAGACACTCGCCATCGTAGTGATTTTTTTGTCACACTTTTTAGTCGTCGATGCCCTGATTTCCGTAAAAAATATAGTCAAAAAATTTCGTGCATATCCTGTTATTTTGATTTGGGAAGAGTTTTGAGACACTCACCATTATATGGTTTTTTGACAAAAAAAAGCACAAAAAAAAGGCACCAAAACAATTCAGAGTGTGCTTTTCCCTTGATTATGTGCACCGTCGTGATTTTGTTAGTGTTCTAGGCTCGCATCTCTAGTACGGTCTAGCCTAGGACCAACACAGTACTGTCGTTGAGCGTTTATTCACCTTTCCATCTCTGAATTGATTATTGCTGACATTTTTGCTACAATATCATAAGCCTTCCGAGCTCCACATACATCTACATCGTGCATTTGACACCACCTGGCAATCGCTTTGTCCAAGCTTTGAGAGTTTTGACTACAAGGCTTGCCGATCACCACCTGCTGCTGGATAAGAACCGGTAAGAGGTTGAGATTTTCTTGCCGGATTTGTGATTAGACACCCCACCACCACCAGTTTCTAGTAGTCTATAGGATCATATTCTTGTGTGTTTCTATTGCTGCTAACCATCCTGGATAACAAGTCGATGAGACTGACTGGGAGAACAATATGAACAAGGAGTTGCATGATAAGTTTCAGAAAAATGATGTGTGGCCAGGTGGGAGATGTGCTAAACAGATTTAAAGAGGCCATGGAGAAGATACATGGCTATGACGGCCCGAGACCGACGCTCCAGAAGCCGTCCAATTATTCCGTGGTTACCGTGTGTTTGCACCGTGTCCGTTTTTTCACTCGTTTTCCTTGCCACCATCTCGTGAGAAACCGGTATCCGGGATCACCCCACCATCTCTTGAACGACGCACTCACGCCACACTTCTTTTGTGCCGATATCTCAATGGGTTATTGGAACAGGAATGTTGCCGTGGCATCATTTTCGTTGTCGTTGTCGTGGCACCCCTTTCATTCCGTCATGGCGACAAATGCTTCATATCATATAACATGCTCAAGTCAACATTTTCATAAAATTGCATATGACTTGACATGACATGCTCATACATGTAAAGAAACACTTAAAATGTTGCTTGCATCTATTTTACTTAAACGGCTAAGTCCTTGTTTCATACATCATGTATGCATGTTTGACTTGTTGTATCTTTGTGCATGTTCAACCGTATGGAGTGTATGATATGTCAAATTGTTCATCTCAAAGAGCCTCTTCATGTTGGTGCCATTGCATACGTGTTAGAATTCATCTAGATGTTGTAATCTCTCTTGCAAGAGTGCATGTTTTTGTTAAGTGTTGAAAACTAATATAACCTGCTGGTTTGTCATTTTCATATATTTTTGTGTGATTTTTTTAGCAACATGCCAACATGTTTTAGGAGCATAATCATGTCATCTTTGCTGTGCTGCAATTCACTTTTCATGATATGCCTTGTGGTGAGTGCGACAAGCTTGTAAAGTGGCCTACTCACTATTTGTTATTTTCTAAGACTTGTTGAAATCTGCCAAGTCTGAAACTATTATATTGTGATGCCATGTTTGCTTGATGCTACAGTCATATCCATGCATGCTTTGGAATGTACAATGAACATGTCTTGAATTCCATGTTATGCTCTATCCATCCATGCCCTAGTTTGAAATTATAGGTTGCTGTAGCTTGTCTCTTTCTTGCTCTCAAATTGCTATATAATATTTCTATCAGCCTATTATCAGTAAGTTCATTTTTACCATGTGAATAGCTAGTGTTCTATGCATCCTATGACCATTTATTGCCATGAGTAGCTGTTTGAACATGTCTTCTTGCTGTTGGTTATATTCACATGCCATGATATTCTTTGAGATGAGTTGCACAAGCTTGCAAACATGCCTACTTGTTGTTGTTGCTGCCATGTTCAGTTTATTTCACTAAGTCTGTGAAACATGTATCATATGCAATCTTACCATGATGCTTTGAGCATTTTCTAGTGGTGTTTGGCAGTAGCTAAGTGATCATGTTTGTAGTGCTTGACATGTACATGCTTACCATGCCCTTTGATGTCATGAAATGTTCCTGTAGCATGTTGTTTTGATGATTGCAAAGTGCTTAGTTGTTGTTTTGGGACAGATTGTTGTTATATCTTGTTTCGTGTGTATGTATTGAACCGTTGCTCCGTTTTGAGCATGCTCTATATGAAACTTGCTTGGTTTTGCATGTAGATGCATCATGTCATGTTGCATACATGTTTTGGGTGTGTTTGCTTGATGTTTAAATGCATTTTGCATCATTTCCATGCTTAACTTGTTTTGCTCATGTCTTTTATGTCGTAGCTCCGAATTAAATGAACTCTATATGTAACTTGACTAGAAAATCGTGTAGATCATCACGGTGCATGTTAACTTTCTGTTTAAAAACTTTAACATAATGTTTGTTCAGATCTGGACCAATTTCAAAATTTGCATATGAGGATTTACCGGAATTGTTATATGTTGTTTCTGGCCTCATTTAAACTTGCTTGTTGTGATGTTCTTATTTGCATCATTCCTTGCCATGTAAAGCATCATGTAGCCTTGTCATGCATCATACTTGGTTGAGAATCTTGTCTTGTTTATGGGTTGTGTGTTTACCATGTTGTTTGCTTCTTCTCGGTAGTTCCTGTTTCGTTGCGATCGTGAGGATTCGTTCGACTACACTTGGTTCATCTTCATGGCTTCATCTTCTTCATGGACTCGTTCTTCTTCCTAGCGGGATCTCAGGCAAGATGACCATCACCTTGGATCTCATTACTATCATTGCTATGCTAGTTGTCTCGATGCTATCGCTATATGTTGCACTGCTTATCTATTGTTGGTAGCCTCTCATTGTAGCCATGAAACCTCTAACCTTTGACACCATCCCAGCAAACGGTTGTTTGGCTATGTCACCGCTCGCTGAGCCCCTCTTATAGCGTTGTTAGTTGCAGGTGATGATAAAGATTGCTCCATGTTGGATCTTGGTTTTTGGAATACCCACAATATCTCTTACTATAATTAATGCACATATATTCTTGGAAATGGGTGAAAGGTTCGGCCTTTTGCTCGGTGTTTTGTTCCACTCATGCCGCCTTAAGAACCGATAAACAGGTGTTATATTCCTTGAGTTTGCGTCCCTAACATGGTTGGGGGTTATGGGACCCCCCTGACAGTTTGCTTTGAATAAAACTCCTCCAGCAAGGCCCAACATTGGTTTTACCATTTGCCTAATAACTAAAACTTGCATAGGGACTTTCCGGACCCCGAGGACTTAATTAACAACCTGGGCCAGTGCTCCTCATGAGTGTTGGTCGAAACTGGGTAGACTGCAGGGCCACCATGGGGAAACTCGAGGATTGGTTTTACCTGTAGGATGTATCATCCGATCGTGGCCTGAGACGAGATACGCGCGGCTACTATCAGGGTGTCGGCATGCCGGGAGGTCTTGCGGGACATGTTTACCATTGTTGAAATGTCTTGTGCACCGGGATTCCGAGTCTAATCGGGTCTTCCCTAAGATAAGGGTTTTTTACCTCTGCTGATCATGAGAGCTTGTGATGGGCTAAGTTGGGACACCCTTGCAGGGTTATGGTCTTTCGAAAGCTGTGCCCGCTATTATGTGGCAGATTGGAATTTTTTAATGTCCGGTTGTAGAAAAGTTGACAGAGGATTCGAAATAAAATACACCAACCGCGTGAGTAACCATGACCATCTCTTTTCACTTTCAGAAGAGGACACGGTGGGGTTATGTTTGACTCGTACGTAGTTTTGGATCACTTATTGATCATTACTAGTTTGCAACCGTTGGCGTAGATGCTCATCTTATTCTTGTACTCGTAAGTTAGCCACCATATAATGCTTAGCCGCTGATGCAACCTCACCACTTATCCTTTCCATACCCTTAAGCTTTGCTAGTCTTGATACCCTTGGTTATGGGATTGTTGAGTCCTCGTGGCTCACAGATACTACAACAACAGTTGCAGGTGCAGGTTTCCGATGACTTGACGTCAGAGCGATGTTACTTGTGTTGGAGTTCTTCCTTCTTCTTCATCAGTCTTGGGTTAGGTTCCTGGTCGGCAACCTGGGATAGCAGATGGATGTAGTTGTGCTTTTCATGTTTTCATCTGTAGTCGGATGTCTTGTGTATAATGTGTTGTATTCATGCGGCTATTGTATGAGTGTTGTAACCCATTCTATGTATGTAATGCTATGATGTAATGATATCCATCTTGGTAAGCACCTGAAATGCGGTTGCGCCCCAATCACAAGTTCATCACGTGATCGGGATAGAATCGCATCTTCGCTGTGACAATGGCATGGAGAAGTCGTTCGAAACAAAGATGGATAGCAAGTTTACTGAATTGCTCACGGGTCTTCCACAACCACCACCAGCTACACCTACCGCACCTCTTCAACGACAACAACAACGGCCCCTTCCAAATTAGTTCGGACGAGCGAAGCGTGTTTCTCTTGAGGATGGCCAAACTTCCGATACTGTTGTACCTACTGTTGATGCTTCTTTGGCTCCTACTACTTCAGCTGCTGGTGCCGAGGAGGATGGCGATTATGAGGGAGATTACGGGGATGAGGTTGATCAAAATCAGAACTACGTGCAACCACCACCACCAGGCCATCCACATACATATAATCACAATGGTAGGTCTGCACCACCACTTCAGGTACGAGATCATGACCATCTCCCTATACTACAATTGAATATTCCACCATTTGAGGGTAGATATGTTCCTGATATATATCTTACTTGGGAGTTAGAAACCGAACAACGTTTTACATGTTTAGAATATCCCGAGGAGAGACGTGTTGCTGCTTTTCTTTGTGCTTTGCCTAGTTTTTCTTGTGTGTGGTGGTCTGAACATCGTAGATTATATCCGAATAATATTCCAACTACTTGGGCAACTTTGAAAACTTCAATGCGTACTCGTTCGGTTCCACCATATTATCAACGAGAATTACTACAAAATTGCAGCGTTTAAGACAAGGAAAAAATTATGTAGAAGAATATTATAAGGAATTACAAACTGGCATGATTAGATGTGGTATTGTTGAGGATAATAAATCTATGCTTGCATGTTTTATGAGTGGCTTAAATAGAGAGATTCAGACCATTTTAGAGTATAAGGAGTATAATAATATCACTCGTTTATTACATCTTGCTTGCAAAGATGAACGTGAAGTGCAGGATCGACAGGCATTGGCGCGGACTAAATTTTCTGTAGGTTGACCTTCATCATGGATACCGCGTGCATCTTCTACTTCCACACATTCTGCTGCACCGGCACCTCCGTCAGTTCCCAACTCCAGCCGTGATACAAAAAAGCAGGCACAATCACCACTATGTGCCAAGAGCACACCCACCGGGCCTACACAAAGCTCCTCTTCATCCATGGCATCAACAGGGCACATGATATGTCTCCATCGTATCTACTTTTCCCAATGCTTTTCCTCTTGTTTTGGACACTAATTTGCATGATTTGAATGAAACTAATCCGGACTAACGCTGTTTTCAGCAAAACTACCATGGAGTTGTTTTGTGCATAAATAAAAGTTCTTGGATTTGAATGAGACTTTGCGAGGATTTTTTATACAATAAGAGAAAATTACTGGAGCCAAGAACCACTAGAGGGGGGCACCTAGGTGGGAACAACCCACCAGGGCGCCCCCCTATTGGCGCGCCCAGGTGGGTTGTCCCCACTTGGTGGCCCCGCAGACTCCAACCCTGACACTATAATATCACATTTTCGGAGAAAAAATCTAGGAGGATGAATTATATCGTTTTGCGATACGGAGCCGCCATCACTTCTGGTTCTTCATCGGGAGGCTAGATCTGGAGTCCGTTTTGGGCTCCAGAGAGGGGAATCTTTGGTATTCGTCAACACCAACCTTCCTCCATCACCAATTCCATGATGCTGTCCACCGGGAGTTAGTAATTCCTTCGTAGGCTCGCTTGTCGGTGAGGAGTTGGATGAGATTCATCATGTATTCGAGTTAGTTTTGTCACGACTTGATCCCAAGTATCCACTATGTTTTGGGATTGATGTTGTTATGACTTTGATATCCTTAATGCTTCACACTTTGGGCCCAGGTTCCATGATTTCAGATCTGAACCGTTTATGTTATCACCATTATATCTATATTATAGATCCGATCTTGCAAGTCATAGTCACCTACTACGTGTTATGATCCGTAAATCCTGTAGTGACAATATGAGGGATACTTTCCGGTGATGACCGTAGTTTGAGGAGTTCATTTATTCACTATGTGCTAATGCTTTGTTCCGGTACTCTATTAAAAGGAGGCCCTAATATCCCTTAGTTTCTTTACGGACCCCGCTGCCACGGGAGGGTAGGAAAAAAGATGTCATATAAGTTATTTCCATAAGCACATATGACTATTTACGGAATGCATGCCTACATTACATTTATGAACTGGAGCTAGTGTCGTATCGCCCTAGGTTATAACTGAACATGATGAATATCACCCAACAAATTGCCAATCCAATGCCTAAGATTTTCCTACATATTGATCTTGCTAAGTTATCACGGATGCTGCTACTATTGCTACTGCTACAAAATCACTGCTATCACTGTCACCGTTACTGTTGTTGTTACCACTAGTATCAAAACTATCATACTACTGTGCTATTGATCACTTTGCTGCAGATAATTAATCTCCAGGTGTGGCTGAATTGACAACTAAGTTGCTAATACTTGCAAATATTCTTTGGCTCCCCTTGTGTCGAATCTATAAATTTGGGTTGAATACTCTACCTTCGAAAACAGTTTTGATCCCCTATACTTGTGGGTTGTCAAGACCTTTTTCTGGCGCCGTTGCCGGGGAGCATAGCTATATTTGTGCAGTCACTTGGGATTATTATCTATCTATCACTACGAAGAATCCAAAGGACAATAGAACAAAGATCTTTCCCTCGACTACGAGGGGAGGTAAGGAATTTCCATCACACTCTGCACTTGATTCTCCTTTAGTTATAAGTAAGCTTGCTACACCACACTCTGCTACTAATCCTGATATATCACAAGTTATTGATGATGCTACTTCTGCTATGAATGACGCTTATGATGATGCTAGTATTGCTTGATAAGACTGTGCCATTAGGTGAACTTCTTGATGAACAACTTGCTAGACTTAATGATATTGAGAATGCTGCAATTGATGAGATTGTTGAAACTAATGAAGTGTTTGAAACTCAAAATTTTTAAACACCTATTATATCTACCCATCCTAGATATGAATTGCCAAAAGTACCTGAAGGTTATGTTATGGATGAGGAAACTACTAGAGACTTTCTTGCTTGCAATGATAGAGATGACCTTAAGAAACTACTATGCAAACTTAAAGAAAAATCTTTGAATACTAGAATGAAATTTGATCCTAAGTTTGCTACCTCACCTATCTTTGTTAATGATAAGGATTATGAGTTCTCTGTCTTCCCAGACTTAATTACTTTGTTAGAATCTGACCCCTTCCATGGTTTTGAAACTGAAACCGTAGTGACACATCTTACTAAGTTGAATGATATAGCCAGCCTATTTGCTCATGATGAGAAAATTCGCTACTATTATATTCTCAAGTTATTTCTGATCTCATTAAAAGGTGATACTCAAGCTTGGTACAATACTCTTACTCCTGGTTGTGTGCGTAGTCCCCAGGACATGATCTATTACTTCTTTGAGAAATATTTTCCTGCTCATAATAAACAAGCTGCCTTGTAGGAAATATTTAACTTCGTGCAAATTGAAGAAGAGAGTCTCCCACAAGCTTGGGGGGGCTTCTCCAATTGTTAAATGCTTTGCCTAATCACCCTCTTACGAAAAATGAAATACTTGATATCTTTTATAATGGACTAACCAATGCTTCTAGCGATTTCCTATATAGTTGTGCTGGTTGTGTTTTTCGAGACTATTGAACAAGCTAAGGATTTATTGAATAATATATTGAAAAATTATGATGATTGGACTCTTCCTGAACCATCACCTAAACCAACTCCCAAGAAGAGAGGAATCCTATATCTTAGTCCCAAAGATATGCAGGAGCTAAATAAAAGTATGAAGGAAAATTGTATTGAAGCCGAGGATGTTAAGAATTTACCACCTATTGAAGAGATACATGGACTTAACATACGACCACCCAAGGTGGTTGAGGTAAATTCTTTGTTAATGTTTGATGAAGGTGATATCCCTTACAATAAGCATCCTTGTTAATGCCTTTATGAGTTTGATAACTATATTAGAAAACAAGATCACTTCAATGCCAATGTCATGAAACAATTGAAATACAACTCTGATATGATTGCTCGCTTGAGTGACTTGTTATTTAAGATCTCTAATGATGTTAGGGGTGTGGGCAAACATGCTTCTATTGTTCAAACTCAGTTAGAACAAGTTGCTAAATCTCAGAAAGAATTACTTGATGAAATGAATAATAATAATAATAATAATAATAATAATAATAATAATAATAATAATAATAATAATAATAATATAAACGATTTTGCTATTAGAGTAGCAACTAGAGGAGGTAAAATGACTCAGGAGCCACTTTATCTTGAGGGACACCCTAAGAGAATTGAACAAGATTCACAAAGACTTAACACAGATGCACCTAGTCCTTCTAGAAAGAAAAAGAAGAAGAAAAATGATAGGACTTTACACACCTCTAGTGAACCTGAAAAACCTCCTGAAACTAGTAAAGATGTCTCTATCTCTGATGTTGAAACTCAATCTGGTAATGAACATTCATCTAGTGATAATGAAAAGGAAAATGATGATGTTGACAAAGACACTCAACCTGACAATGATAAACAACCAGATAACGATGTTGAGATAGAACCTGCTGTTGACCTTGATAACCCACAACCCAAAAATAAAAGGTCTGATAAAAGAGATTTTGTTCCTAGGAAACATGGAAAGGAAACAGAACCATGGGTACAAAAATCCATGCCCTTTCCACCTAAACAAACTAAGATGAAATATGATGAAGAATTTTAACGCTTTGGTGAAATGCTTAGGCCAGTCTTTTTGCGTACCCACTTGACGGATATCGTAAAGATGGCTCCTTATTGAAAGTATACGAAAGGCATCATCACTATTAAAACAAAAATACCGAAAGCTGAAATCTCCACCATGCTTGCTAATTACTCTTTTAAGGATGGAGTACCTAAAAAACTTGGAGATTCGAGAGTACCAACTATACCTTGCACCATAAAAAGAAATTATGTGAAAACTACTTTATGTGATTTGGGAGCTGGTGTTAGTGTTATGCCTTTCTCTTTATATAAAATACTTGATTTGAACAAGCTCACACCTACTGAGATACCTTTGCAAATGGCTGACAAATCAACACCTATCGGTATTTCTGAGGATGTGCCTGTTGTTGTTGCGAATGTTACTATTTTAACTTACTTTGTTATACTTGAGATGCCCGAGGATGACAATATGTCTATTATTCTTGGTAGACCCTTTTTAAACACTGCAGGGGCTGTTACTGATTGCAATAAAAGCAATTTCATGTTTGATATCAATGGTAATGAGCACACGGTACATTTTTTGAACAAACAATTCCAAGTAAATGGTATCAATATTATTGAAAATTCTCCAACACTTGTTATTGGGAGTTTCCATATCCCTCTACCTACTGCAAAAAAGAAATATGAAATACTTATTGTTGGAGATGTGCATATCCCCGTTGAGGTAACTTAGTGTTTTGCGAAAATTCTTCGGTATCATGCTAATTGGAAGTGGTTGTTAACAAGATTTGATCAACCTTATTAATTAATCATTTTTGAGAGGTATGAAGTTGAGGAATCTAGTGAGCACACATTTCTGTCCCTAACTCTTATTTTTTGTTTTTCTTAGTCTAATATAAAAATAAAATGCCATGTTTGCATGTTTACTATTTTTCCGTGAAATAAAAAATGACTGAAAAATATAAGTGCTCAGAATGCCCTGAAAATTTAACACGATTTTTTCTGATTATTTTAGAATTTTTAGTGCAAATAACATCAGAGGGAGGTGCACTAGGTGGGCACAACCCACCTGGGCGCACAAGCAGCCCCAGGCACGCCCTGGTGGGTTGTGGTCCCCACGTGGGCCACTTCACTTATCTCTTTATTCCACATCATCACCTACCTCCAGAAAAAAATCAATATTGCTCTCTCTCTCTCGTGATCTTGCTCTCAAACCCGCGGATTTTGATATCTTTGCTCGAAGCTCCATTTTCGAAACTGTTTTGGGGGATTGTTGCTTGGTACGTGACTCCTCCATTGCTCCAATTAGTTTTTGCTTTAGTGCTTTATATTTTGAATAATTATCTACTCTTGGTCCTGCTGTAGATCAGCTTGGATGTTGAATTCTTAGAGTTCTAAGTAGATTGACTGCTCACAATGGCCTCTATGCATCCCTATGAGTACTTCCTATCAATCTTATGAAGTTTTGTTGACATATTTTTGTGGACCAAAATTTCCGAAATTGTATGCGAATAAAATGTACTTGTTTGGGAGGAGTTCTTTGAGGAGGAGGTTCTCGGAGGCATCTTCTAGTAGCAGCTTCACTTGTCGCTCTTATGTTGAACCAAGTGAAAGTTCCATACGAGATGCTGCCACCAAATCATGCTTATGGCCATGCGATGATTATATGGTGCGTGTGGGTATTAAGGAAGAATTTGAGAAATATTTTCAAAATACCGAGCTTGGCCCTACATTTCAAATAAGTGCAACCAACACCTCAACCTCACTGAATCATTTACCAAAGAATTTAAGTTCCATCCCCGAGAGTCTAGAGTATCATTTAAACTATATGAAAATCCATTTACTATATCTCTAGAGAGATTTGCCTACTGCTGCAAAATCCCATTCTATGGTTTGCTTGACAAACCACCAAGGTCTGAGTTTGAGATATTCTTGACTAGTCTTTGCTATGGTGAGAATAGGGGAGTGACGCAAGGTAGAATAAAGAGCATTCATTTTCCCTCAATCAAGTACTTCGCATTATTTAATGGAAAATGCATTGTAGGCAAACAAGATTGTAGTACACTCTGTGCTCCAGAGTTGAGCCTCATACGCACCGCAAACACCAGTGACCAAAGTTATAATCTTGGAGTGATTGTTGCACGCAGGTTGCAGCACGACGCTGGTAGTGGATATTTTATGGTGGAATTTATGCCACACGCTTAGCAGGATAGCTGGGTGTTTCACCTTGGCCTTATGATCCTATTTTACCGACGCAGTACTTGTTCTTTGATGCAATGAAATGTAATAAGATCCTTAGCGATGAACCCCATAATTTCACTTATAACCTGTTGTTTAATAAAAGTTCCATTGTGGACACATATTTGCCTGCGCCTGCTCTCTTTGATGATCACAGTAAGGGAAGATATTTTGTTCTTGAGAGCGAGGCCTGAGCTCATAAGACGGCAGTTGTGGCTGCATGGCGTGCTGAGGCAATTGCACCGACAGCTTCCGTGAGTTATCACTCCGACCATAACGCACGCTACTGATTGATTACCGAGCTAGGAAAAAAGCCTAAGCTTGGGGGAGCACGTATTTCCATCGACATTACATTCTTGTTCACACATTTCATTCCAGTTGTCAGTGTTCACACTTTATCATTGTATTATCCATGCTAGACTTATTTTCTCTCTTTCTTCTTGTGTGCTTGGGAAACTTTGAGAAAATCCAAAAATATTTCCTGTTTCTTTTTGTTTTTTCTTTCTAGTTTAGTTAGTTGTAATATTTAAAAGAAAACCAAAAAATATTTCTTGATTCTTCTGTTGTCTATTGGGAGCTCTCTCGTCTAAATAGTTTTTCTCGTTTTTGTTTTATTTCTTTATATTTGCCTTCTTTGAGAAAAACCAAAAACAACAAAAATATTTCCATGTGTTTCTCTATATTTCTTTTCTAGTTTTTGAGTCGTACCAAGGAGAAGACCGCGATGAAAATGTTGAGTGGCTTTCATTTGCATTACTTTCGATCTACTAAAAAGCCCATATTATCCTATCTTCTCCTTTTTGAATAAATTGTTTGCAGATTACAGCTTAGTCGATGGCACCCTTGCACTATTATTACTTTTCTTATCATTCGTTCATGCAAGTGAAAGGCAATAATGACGACATTTGGTGAATTGGTCGTGGTAGACAAAAACGGGTATGAACTCAACTCGTTTTTGTTTTTGTAAATATGTTTAACCTAGTATCCATTCTTCAGCCTATTATGACCAAACATGTTTGCAATGACAATTAGAGATTATAGTTTCTCATGCCATGTTTAAATATCTAGGAGTGGATAATGATCTATGCTGAAGGTCAACATTGCGTTAAATTGATTGTGATGAAGTATGATGATATGGTATCCTCCTCTGAATGTTTCAAGCGACTTGACTTGGCACATGTTCATGCGTGTAGTTGAATCAAATCCAACATAGCCTCTATGATATCCATGTTCATGGTGTCCATATCCTACTCATGCTGATATCCAATGTTTATTATGCATAATGTATGTTCATGACCATTGTTGCTCTCTAGCTGGCAGCTTCCCAACCTACTTGCTAGCCTTCACTTGTACTAAGTAGAAATATTGCTTGTGCATCAAATTCAAAAAACAAAGTTATTCCAGATGAGTCCATGATGTCTGCTAGAACTATGTCAGTATTTCCCCAGAGAGGAAGGGATGGTGCAGTATAGTAGCGCTAGGTATTTCCCTCAGTGAGGAGACCAAGGTTATCAAACCAGTAGGAGAACCGATCAACACAACATAAACAACACCTGCACACAAATTACAAATACTCGCAACCCGACGTGTAAAAGGGGTTGTCAATCCCTTTCGGGTAACGAGCGTGATAGAGTTGTAAATATTGATAGATCGAACGCTAAATAAGATAAATTGCAGCAAGGTATTTTTCGGTTTTGGTTTTAATAGATCTGAAAATAAAAGCAAAGGAAAATAGATTGCAATGGCAAATAATATAAAGAAGAGACCCGGGGGGGGGCGTAGATTTCACTTGTCGCTTCTCTCGAGAAAAATAGCAAATGGTGGGTGAACAAATTACCGTTGGGCAATTGATAGAACTTCAAATAATCATGATGATATCCAAGCATCACATCCAAGATTAGTAGACCGACTCCTGCCCGCATCTACTACTATTACTCCACACATCGACCGCTATTCAGTATGCATCTAGTGTATTAAGTTCATGGAAAAACGGAGTAATGCAATAAGAACGGTGAAATGATGTAGACAAGATCTATTTATGTAGAAATAGACCCCATCATTTTATCCTTAGTAGCAATGATACATACGTGCCGCTTCCCCTTCTGCCACTTGGATTAAGCACCGTAAGGTCGAACCCACTACAAAGCACATCTTCCCATTGCAATATAAATATATCAAGTTGGCCAAACAAAACCCAAATATCGGAGAAGAAATACGAGGCTATAAGAAGTCATGAATATAAGAGATCAAAGTAGAGTCAAATAACTTTAGTGGATAAAAAGATAGATCTGATCATAAACTCAAAGTTCATGGGATCCCAACAAACACACCGCAAAAAGAGTTACATCATATGGATCTCCAAGACACCATTGTATTGATAATCAAAAGAGAGAGAGGAAGCCATCTAGGTTCTAACTACGGACCCGCATGTCTACAAGGAACTACTCACGCATCATCGGATAGGCACCAATGGAATTGGTGAACACCTCCGTGATAGTGTCTAGATTGGATCTAGTGGTTCTAAACTTTGTGACGGCTGGAATTAATTTTCGTTGACTCCTCTAGGTTTTCTTGAATATTGGGGTATTTTATAGAGCAAAGAGGCGGTCCACGGGGGCACCTGAGGTGGGCACAACCCACCAGGGCGTGTCTGGGCCTCCTGGCGCACCCTGGTGGGTTATGCTCCCCTCGGAGCACCCCCTAGGTGCTTCTCTGGCCCACTGGATGTCTCCTAGTCCAAAAGAAATCCTCAAAAAGCAACTGGCACTCTGTTTGATATTGATTTCCTGTGATGTAAAAAACATGAAGAAAACAACAACTTGCACTTGGCGCTATATCAATAGGTTAGTACCAAAAAAGATATAAAATGACTATAAAATGATTGTAAAACATCCAAGAATGATAATATAATAGCATGGAGCAATAAAAAATTATAGATACAGTGTAGATGTATCAGCATCCCCAAGCTTAATTCCCACTCGTCCTCGACTAGGTAAATGATAAAAACAGAATTTTTGATGTGGAATGCTGGCTATCATGTCATATCATATTCTTTTCTTTATAGCATGGACATTTGTACTTTTATATGGTTCAAAGCAATAGTCTAGTTTTGAGATGAGGTTTAAATACTCAAGCATATCAACAAACAATCATGTCTTTCAAAATATCAATGCTAAAATAAGATATCTCTAGCCCATCATGCTCAACCATTGATCCATTCATGACACACACTCGCATATTAGTTACATCCAATGCTCAAGGACGATCATAGTGCTTCCTAGTTGGTGCTTTATAAGAGAAGATGGAGACTCAAATTCAAATATAAAAATTGCATAAAGTAAAAGAAAGGCCCTCCGCAGAGGGAAGTAGGGATTTGTAGAGGTGCTAGAGCTCAAAGCTTAAATTGAGAGATAAAATTATTTTGGGAGGCATACTTTTTCCACCAACGAAAACGACTTAGAGTTCCCAACACTTTCCATGCTAGATATATCATAGGCGGTTCCCAAACATAAAATAAAGTTTATTCATTTTTCCACCAAACTTTCACTTTCCAAGGCTAGCTGAATCCACGATTGCCTTCCATACCAACACTTTCCAAAGAATTTATTATTTGACAACATTAAGTAAATTTATTTTTCATTTCAGGAGTGGGCATCGCTAATACCTTTGCCTTACTCTCGTGCAATGACAAGTGAATAAACACTCATCATGAGAATAACACATCTAGCATGGAAAATATTAGCCACCCCTCACCGCCTCGCGAGCGGTACGACCACACAAAAGGGAAATTTATTTTGAAAATTAGATATGGCACATACAAATTTGCTTAGAACGACAAGGGAATACCACATATAGGTAGGTAGGTATGGTGGACACACGTGGCAAAACTAGGTTAGAGGATTTTGGATGCACAAGTAGTGATCATACTAAGTGCAAAATGAAGGCTAGCAAAAGATTGGGAAGCGACCAATTATGAAGCAACTAATCTCATAAGGGAGCATTAAGCATAATTAACACCGAATAATGCACCGCAAGTAGTATGTAATTTCATTGCAGGACTATTGACTTGCGTGCTTGCATAGGGAATCAAAAACCTTAACATCAATATTCTTACTAAAGCATAATTAGTCATTAACATGACTCACATATCACATCATCTTATCTCAAAACTATTACAAGGAATCAAGTTTATTTTTTCCAATGATCTTCATGAAAGTTTTTATTATATCCTTCTTGGATATCTATCACTTTGGGACTAATTTTCATGTGTTGCTTTTGATAAGCTCAAGCTTAGATACGTTGTAGACGTATTAGTCCACCATACCTACCTATATGCGGTATTACCCTACCGCCCTAAGTACATTTGCATGTGGCACCTCTTAAACTTCAAACAAATACCTTTTTTGTGTGCCTGGAATGTTCATAGGGTGACAGGAGTTAGTCGGTATCTTCCATGCAAAGCGGGTTATTCTCAAAATGACTATTTATTCACTTGTCCTAGCATGAGAGGGGCGGTAATAGGGATTCCCATTCCCATTTTCAAAAAGGAAAGAGCCTACAAATAATCAAACAGAAATTCCTACGGAGTAATAACCTTTACTTTATCGCTTGGGAACCACCGCTAATGTGTTTAGCATGGAAGATATTGATAACTGTTGGTCGCGAAGTAAATATGAAGGGTGCATCTCTCAAAATTACATTTATCTCTATTTTAAAACCTTGAGCTCTCGCACCTCTACAAATCCATGCTTCCCTCTGCGAAGGGACTATCTATTTACTCTTATGTTGAGCCATCACCTTCTCTAATAAGCTCCAGATCTAAGAGCACTGTTGTCATCCTCATGCATTGTGTGTAGCGAGTTTTGAGTGTTAGCATGACTGGATCTTCTCTACCATGAATTACAATATTTAGTCGCTACTTGAACTTTGGAGGTGCTCTACATTTATGTTTCCATCTCCGAAAGGGCTAGCGAGAAATTATTGTTGTCATATTATATCATGGTTGTTTTGATAAAGTGTTGACATTTTAGATATCTTATTATTGCTCTCTAGTGGTTTATGTTACTGATATGAGTTAATATAGTTTCTAAGAGTTATTGTTGACATGGTTAGTAATGATTTTTTCTGAAAATCTGGGTGCTACTTAAGCTTATTTATGTAAACAAGAGCAAAAGAGTTCGTAAAAGTTTTTGTTTTTCACTTTCAGTTGATCAACTAAATTGCTTGAGGACAATCAAAGGTTTAAGCTTGGGGGAGTTGATACGTCTCCATCGTATCTACTTTTCCTAACGCTTTTCCTCTTGTTTTGGACTCTAATTTGCATGATCTGAATGAAACTAATCTGGACTGATGCTGTTTTCAGTAAAACTACCATGGTATTTTTTTGTGCAGAAATAAAAGTTCTTGAATTGGAATGAAACTTTGCGAGGATTTTTTATACAATAGAAGAAATTACTGGAGCCAGGAACCACCGGAGGGTGGCACCTGGGTGGGCACAACCCATCAGGGCATGCCCCCTCCTGGCGCACCCAGGTGGGTTGTCCCCACTTGGTGGCCCCGTAGACTCCAACCCTGACACTATAAAATCACATTTTCGAAGAAAAAATCGAGGAGGAAGAATTATCTCATTTCTCGATACGGAGTCGCTGCCACCTCCTGCTGTTCATCGGGAGGCCTGATCTGCAGTCCGTTTTGGGCTCCGGAGAGGGGAATCTTTGGTCTTCGTCATCACCAACCTTCCTCCATCACCAATTCCATGATGCTCTCCACCGGGAGTGAGTAATTCCTTCATAGGCTCGCTGGTCGGTGAGGAGTTGGATGAGATTCATCATGTAATCGAGTTAGTTTTCTTAGGGCTTGATCCCTAGTATCACTATGTTCTGGGATTGATGCTGTTATGACATTGCTATGCTTAATGCTTGACACTTTGGGACCGTGTGCAATGATTTCAGATCTGAGCCATTTATGTTATCACCATTATATCTATGTTCAGATCAGATCTTGCAAGTCATAGTCACCTACTACGTGTTATGATTGATGACCCACAAGTGTAGGGTATCTATTGTAGTCCTTTCGATAAGTAAGATTGTCGAACCCAACGAGGAGCAGAAGGAAATGACAAGTGGTTTTCAGGAAGGTTTTCTCTGCAAGCACTGAAATTATCGGTAACAGATAGTTGTGTGATAGTATAATTCGTAATGGGTAACAAGTAACAAAAGTAAACTAGGTGCAGTAAGGTGGCCGAATACTTTTTTTATCAAAGGACAAGCCTGGACGTACTCTTATATAAAGCAAAGTGCTCCCGAGGACACATGGGAATTGTTGTCAAGCTAGTTTTTATCATGCTCATATGATTCGCGTTCGGTACTTTGATAATTTGATATGTGGGTGGACCGGTGCTTGGGTGTTGTCCTTCCTTGGACAAGCCTCCCACTAATGATTAACCATTCTCGCAAGCATCCACAACTATGAAAGGAGTATTAAGATAAATCTAACCATAGCATGAAACATAGGGATCCAAATCAGCCCCTTACGAAGCAATGCATAAACTAGGGTTTAAGCTTCTATCACTCAAGCAACCCATCATCAACTTATTAATTTGGAATGCTTTCCCCTAGGCCCAAATAATGGTGAAGTGTCATGTAGTCGACGTTCACATAACACCACTAGAGGAAATACAACATACATCTCATCAAAATATCGAACGAATACTAAATTCACATGATTACTTATAACAAGACTTCTCCCATGTCCTCAGGAATAAACGTAACTACTCACAAAGCATGTTTATGTTCATGATCAGATGTGCATTGAATAACATTAAGGATCTGAACATATAATCTTCCACCAAATAAACCAACTAGCATCAAATGAAAGGAGTAAACAACACTACTAGCAACCGACAGGTACCAATCTGAGGTTTTGAGACAAAGATCGGATACCAGAGATGAACTAGGGTTTGAGAGGAGATGGTGTTGATTAAGATGTTGATAGAGATTGACCTTGTCTCGATGAGAGGATTGTTGGTGATGACGATGGCTTTGATTTCCCCCTCCTGGAGGGAAATATCCCTGGCAGCACAGCTCTGCCGGAGCTCTAGATTGGTTTCTCCTAGGTTCCGCCTCGAGATGGCGGCGCTTCATCCCGGCAACCTCCTTCTTATTTTTTTAGGTCAAAGCACATTGATATAGAAGAAGACGGACTCCAGGGGCCTGCCAAGGGGCCCACAAGATAGGGGGCGCGCCCATGGGGTAGGGTGCGCCCCCCACCCTTGTGGTTGGCTGGTGCCCCCCTCTGGTGCTTCACTACTAGGAAAAGGCCTACTAGCGGCGCACCAGTTTTGCCTACTAATGGCGCACTACTGGTGCGCCACTAGTACCACGCCACTAGTATTTTCTTACTAATGGCGCACCTATGGTGCGCCATTAGTATAGCCCTTGGTGCGCCATTAGTATCTGGTATACTAATGGCGCATCAAATGGAAGTGAGCCGTTAGTAATATTTTTGTTTCAATTTTATTTAAATATTTTTTTCAGAAAAAATTTTAAAATATTTTTTTCATTTTTTTCTTAATCTCACGGCTTAATCTCGGGTCAATATGCTTAATCTCAAGTCAAATCGCACTCTGTGGTCAAACTTCCCGGAAGGTCACCCATCCTCACACTACTCCAGCCCGAGCACGCTTAACTTCGCAGTTCTATCCAACCCCAGCACCAGCTCATTTCACACGCACTTGTTGATATATCTATCATATCAATCCTATTAAACCTTCTTGATGTCTAGGACTTTGTTCATGTTCATGAGTATGATGAAATTATGAAAAAATATTTCAAACTTTCCGGTCATATTATGTATTATCATATTTTGAAAAAAAAAATCAAATTTTTTTTTCAAAACCAATTTTTTCTGTTACTAGTGGCGCACCTAGCAGGCGGTGCGCCACTAGTAAGTTTGAATTTTTTTTGAACTTTTTTGCCTCTAGATCTTAAAAGCCCCATAACACTACTGGAATCTGGCACTTTGCCAAATGCATGGTCGGCGGATGGCAAAGGCTTTGCCATCAGCCAGCAGATGGCAAACAGTTTGTCTGAAATCCAGTGGGCAAAGGCTTCTTTGCCATCTGTTGGCTGATGGCAAAGAGCCTGTGCCTTTGCCATCAGCTGGCAGATGGCAAAGCCTCTTAACGGGGTTAGCCCCGTTAGAAGGATAACGGCATACTTTGCCATCTGCCAGCAGATGGCAAAGGCTGCAGGCTCTTTGCCATCTGCCAGCAGATGGCAAAGGCTGCATACTTTGCCATCCGCCAGCTGATGGCAAAGAGCTTTACCTCTGGATGACACGTGGCCACTTTGCCATCTGCCAGCTAATGGCAAAGCTCTTTGCCATCTGCCAGCAGATGGCAAAGTGTCTATATTGCCCCATTTAATTTTGTTTTTCTTATATCAATTCATTTTCACAGAAAATCAAACACAAGTATATTTATATGACCAATATAGCATATTCAACATATATTACCAATAGTCATGAACACATATATATATCCAACACATGTTACCAATAGTAGCAAGTTTCATCCGTACATATACATAGTTTCATCCATAGGTAGCAAGTTTCACAAGGTCAAAACAAAAACTAAATACAAGCACTCCATCAGCCCAAGCTTCCGTGATCTTAAGCAAATCTATAAAATGGGAAAGAAGAAAGTTAGAAGAAGAAGACTAGAAGAAGAAGATTATTATGATGCAACTAAAATGTGAAGATTATTATGATGCAACTTATATCTGTAAAATAGGTCATTTCGGAGCTAAGTAAGGTCATTATGTCATTTTGGAGGTAGCTAAGCATATGAAGTCATTTAGGAGCCAAAATATGACATTTCTTAAGCATATTATGTCATTTTAGAGCCAGTTAAGCATATTAAGTGATTTTGGAGGAAAAGATGTAAGTACAGGTCATTTTAGAGCTATCCTAGGTTAAACAGGTCATTTTAAGCTAGCTAAGCATATTAAGTCCTTTTGGAGGAAAAAATGCTAAGTATAGGTCATTTTAGAGCTATCCTAGGTTAAATAAGTCATTTTGGAGCTAATCAAGCTTATTATGTCCGTTTTGAGCTAGCTAAGCATATTGAGTCATTTAGGAGGAAAAAATGCTAAGTATAGGTCATTTTAGAGCTAGCCTAGGTTAAATAGGTCATTTTCGTGCTAAGTAAGGTTATTATGTCATTTTGGAGCTAGCTAAGCATATGAAGTCATTTAGGACCTAAAATATGTCATTTCTTAAGCATATTATGTCATTTTAGAGTTAGCTAAGCATATTAAGTCATTTTGGAGGAAAAGATGCTAAGTATATGTCATTTTAGAGCTATCCTATGTTAAATAGGTCATTTTGAAGCTAGCTAAGCATATTAAGTCATTTTGGAGGAAAAAATGCTAAGTATAGGTCATTTTAGAGCTATCCTAAGTTAAATAGGTCATTTTGGAGCTAATTAAGCTTATTATGTAATTTTTGAGCTAGCTAAGCATATTGTGAAATTTAGGAGGAAAAAATGCTAAGTATAGGTCATTTTAGAGCTAGCCTAGGTTAAATAGGTCATTTTAGAGCTAAGTAAGGTTATTATGTCATTTTGGAGCTAGCTAAGCATGTGAAGTCATTTAGGAGCTAAACTATGTCATTTCTTAAGCATATTAAGTCATTTTGGAGGAAAATATCCTAAGTATAGGTCATTTTAGAGCAATCCTAGGTTAAATAGGTCATTTTTAAGCTAGCTAAGCATATTAAGTCATTTTGTAGGAAAAAATGCTAAGTATTGGTCATTTTAGAGCTATCCTAGGTTAAATAGGTCATTTTTGAGCTAGCTAAGCATATTGAGTCATTTTGGAGGAAAAAATGCTATGTATATGATTATGTCGCTAGTATCCATATGGCAGAGAACCCGGGCCGACATGACTAGTCATAGAACCAAGGTGGCACAAACGTACAGGGACAGGCATACATGACCCACCAATGCACGTGTCGATCATCAGCGAGTGCAACCAAGTCGTAGCACGCTACAAGGACTTCGGTGATACACCGCGTGACATTTCCCTGTAGGGACAAACACAGGAGCAAAGAAGGACACATGCCGGTTAATCCATGTGTTTCGGAGCAGTAGCGAACTACCATGGCTCAATGGAAGCACTAGGAGGCATTTCCCTGTATGGAAGGCTACCAAAGGCACACGACTAGGTGTCGAATCCCACACATACAATGCTTTTCAAACATAAACACATTATGCACGATATGTGTAGATACAACATTTCATCACAACAAAACTCTATTAAGCAAAACACTTGAGAAACTTACTGTCATCACGGAGGTGTAGGTGTAGGTGTAGGTGTAGGACCGGTCCCGCCAATGGCAGACGGAGAAGGATCGGTCGATGCTTGTCGGGAGTTACGCTGCACCAAAGATTATTTCCAATGTATCGTTAGCATGATGCAACTCAAATGTGAAGACTAGTAACTAATGACCGTTCAAATGAAACTCACCGTGCCCGCCGGAGCAATGACTGGCATCGACGGAGGGGTCTGGCCGTTCTTCTCGCACATGGACTGCACATATGGTTTTGACGAGTCAGTCATATTAGTTACTAATGAAAGGAACATTGCATGCATGATTTAGCTAATATGCAGAAGAAACTTACCATGAAGAGATCGTACATGGCCCGGTTAGCCGAGTCGTTCTGGTTGCTCTCCTCATCCAACAGCCTAGTGCTCATAGAGGTAGGGTGTGCGTGTGTGCGTCCATAGGGGTGAGCATATGCACGTCTTACTATGTTTCTCAAAAAAAAATACTTACTGGGGAATGTGTATGGATACTTCCAGTTCGCTCCTACTTAGCTGCCATTCATATCACTAGCAGGCGGAAGGCGTGGCGGCACGCCGCGCCCGTCATTTAGTTATTTGGGCGGAAGGAGACGTGTGAGTGGATTTGAATGTGAGTTGTTCATATGCATGCTTTTGTTTGTTCGTGGCTCAATCTAATAGGAATGCCCTTGCCGTTACGTGATAGAAACAGTGGCCTCCAAATTATCTATTGTATAACTAAAAAACTCAAATATTTAGTTTCAGCGAGCATAGGATGAACTGTATGAAGATGACTTGCAGTTATTAGATCAAAGTGACCAGTTGTAAAAATTTAGACACATCACTATTTTACAAAGTTCAGAGAAAAATATACAACATAAATCGGGCACCTGGGACGCGCAGGTGGCGAGGATCCGGGCCAACGCAGAGGGGGCCGCCGGCTTTCATACCTTCATCCAAACCCTGGCCAGATCACGCAGCCATACCATTGGGGAGAAGGGGAAACAACGGTGGCGGCGGCAGCAGGAAAATTCAAGGGGGGCTTCGAGCTGGGGCGGCGGTCTAGTGTACAGGGGCTGGGATTTGAGTCTCCTGGTTGCGGGTGGCGGTGGCGCGAGCTCGTACCGCCGTCGTTCTCGGTGCGGTGGTGGGGTGGTTGGGCGGTGGGTGGTGCGGTCGTGGGGCAGCGGGGCGGCTGGGTGTACTGTAGTTTTGTATGCCTACACAATTGCCCAGTTATTGTCTGAGATTATAACATGTCTAAGGCTCATCAAATTTCTGGAAAGCAATGGAGTGGGTAATGTATTTCTACCAAAGATGATATAGAAGCATTTTAATGAGAATTTACAAATTTAAGATTGCATAGAGAAAGGTAATGAGATGGAAGAAAAAGGAAATAAAATAGTATGTGTAACTGAGGTCGTTCAGAACTTACAGAGGAACAATCTTGGATCCTAGCTCATAAAAGTAAGGGCACCGAACCCTCAAATCAACACAGGCTGCATCAGCTTGGATCTCCTTCCGAGTTCTGCAAGCAAAGTATGTGTAAATATGTTGAAAGGGGAACGACAACTACATACTACAGCATACAGTATATTTTGATGTCCCTCTTAAGAATTTCTACAGATGCAAAACAGAATACAAATAGACCTACTTCTGGGTGAAGCAAGGAGGTACATTTATTGACACCGCTTATTCCAGAGACAGCATCCCATGAGCAAGCCAAAATGGAAGGTCTATCTTAGCACCCTTTTCAACCTGAACATAAAGAATAGGATTATTTCTCTTTTTGTTGGAACCAGAAAAAATAAACCAGTTCATTTTCCATGGTAGCAAGAAAAGGTGCTCAAAAACAAAGCATCTAACTCCCAGTTAGTGTTCACCAAGAACCATGGCACACAGGGAAATAAAGAAAGCACCTAGCATTTCATATCGTTTTTGCAAACTAAAATGAGCAAGAATGCACGATGCAGCTATCTCAGGTAAACATCATCTATCTAGTCAGCGTATTTGAGAAGTAATTTTCTCAAGAACAAACAGATCAGAGAAAGAATTGGCAGAAGTTTCCCATCAGCAGCAGTTAGACATAAATGCACAAATGCCACTGGACAGATGCTTACACTGTTTCTCTCGGCGCCAGGATCTAGCATACCAACGCCATTTGCAGTTACTTGGAAAACAACCGAAATAAGCTGCAATTACAATAGAGTGTTCATGTCATTTGTACAATAAAAAATAGAGCAAAGGATAACACGAGCATGGTTACCTCCTCCTCCATGAGGATGTCATCAACGTCGTAGTAACAAGGCATTTCAGCAAGTGGGACGGATCACTGTTGCTTATTCTCAACCCTACATGAACAGTTTGCACAATGCCGATGAGAGAAAGTTCACCAAATTTGGCCTCCTATATTCCCATATGGAGTAATATTCTAAGGCTCCGTTTGGATGTTGATATTGAGGACCATGGAACTGAATTGTCCCAATATGAAATTTCCTGGACATTGACATCGATACTGAACCTGAAATCTGTTGTTTGGATGTTCAAGAATTGACACTGGGAACTCACATGAGAGAATCAATTCTGACTGTTGTTTTGATTTTTCTTGTCCAGATTAGAACAGCCCATTTGTAATAGTAGGATTTAACATTGTACTTTGATGTAATGTTTAAAACTAACTTCTATGCAACATGTGAATATATTTGTGAATGATTACATATCAAGAACACAACAACAGCAACGCATATACAAAAACAACAGCACTTGTACAATAGCAGCCGCCATGGGGACATGGGGATGGGGTGCCGGCCACAGGAGCAAGGGAGCAGGACATCGGCCGCCATGGGGTCCTGGCCGTTTTGGGAGAGGGGCGACGTGGAGGTCGCCATGAGTGCCAGCAGGCAGCGGCCGGCATGGGCTCTCTGGCCGTGGTGGCCCAGCCGCATCCGAGATGGAGGCCGCCGCCGCCGCGAGGGACAGATGGGGCGACGGGTAACCCGCAGAGCAGTGGAAAGGCGGGGGAGTCGAAGAGATGAGAGAAGGAGGGGGAGGAGGGGGAGACTGACCTGTGCCACCGTCGAGGCCTGCTTCCCGCCGCCGCTACCCGTCTCTTCCCACACACTTCACTTCTGTTTTTTCGGAGCGCGGGCGAAGGAAGGGGATCACCAAGTATGCAGGGTGGTGGGGTGGTCGGGTGGCGGCGGGGTGGTGTGGTCGTGGGGCGGCGGGGCGGCTGGGTGGTGGGGCGGTGGCTGTTGAGATGGGTGGGAGAGGAGAGGAGAGAGGGAGAGGAGGGGAGAGAGGGAAGGGATAATCCCATAGTTTTTTTTATATCTGGAAATAAATAATCCCATCTCTTTGCCATCTGCCAGCAGATGGCAAAGAATCTTTGCCGTCTGCTGGCAGATGGCAAAGAGGTGGGGCTGGTATGCCGTTACACTCTTGCCGGCCACAGTATTTGCCAACCTCTTTGCCATCTGCTGGCAGATGGCAAAGATTATGCTATCTGCTGGCAGATGGCAAAGAATTGGCTGATGGCAACCATGTTCTTTGCCATCTGTTTTTTATAAGCAGATGGCAAAGACGTTCTTTGCCATCAGCTGGCAGATGGCAAAGAGCTGGCTGATGGCAAATTCCCAGATTCCAGTAGTGTAACTTTTTTTCTGTTAGGTTTTTGGGGATGTAACTTTTCGAGTATATGATTTTTCATATAAAAAACTTTTTAATCCGAGTTCATATGCAAAAGTTATGCCCATTTTACAAATTCCAGAGATATTTTGCAAATAAAGTCGAAATTCATATTTGTAAATTTTCCCAACAAGTAGACCACATATCACATGGGAAACTTATTTTCTTTTATTTTTTTTACATTCCCATCATTTTCTTTTATATTTTTAAACTGGAAAAGGCGGTCCGCGGGGGGGG
>LR738711.1:550326021-550399513 GCA_902687465.1 Secale cereale
GCAGTTGTGAAATTTTGGGCCAAGCTAGTAATGGCGCACCGTGGGAGTGGTGCGCCATTACTAGTTTTGAAAAAAAAACAAAATAAAAAAAAACACTAGTGGCGCACCGTTGATGTGGTGCGCTATTACTAGTTGAACTAGTAATGGTGCACTATCCACTGGTGCGCCATTAGTAGTTTTGAAAGAAAAAAATTGAAAAAAAGAATTAAGAAAAAATTGAAAAAAATTACTAATGGCGCACCGTGGATGTGGTGCGCCATTACTAGTTTAACTAGTAATGGCGCACTACCCACTGGTGTGCCATTAGTAGTTTTAAAAAAAATGAAATTTTTTTGTTACTAATGGCGCACCGTGGATGTGGTGCGCCATTAGTATTTTGACACTAATGGCGCACCAACACATGGTGCGCCATTAGTATATACTAATGGCGCACCACATGTCTGGTGCGCCATTAGTGGCCATACCATCTATAGCCCTTTTCCTAGTAGTGCTTCTTTTGCCCAATATTTTTTGTATATTCCAAAACTACTCTTCGTGAAGTTTCAGGACTTTTGGAGTTGTGCAGAATAGGTATCTCAGATTTGCTCCTTTTCCAGTCCAGAATTCCAGCTGTCGGTATTCTCCCTCTTTATGTAAACCTTGTAAAATAAGAGAGAAAAGGCATAAGTATTGTGATATAATGTGTAATAACACCCCTAATGCAATAAATATCAATATAAAAGCATGATGCAAAATGGACGTATCAACACCCCCAAGCTTAGACCTCCCTTCTCATCAAGCAAAAAGCCGATATTGAAAAAATATGTCCACATGCTTAGAGATAGAGGTGTCGATACAAATAAAATACGGACATGTTGGCATCATGATCATCTTTAGCACAGCAACATAACTTGTCACATAAGTTCTTATGATAAATTAACAATTCATTCACAATGGAAAGTATGAATCAGAAACTTCATTGATAGCCAACAAACTTTGATCCTAGTCATTGAACCAATTGCAATTTATCATACATCGGAAAGAGTCAAATATAAGAGCTTTTCAGCAAGTTCACATACTCAACTATCATTTAGTCTTTCACAATTGCTGACACTCATGCGATACTAATGAATTCAAAGTTTCAACCGGACAAAAATAAAGATAGGGCCTTATATTTTCGCCTCCCAACGATTTACCTCAAGGGTAATGTCAACAATAATGGTTCATGGCTCTCTACATCCGCATGGGTTATATATCTAGTTCTAGCTCCAACATATTGTGCTTGCCAAAGGATAAAAATAAAAAGGAAAGGTTATGATCACCATGACTCTTTTATGAGGATAGTAGATAAACTAAAAGATTGGCCCTTCGCAGAGGGAAGCAGAGGTTGTCATGCACTTTTATGGTTGGATGCACAAAATCTTAATGCAAAAGAACGTCACTTTATATTGCCACTTGTGTTAATGGACCTTTATTATGTAGTCTGTCACTTTATTTCTTCCACATCACAAGGTCGTATAAATCTTATTTTCTTCACACTAATAGATCATACATATTTAGAGAGCAATTTTTATTGCTAACGCCGATGACAACTTACTTGAAGGATCTTACTCAATCCATAGGTAGGTATGGTGGACTCTCATGGCAAAACTGGTTTAAGGGATGTTTGGAAGCACAAGTAGTATCTCGACTTGGTGCAAAGAATTTTGTCTAGCATGAGAGGGGAAAGGCAAGCTCAACATGTTGGCGGATCTATAACAATATAACTTATGTTAGGGTGTAAGAAGACATAACCCATTATGTTGTCTTCCTTGTCCAACTTCAACTTTTTAGCATGTCATGTCTTAATGAGTGCTCACAATTATAAAAGCTGTCCAGGATAGTATTTATTTGTGAAACCTCTCTTTCTTTATTACTTCCTATTAATTGCAACAATGACCAAAACTATGTTTGTCAACACTCAACAACTTTTATTCATCATACCCTTTATACGTGAAGTCATTACTTCACATAAGATCAACATATGATCTTTATTTATTTCTTTTTATTCCTTTCTTTTATTTATTCCCATAAGATCATAGCAACATAGCAAAGCCCTCACTCAAAACTATTCTATATTATATAACTCGAGGACTCGATTACATAGATAGAGATCAAAGCAAAACTCAAAGCTAAATCATCCTAAAAACTTTATTCTACTACTTCAAGATAAAAAAGGATCGAACTAAGAAAGACGATAAATATAAAGGTGTGATGGTGATACGATACTGGGGAACCTCCTCCAAGCTTGGCAGTTGCCAAGGGGAGTGCCCATACACATGTATTTATGATTCTTTCTTCAGGGGTAGTGATGAAGGGGTTGTTGATGTAGTAGACTTGTCATTTTCCCTCATCCTACGCTTAAGGATGGAATTTTCCTTCTTTGGCTCACCTATCTCCTGTTCCATTGTTAATACCCTCCTACATAATTCTTGCTTGTTCTCCTTTTGGATCATAGTGCTCTTCTACCTCTGTGGTCCAATAGTAATGCTCCTCCCTCTGAATCTTGGGACGACATCTTGCTCTAAATCTGCTGTAGAAACAACTAGAAAACAAAAACAAAGGATTATGTCGTGGTACCGGGGTCAAAACCTCTGGGAGATTATATAATGAATTTTTACCGACAGAAATACGTATCATGCAAAAAACGGAGTCCGGGAGGCACACGGGGTGGCCGCAAGGTAGAGGGGCGCGCCCAGGGGGGTAGGGCGCACCCTCCACCCTTGTGGCTGCCCCGTATCTCTTCCGGACTAGTTTTAATTTTCCTTATTTTTTGAATATTCCAAAACGGAGAAAATTTGTTGTTTGGAACGTTTTGGAGTCGGTTTACTTACCGTACCACATACCTATTCCTTTTCGGAGTCTGAAACTTTCTGGAAAGTGTCCCTTATGTACTCCTCCGGTATCATGGTGTCAATTATACTGGTCTCAACATTTAAGGGAGTACCTTAGATATAGTGTTTGATTCTTTGACCGTTTACCACCTTCGGATTTGTGCCTTCGGCGTTGTTGATTTTTATGTCACCGGAACGATAGACCTCCTCGATAATGTAAGGGCCTTCCCATTTAGATAGAAGCTTTCCTCCAAAAAATCTTACATGAGAGTAGTATAGCAAAACATGATCACCTACGCTAAACTCACGCTTTTGTATCCATTTGACATGCCATCTTTTAACTTTTTCTATAAATAACTTGGCATTCTCGTAGGCTTGGGTTCTCCATTCATCAAGTGACCTAATGTCAAACAACCTCTTCTCACCGGCAAGTTTGAAGTCATAATTGAGTTCTTTAATATCCGGATATGCTTTATGTTCTAATACAAGAGGTAAGTGACATGCTTTTCCATAAACCATTTTATACACAGACATACCCATAGGGTTTTTGTATGCAGTTCTATAAGCCCATAATGCATCATCAAGTTTCTTAGACCAATTCTTTTTAGATCTATTAACAGTCTTTTGCAAAATCAATTTAATCTCTCTATTGCTCAATTCTACTTGACCACTAGACTGAGGATGATACGGAGATGTAATTCTATGGTTAACACTATATTTAGCAAGCATCTTACGAAAAGCACCATGAATAAAATGTGAACCACCATTATTCATTAAATATCTAGGGACTCCAAACCTCGGAAAAATATCTTCTTTAAGCATCTTAATAGAAGTGTTATGATCAGCACTACTCGTTGAATAGCTTCTACCACTAAGCAATGTAACTAACAGCAACAAAAATATGTGCATACCCATTAGTGGAAGGAAAAGGTCCCATACAATCAAATCCCCAAACATCAAATGGTTCAATAACAAGTGAATAGTTCATGGGCATTTCCTGACGTCTACTAATATTACCAATTGTCTGACATTCATCACAAGACAAGACAAACTTACGGGCTTCTTTGAAGAGAGTAGGCCAATAAACCAGATTGTAATACCTTATGTGCAGTTCTATCTCCAGCATGGTGTCCTCCATAAGCCTCGGAGTGACACTTGTGTAGAATCTGCTCCTGTTCATGCTCAGGTACACAATGTCTAATAACACCATATACTCCTTCTTTATAAAGGGGTGGGTCATCCCAAAAGTAATTTCCTAAATCATAGAAAACCTTTTTCTTTTGTTGGTATGTGAAGCTAGGTGGTGTAAATTTAGCAACAATGTAATTAGCATAATCAGCATACCATGGAGCACTACGAGAACAATTTATGACAGCTAATTGTTCATCAGGGAAGCTATCATCAATAGGTAGTGGGTCATCAAGAACATTTTCTAACCTAGACAAGTTATCTGCAACGGGGTTCTCAGCTCCCTTTCTATCAATAATATGCAAATCAAATTCTTGTAGTAAGAGAACACATCTCATAAGTCTAGGTTTAGCATCTTTCTTTTCCATCAGATATTTAATAGCAGCATGATCGGTGTGAATAGTTACTTTGGAATCAATAATATAAGATTTGAACTTATCACAAGGAAAAACAACTGCTAAAAATTCTTTTTCAGTAGTAGCATAATTTCTCTGGGCACTTTCTAGAGTTTTACTAGCATAATGAATAACATTCAATTTTTTATCAACTCTTTGTCCTAGAACAGCACCAACAACATAATCACTCGCATCGCACATAATTTCAAATGGTAAATTCCAATCAGGTAGTTGAACAATAGGTGCAGAAATCAAGTCTCTCTTAAGTATTTCAAATGCTTCTACACAATCATCATAAAAACAAAAGGGGCATATTTTTGCAAGAGATTAGTGAGAGGCCTAGAAATTTTAGAGACGTCTTTAATAAACCTCCTATAGAAACCAGCATGACCAAGAAAACTTCTTATATCTTTGATATCTTTAGGACACGAAATCTTTTCAATAGCATCTACTTTAGCTTTATCAACTTCAACACCTCTTTTAGAAATCTTATGCCCCAAAACAATGCCTTCATTAACCATTAAGTCGCACTTCTCCCAATTCAATACAAGATTAGTTTCTTCGCATCTCTGCAAAACTCGATCAAGGTTGCTTAAGCAGTCATCAAAAGAAGTTCCATAAACGGAGAAATCATCCATGAAAACCTCAACACTCTTTTCACAAAAGTTAGAGAATATAGCAGTCATACATCTTTGAAAAGTAGTAGGTGCATTGCATAAACCAAAAGGCATACGTCTATAAGCAAAAGTACCAAAAAAGAAAGTAAAAGTGGTATTTACTTGATCCTCTTTTGATACACGTATTTGAGAGAAACCAGAATAACCATCTAGGAAGCAAAAATGTGTATGTTTGGATAGTATTCTAACATTTGATAAATAAAAGGTAGAGGGTGATGATTGATACATCTCCAACATATCTATAATTTTTTATTGTTCCATGCTATTATATATTCTGCTTTGGATGTTTAATGGGATTTATTATACACTTTTATATTATTTTGGGGACTAACCTACTAACCCAAGGCCTAGTGCAAATTGTTGTTTTTTTTCCTATTTCAGTGTTTCGCTAAAAAGGAATATCAAACGGAGTCCAAACGGAATGAAACCTTTGGGAGAGTTAATTTTGGAACAATATCAACATAGAAGACTTAGAGTACACGCCAGGAAGCAAGAGAGGCAACCACAAGGGCGCGCCCCCCACCCTCGTGGGCCCCCTGTTGCTCCCCCGACGTCCCTCTTCCTCCTATATATACCTATGTACCCTGAAACTATCGAGGAGCAGCACGAAACCCGAATTCCACCGCCGCAACCTTCTATACCTGTGAGATCCCATCTTGGGGACTGTTCCGGAGCTCCACCGAAGGGGGCATCGATCACGAAGGGCTTCTACATCAACACCATAGCCTCTCCGATGAGTTGTGAGTAGTTTACCACAGGCCTTCGGGTCCATAGTTATTAGTTAGATGGCTTCTTCTCTCTCTTTGGATCTCAATACAATGTTCTCCTTGATCTTCGAGGAGTTCTATTCGATGTAATTCCTTTTGCGGTGTGTTTGTCGAGATCCGATGAATTTTGGGTTTATGATCAAGACTATCTATGAACAATATTGGATTCTTTTCTGAAATCTTTTATGCATAATTTAAATATCCTTGCAAGTCTCTTCGAATTATCGGTTTGGTTTGTCCTACTAGATCTATAGTTCTTGCAATGGGAGAAGTGCTTGGTTTTGGGTTCAATCTTGCGGTGTCTTTTCCCAGTGACAGCAGGGGCAGCAAGGCACGTATTGTAGTGTTGCCATCGAGGATAAAAAGATGGGGTTTATATCATATTTCTTGAGTTTATCCATCTACATCATGTCATCTTGCTTAAGGCGTTACTCTGTTCTTATGAACTTAATACTCTAGATTCATGCTGGATAGCGGCCGATGTGTGGAGTAATAGTAGTAGATGCAGAATCGTTTCGGTCTACTTGTCATGGACGTGAAGCCTATATATAATGATCATGCCTAGATATTCTCATAAATATGCGCTTTTCTATCAATTGCACGACAGTAATTTGTTCACCCACTGTAGAAATCTGCTATCATGAGAGAATCCACTAGTGAAACCTATGGCCCTCGCGTCTATCTTCATCATATTAATCTTCCTTCAATTATTTACTTTACTTTTGTTTTGCAATCTTTACTTTCTGTCTCCATATCAAAAATATTATCTTATCATCTCTATCAGATCTCACTTTTGTAAGTGACCGAGAAGGGATTGACAACCCCTTTTATCACGTTGGCTGCAAGGTTCTTATTTGTTTGTGTAGGTACGAGGGACTCGCGCGTGGTCTCCTACTGGATTGATACATTGGTTCTCAAAAACTGAGGTAAATACTTACGCTACTGTGCTGCATCACCCTTTCCTCTTCGAGGGAATACAACGCAAGCTCGAGAAGTAGCAATGATCTTTCTTAGTAGCTTTATTTAATTTAAGAAAATCTATTATTATTCTATGACCTGTAATAATTCTTTGTGGGAGCAATTCATCTTTATCATTAGGAACAATAGTACTGCCTCCCTTCTTGGGGACACAACGAGCAGGACTTACCCACTGACTATCAGCAATAGGATAAATAATACCTGCCTCTAGAAGTTTGAGTATTTCATTTCTTACCACCTCTTTCATCTTTGGATTTAATCGACGTTGGTGATCAACAACTGGTTTAGTATCTCGTTCCAACTTAGTTTTGTGTTGGCATAAGGTGGGACTAATACCCTTAAGATCATCAAGAGTATATCCAATAGCAGCACAATGCTTCTTCAGAGTTTTCAATAGTCTCTTTTCTTCATGCTCTGAAAGGTTAGCACTAATAATAACAGGTATATCTTCTTTTCATCTAGATAAGCATATTTCAAAGTATCGGGTAATGGTTTAAGCTCAAACACGGGATCACCCTTAGGTGGAGAAGGATCCCCAAGGATTTCAACAGGCAAATTGTTTTTCAGAATAGGTCCTTGTTTAAAGAATATTTCATCTATTCCCCTTCTTCCATTCATAAACTTATCATTCTCATGTTCTCGCAAATATTCGTCTAGAGGTTAAGTAGGAGGTACAACAATAAAAGCAAGACCAATAATTTCATCCTTACTAGGCAATTCTTTATCACGAGGTTGTCTACGAAATTTAGAGAAATTAAAATCATGAGACATATCCCCTAAACCAACAGTAATAATGTCTTTCTCGGAGTCTATCCTAGCATTAACAATGTTGAAGAAAGGTCTGCCAAATATAATGGGACAAAAATCATCTTGTGGGGAACCAAGACCAAGAAAATCAATTGGATATTGTTTTTCCCACACAAGACTTTGACATCTCTAACAATCCCAATTGGTGATATAGTATCTCTATTAGCAAGCTTGATAGTAACATCAATTTCTTCTAACACAGCAGGTGCAATTTCATTCATAATTTCTGCAAATAAAGTAAAAGGAATTGCACTCACACTAGCACCCACGTCACATAAGCCATGATAAAAATGATCTCCTATTTTAACAGAAACAACAGGCATGCCAACAACATGTCTATGTTTATCTACAGTATCGGGTTTGGCAATTCTAGCAGTTTCATCACAGAAATAAATAAAATGCCCATCAATATTATCAAACAAGAGAAATTTAGCCATAGCAATATTAGGTTCAACTTTGATTTGTTCAGGTGGTCTAGGTGCTCTAATATTACTTTTGTTAACTATAGTTGAAGCTTTAGCATGATCCTTTATTCTAATAGGAAAAGGTGGTTTCTCAATATAAGCAGTAGGAATAACAGGATCAACATTATAAGTGATAGTTTCATATTCAACTTTAATTAGTTCAACTACATTAACTTTAATGGGAGGATGAAATTTAAACCACTTATCCTTAGGGAGATCAACATGAGTAGCAAATGATTCACAGAAAGAAGCTACTATCTCAGAGTCAAGTCCATATTTAGTGATAAATGCATGAAAAGCATATGTATCCATAAAAGGTTTAACACAATCAAACTTAAGGCTTATACCTGACTCATTACCTTTGTCGAGATCCCAATATTTAGAGTTGTGTTTAATTCTTTCCAATAAATCCCATTTGAATTCAATAGTTTTATTCATATAAGATCCAACACAATAAGTATCGAGCATGGATCGATCATAATGAGAAAGTCGAGCATAAAAATTCTGAATAATAATTTCTCTAGAGAGATCATGATTGGGGCATGAATATAACATTGAATTAAGCCTCCCCCAAACTTGAGCGATACTTTCTCCTTCACGAGGCCAAAAATTATATATATATAATTTCGATCACGGTGAACTAGATGCATAGGATAAAACTTCTGATGAGATTCCAATTTCAATCGGTTGTAGTTCCATGATCCAATATCATCACATAGCCTATGCCATGCCAATGCCTTTCCCTTCAAAGATCAAGGAAATACCTTCTTCTTGAAAAAATCCTCTAGGATACCCGCAAGCTTAAATAATCCTCAAACTTCATCCACATAGTTTAGGTGTAAATCGGGATGCAATGTTCCGTCTCCTGCATAAGGATTAGCTAGCAGTTTCTCTACCATACCCAAAGGAATTTCAGAGTAAATATTTTTATTAGGTGTAGTAGGTTGAGGAGCAACTCTTTGTTCCTCCGGTCGGGGTGAAGATACCCCGAACAAACATCTCAAAGGTTTATTTTCCCTAGTAACAGGTGACAGTAAATTTCAGCACACTATATAAGTGTTTCCTTACCAAATTTCACTTACCAAAGGCGCTTCACTCCCTGGAAACGGCCACAGAAAAGAGTATTGATGACCCACACATGTAGGGTATCTATCAGAGTCCCTTTAATAAGTAAGATTGTCGAACCCAACGAGGAGTAGAAGGAAATGGCAAGCTGTTTTTAGCAAGGTTTTCTCTGCAAGCACTGAAATTATCGGTAACAGATAGTTGTCTGATAGTATAATTCGTAACGGGTAACCAGTAACAAAAGTAAACAAGATGCAGACAGGTGGCCCAATCCTTTTTGTAGCAAAGGACAAGCCTGGACGTACTCTTATATAAAGCAAAGTGCTCCCGAGGACTCATGGGAATTGTTGTCAAGCTAGTTTTAATCATGCTCATATGATTCACGTTTGGTACTTTGATAATTTTATATCTGGGTGGATCAGTGCTTGGGTGCCGTCCTTCCTTGGACAAGCCTCCCACTTATGATTAACCACACTCGCAGGCATCCGCAACTACGAAAGAAGTATTAAGATAAATCTAACCATAGCATGAAACATAGGGATCCAAATCAGCCCCTTACGAAGCAATGGATAAACTAGGGTTTAAGCTTCTGTCACTCTAGCAACCCATCATCTACTTATTACTTCCCAATGCCTTCCCCTAAGCCCAAACAATGGTGAAGTGTCATGTAGTCGACGTTCACATAACACCACTAGAGGAAAGACAACATACATCTCATCAAAATATCGAACGAATACCAAATTCACATGATTACTTATAACAAGACTTCTCCCATGTCCTCAGAAACAAACATAACTACTCACAAAGCATGTTTATGTTCATGATTAGAGGTGTATTGAATAACATTAAGGATCTGAACATATGATCTTCCACCAAATAAACCAACTAGCATCAACTACAAGGAGTAATCAACACTACTAGCAACCCACAGGTACCAATCTGAGATTTTGAGACGAAGATCGGATACAAGAGATGAACTAGGGTTTGAAAGGACATGGTGCTGATGAAGATATTGATGGAGATTGACCCCCTCTCGATGAGAGAATCGTTGGTGATGATGATGTCTTCGATTTCCCCCTCCCGGAGGGAAGTATCCCCGACAGAACAACCCTGCCGGAGCTCTAGATTGGTTTTTCCCAGGTTCCGCCTCGTGACGGCGGCGCTTCGTCCCGAAAACCTCCTTCTTTTTTCTAGGTCAAAGCACATTGATATAGTAGAAGACGGACTCCGGGGGCCTGCTAGGGGCCCACAAGATAGGGGGGCGTGCCTAGGGGGGTAGGGCGCACCCCCCGCCCTTGTGGCTGGCTGGTGGCCCCCCTCTGGTGCTTCTTTCGCCCAATATTTTTTATGTATTCCAAAAATATTCTCCGTGAAGTTTTAGGACTTTTGGAGTTGTGTAGAATAGGTATCTCGGATTTGCTCCTTTTCTAGTCTAGAATTCCAGCTGCCGACATTCTCCCTGTTTATGTAAACATTCTAAACTAAGAGAGAAAAGGCATAAGTATTGTGATATAATGTGTAATAACAGCCCATAATGCAATAAATATCAATATAAAAGCATGATGCAGAATGGACGTATCAAGGATCCATAAACCCTGTGGTGACAATATGCGATATACTTTCCGATGATGACCGTAGTTTGAGGAGTTCATCTATTCACTATGTGCTAATGCTTTGTTCCAGTACTCTATTAAAAGGAGGCCTTAATATCCCTTACTTCACTACAAGAAATATGTCAACTTGCGACCATCACTATTGGTCACTAAAAGGTCATTGTTTTTCATTTGCGACCTTTTTGTCACCAAAAACAGATGGTCAAAAGATGGCGGTCGTAAACTGAAATTAATGATCTTCTTTGTGATATGTAAAAGGTCGTTGGTTCCACGACCAAAATTTTGGTCACTGGCAGCCTCCCCAGGCCACGTAGGATCCAGCATGGCAAGCTGACATGGATAATAATCAGCCCGGTCCATTTCGCTGCTTTAGATGGGCCGAGCCCAGTAATTCAGCCCATTTAATATATTATTCGCTGCTAATTTTTGTTAGCTACCTAGGCCTGGCCCAACAATTCGGCCTTTTTAATTTCTTTGTACATCCCTTTTGACAACATATTTTTTTCCTGTATTTTTCTGGGCCATTTCTTTGCTGGGCCTCTCAAGTTTTCCCCTCAGAAATAATTGTTCGATATATCTTGGGCTAGGCCGAAATAATTGATCCAGTCCAACTTTTTTTATTATGCCATTGACATTACAACACATCACACTACAAGATATGTTGGGCCTAGCCCAGTTCCGATACATTTTCAAAGCAGTACATATCTTTACATCCAAGGAATCAGTAAGTGCCAAACAAAACTATTCTACAACTAAGAAAAGAAAATAGATGACAAGACATCACAGAAGTTCCTATTGTCCTCCTCCTTCAACATTTGAAAACCTTCACCTGGCAGTAGATCAATCATGAGTGAGAAAAATAACAGCAGCAAAACAATATAGAAACAATACGGTTGATTATTCAGAGAAGTTTAACTAAGTGCAAGTCACCCAAAACTGAATTTCTTGCAATCCAAACAACACAAACAGCAGGGAGATGCTTGCATAGATACAAATCCATGTGGTAGCAGCAAAATTGGCCAATCTAGGACCGCATCTTCTCAGTTTGGTACTAACTAAATAAAAAAGTTGGACTTGTTCATACAAATCCCTCTTGAATTCCTTGACACAACCAGGATTTGCATCATATATTCCTTAATTTAGCGTCATTAGTAAGCATAGAAAGAGGGGAGGGAGATGGGGATGCTACCTACCTTGTCCTGAAGTTCCAACCACCAGACCAGAGGGAAGTTGCTCCTCGTCTTCTTTCCTCAGCCCCAAATTCGCCTGCAATAACCACAATTCTGGTCAGGGTAAATTCTCAGGTCAATGTAACCTATCTCCCCAGAAAGACACTTCCAGGGGTGCGTCCGAGTGGGTGCAGATCATCGCAATCACTTGTCATAGCCGAAGGAACAGCAGTTCGCAAGGAAATCACTAAAGTAGTCAAAACACTAAACACCAGGCTTATAATTGTTAAGCTACTTTAGGCTCCTTATCTATCTGACAAGTGCAAGCAATTTCTTTTTTCGCAGACAATGGCATCCCTCAATGTATACAACTACATAATTAACAAAAACTACGGAGTTGTTTCATTGCATGAACCAGCGAGCTGATCTCACAAGCCCCACCCAGGTGGTGGACTGGTGGTAGTACAACAGCTAGAAGGCGCATCACTCACCGGTTGAAAAGCTCGATCCTGTACTCCATCTCCTTCTCCGCCAACCCGAACATCTGCATCGCGCAACCACCACCATCAATTAACCTCAATCACAAGCTCGAAATCGAAGAGGAAGGCATATACACACAAAAAAGAACATGAAAATCCCAAAAAAGGCGACTTGTAGCTGCCAGGCAGCAACTTGAGAATGAATGATTGATATCCTGGAAGTTGTAAACTGGAAGCCAAAGAAGCTACCAGTCAGGTTAGTTTCAACAGGTTAGTTTCAAGTTCTGAAACTAAATGCATGGGGTCGAGTTTCAGTATTCTCTGTAAATTAGTCATATGATGTACCTGTAGTTACACAGTGATTTTGCTCATGTTAGATAGCATGTACTTCTATACGAGAGAAAGAAGGATATTTATCAAATCTGCTACATTTTATTGTGCAATGTCAGTCAGTTTGTGTAGCTAAACTGCTAACAATGAACCGACCAAGTCCATATATACTGCTCGTTAGCATGGCCAGTTTTTTAATCAGACTAAATTAAGACCACTGGATAATTTTCTCGCACTGGAAGGTTACACTGTGTACTTCTTCATAATAATCCAATCATTTCATGACAAAACCAAATATGTTGCAGAATAAAAAATCTACAAGGTGAATAGTAGAAGCTGAGTTTTCAAAGAATGTATCCCTTTTAGCTATACAAGATTGCCCATCCTCAAGAAAACTATTATAATTTGGAGTCATGGCTTGAATAGCCCTAGTAACTCATCCTCAAGAAAACAATTATAAAAGACTAATCTTAACCCACTGGTAGCAGTCGAACACTAGCAACTAATGAGCACTAAAGAAATAACACAATGAAATAACTCACCCTGATGGTGTTGGCGTAGTTCCATACGAGCTCCTTGGAGAGCTGGCCGAGGAGGTAGTACTTGTGCCCAGGCTGCAGCCTTAGAACCCTGCAAAACCAAAAGCGACGTCAACATCAGACACACATACAAGACAAACGTCGAGATCTAGAAGGTAGTCCAACGCCGACGTACTTGAGCGCGTCGGGGATGACCATGTGCTTGGTCCTGACGTATAGTGGCGGCACGCCCTCATATGCCTTGAGCCTGGACGTCGTCCTCGAGGCCACCAGCGGCCCCGGGCGCGGCATCCAGCGCAGACAACACTAAAAAAAAGACACATCCGTGATATTTTGGGCCGAACGAAACTTTTTCCTGTCATACTTATGACACTTCTATGACAATAATTGTGACCAAACACGGTATCATCATAGATGTGGTGGGGTCCTACTTCTATGACAAAAAAATCATGGCAGAAAATGGGCTTTTCGTCCTGGGCGGGCTGGAGAGGCAGCTGCATGACATTCTTTCGGCCGTCCATGATGGAAAAAACCGTGGTAGAAGCGAGGGCGAGGAAAATATCAGGGTGTTCCCGGTTACGATGGGTGGTCGGGGCCGAGTGATGCGCGTTCCTCTCGTACATGCACGCGTGTGGGTGCGAGGCGTTGGGCTCTAACTGACCCGAGCGAGGCGTTGGGCTCTAACTGAACCCGAGCGATTGCACTGCAGGCTACACATTACTGAACCGGAGCGATCGATCGATGGCTGTTAACTGAACCCGATCGAGCGATTCCTTCACTACTGCTGCTAACTGAAGCCGATTGATGCTGCCTCTGCATGAACAGTGAGCGTTGCTGGGAGGTGGATGAACAGTCCTGGTGGGGGTGGCTGAACAGGACCCGGTGGTGTTGCCTTTGCTTGAACAGGACCCCGTTCGATCGAGCCGGTTGGGGCTGCATGAACAGGACCCCGTGGAGGGCTGCATGAACAGGACCACTCTTTGGAGGGCTGCATGAACAGTAGACGGTGGAGGGCTGGATGAACAGTCACCCGTGGAGGGGTGGTTGAATAGGAGCCCGTGGAGAGGGGTGGTTAAACAGTAGTCGGTGGAGTAGCGCGTGGTGGAGGCTGAATAGTCGCAGGTGGAGGCTGGAGGAGGTCGACGGTGGATGAACAGTAGCACGTGGAGGCTGGAGGGGGGTCGACGGTGGTGATGAACAGTATCCCGTGGAGACCCGTTTTGCTGTACGCCACACCCCTCCCGATGAACAGGACACCCGTTTCGACCGTAGCGCTCCAACACAAGTTCGTTTCCTCCGTTTTGCGGTACGCCACACCCCTCCTGATGAACAGGACCCCCGTTTCGACCGTAGAGCTCCAACACAAGTCTGTTTCCTCCGTTTTGTGGTACGCCGCACCCCTCCAGTTCAATAGGACCCCCGTTTCGACCGTAGGAGGTCCGTTTCCTCCGTTTTGCAGTACGCCACACCCCTCCCAATGAACAAGATCCCGTTTCGAACGTGGCCGGTCAAACACAAGGCCGTTTGATGACCCACAAGTGTAGGGGATCTATCGTAGTCCTTTCGATAAGTAAGAGTGTCGAACCCAACAAGGAGGAGAAGGAAATGATAGGCGGTTTTTACTAAGTTATTTTCTGCAATCACTGAAATTATAGGTAACAGATAGTTTTGTGATAAGATAATTGGTAGCAAGTGACAAAAGGTAAAAGTAAATAAGGTGCAGCAAGGTGGTCCAATCCTTTTTGTAGCAAAGGACAAGCCTGGACAAACTCTTATATAAAGGAAAGCGCCCCCGAGGACACATGGGAATTATCGTCAAGCTAGTTTTCATCACGATCATCTGATTCGCGTTCGGTACTTTGATACTTTGGTATGTGGGTGGACCGGTGCTTGGGTGCTGCCCTTACTTGTACAAGCCTGTCACTTATGATTAACCTGTAATGCAAGCATCTGCAACTACAAAAGAAGTATTAAGGTAAACCTAACCATAGCCTGAAATATATGGATCCAAATCAGCCCCTTACGAAGCAACACATAAACTACGGTTTAAGCTTCTGTCACTCTAGCAACCCATCATCTACTTATTACTTTCCAATGCCTTCCTCTAGGCCCAAATAATGGTGAAGTGTCATGTAGTCGACGTTCACATGACACCGCTAGAGGAGAGACAACATACATCTCATCAAAATATCGAACGAAGACCAAATTCACATGACTACTAATGGCAAGACTTCTCCCATGTCCTCAGGAACAAAAGTAACTACTCAAAAGACATAATATTGTTCATGATCAGAGGGGTATTAATATACAAAATGGATCTGAACATATGATCTTCCCCCAAATAAAACAACTAGCATCAACTACAAGGTGTAATCAAAACTACTAGCAACCCACAGGTACCAATCTGAGGTTTAGGTACAAAGATTGGATACAAGAGATGAACTAGGGTTTCAGAGGAGGTGGTTCTCATGAAGATGTTGATGAAGATAGCCCTCCCCAAGATGGGAGAGTTGTTGGTGATGACGGCGGTGACGAGGTCCCCCTCCCGGAGGGAAGTATCCCCGGCAGAACAGCTCTGTCGGAGCCCTAGATTGGTTTCCGCCTTGGTTCCGCCTCGAGACGGCGGTGTCTGGTCCCGAAAGCCTCCTCCTTATTTTTTCCAGGTCAAAACACTTCATATAGGAGAAGATGGGCACCGGGGGCCTACCGGCTGGCCATCGAGGCAGGGGGTGCGCCCCCCCACCCTCGAGGCCAGCCGGTGGCCCCTCTCGTGGGTTTCTTTCACCAGATGTTTTTTATATTTTCCGAAACGATGTTATGTGGATTTTCAGGGCTTTTGGAGTTGTGCAGAATAGGTTTCCAGGGTTTGCTCCTTTTCCAGCCCAGAATTCCAGCTGCCGGCATTCTCCCTCTTCAGGTAAACCTTGCAAAATAAGAGAGAAAAGGTATAAGTATTGTGACAAAACATGTATGAACATACCATAATGCAATAAATATCAACTTATAAGCATGATGCAAAATGGACGTATCGACTCCCCGAAGCTTAGACCTCGCTTGTCCTCAACTGAAAGCCGATATCGATAAATATGTCCACATGTTTAGAGATAGAGGTGTCGATAAAAACAAAATACGGACATGAGGGCATCATGATCATTCTCATAACATCAACTTATATAAATATAGTCATATGATTCTTATGCTAAAGTAACAATTCATCCACAATATCAAGTATGCATCATAAACTTCATTGGAAACTAAAAAACTTTGGTCTCGGTCATTGAAGCAATTGCAATTTATCGTAACATCGGAAAGATTTAATATAAGAGCTTTTCAGCAAGCCTACATACTCAACTATCATATAGTCTTTCACAATTGCTCACACTCACACAATACTTATGTTTATGGAGTTTTAATCGGACACAGAGGAAGATAGGGGCTTATGGTGTTGCCTCCCAACCGTTTACCTCAAGGGTAATGTCAACAGTAATAGATCATGAAAACTTACATCCAAGTGGGTACATATGTCAGGATCTATCAAAGACAATGTGCTTGCCAAAGGATAAAATGTAAAAAGGAAAAGTGGATTTCACCTTGACACTTATAAGACATGAATAAAAGATAGGCCCTTCGCAGAGGGAAGCAGAGGTTGTCATGTATTTTTATGGTTGGATGCACAAAGTCTTAGCATAGAAGAACTTCGCTTTTATATTGCCACTTGTGATAAGGACCTTTATTATGCAGTCCGTCGCTTTTATTACTTCCATATCACAATCTCGTATAAAGCTAATTTCTCCCACACTATTAAATCATACATATTTTAGCAGGTTTGCAGCATGACAACTTACTTGGAAGGATCTTTCTGAATCCATAGGTAGGTATGGTGGACTCTCATGGCAAAACTGGGTTTAAGGATATATGGAAGCACAAGTAGTATCTCTACTTAGTGCGAGGAGTTTTGGCTAGCACGAGAGAGAAAGGCAAGCTCAACATGTTGGATGATCCATGACAATATACTTTATTTCGGATATAAGAAGACATAACCCATTATGTTTTCTTCCTTGTCCGACATTAACTCTTTAGCATGTCATACTTTAATGAGTGCTCACAATCATAAAAGATGTCCAAGATAGTATATTTGTATGTGAAGCCCCTCTTCTTTCATTACTTCCTATTAATTGCAACGATGACCAAAACTATGCTTGTCACCTCCCAACAACTTTTATTTATCACACTCTTGTATGTGAAGTCATTACTTCCCATAAGATTGATATGATCTCTTTGATACTCTTTATGTTTTCTTTCTTTTTATCATGACCCAAGTGAGGAAATCAAGCCCTTGACTCAACACTAATCTTTATTATATAGCTCACGGACTCGATTACAAAGGATAAAGCTCACAGAGCAAAAGCTCACAACTAGATCATGCTAACTTTATTCTAATAGATCAAGCTACTACCAAAAGTATCGAACTAAGTAAAATGGTAAAGATAGGAGTGATGGTGATACGATACAGGGGTCACTCCCCCAAGCTTGGCAGTCGCCAAGGGGAGTGCCCATACCCATATAATTATGTCTCCTTCTTCGGGGTTGGTGATGATGGAGTTGTTGCTAATGTAGGCTTGTTGCTTGTCTTCCAAAGGATGGGCTCGCCATTGTTGAAGGATGATCGAGTCTCCGGGATACTCAAATCTGCTGCCAAACTCATGTTCTTGAATCTATATTCATACTCATAGTTTTGGTTCTGCAGGTCATAGATCTGGGCTTGGAGGTGATCGATCTTCTCTTGAAGATTGGAGATGGATTCCCCGAAGATCCTTGAGTCCATCTTGAGGTCGTTGGCAAGCTCCGAGATCATCATGTACTGGTTGGCATCGAGTCCTCGTTCCACCATACCTTGGAACTTGAAAACTTGTTGCTCCATTGCTTCGAGTTTTGTCTCCACGCTTCCGGTCCTTCTCAGCCCCTCAACATCACAGATGTGCAGCACCCCTCATGCAATTCCATGGTTTTGGGGTGGTGCAACACCTCTGCAAGTTAGGGGTTGATGACCTTCTCGAAGAACTTGTCTTTGGGGGTGTTCGAGGACGCCATGATGATCTAGATCTGTCAAAAATAGCAGCTCGAAATGAAAACAGAGGTTTTCTGCATGATACAGAGGTCAAAACCTTCGGGAGTATATATAATGATTTTTTCTCGAACGAAAGGAGTAACCCACAAGAAAACGGAGTCTGGGGGCACACGGGGTGTTCTCGAGGTAGGGGGCGCGCCCTGGGAAGGGGGGACGCCCTCCACCCTCGAGGGCACCTCGTGTCTATTCCGCACTGTGGTTTATTTTTCTATTTTCCTAAATATTCCAAAACGGAGAAAGATTGCCTTTAGAACTCTTTTGGAGTCGGTTTACTTACCGTATCACATACCTCTTCCTTTTCGGAGGCTGAATCATTCTGGAAAGTGTCCCTTATGTATTCCTCGGGGGTTATGGTTTCAATAACATTAGTTTCAACATTTATAGGGTTACCTGAGATATAATGTTTGATCCTTTGACCAACCGCCACCTTCGGATTTGTGCCTTCAAAGTTGTTGATTTTTATGGCACCGGAACAATAGACCTCCTCGATAATGTAAGGTCCTTCCAACTTGGATAGAAGTTTTCCTGCAAAAAATCTTAAGCGAGACTTGAATAGCAAGACATGATCACCTACGTTAAACTCACGCTTTTGTATACTTTTGTCATGCCATGTTTTAACTTTTTCTTTAAACATCTTGGCATTTTCATAAGCCTGGGTTCTCCACTCATCGAGACAGCTAATGTCAAATAACCTCTTTTCACCGGCAAGTTTGTAATCGTAGTTAAGCTCTTTAATAGCCCAATATGCCATATGTTCTAGATCAAGAGGTGAGTGACATGCTTTTCCATATACCATCTTATATGGAGACATACCCATAGGATTTTTGTATGCAGTTCTATAGGCCCATAATGCATCATCTAGTTTCTTGGAGCAATTCTTTCTAGACCTATTAACTATCTTTTGCAAGATCAATTTCAACTCTCTATTACTTAGTTCTACTTGACCACTAGTCTGTTGGTGATAAGGTGATGCAATTTTATGGTTGACATCATATTTAGCAAGCATCTTACGGAAAGAACCATGAATAAAGTGTGAACCACCATCAGTCATTAGATATCTAGGGACTCCAAACCTCAGAAATATAACTTCTTTCAGCATCTTAATAGAGGTGTTATGATCAACACTACTAGTTGGAATAGCTTCTACCCACTTAGTAACGTAATCAACATCAACTAAAATATGTGTGTACCCGTTAGAGGCAAGAAAAGGTCCCATATAATCAAAGCCCCAAACATCAAATGGTTCAATAAAAAGTGAATAATTCATAGGCATTTCTCGACGTCTACTAATATTACCAATTCTTTGACATTCATCACAAGATAAGAGAAACTTACTGGCATCCTTGAAGAGAGTAGGCCAATAAAACCCGGATTGCAGTACCTTATGTGGAGTTCTATCTCCCGCACGGTGTCCTCCATAGGCTTCGGAGTGGCACTTGTGTAGGATCTGTTCTTGTTCATGCTCAGGTACACAACGTCTAATAATACCATCTACTCCTTCTTTATAAAGATGTGGGTCATCCCAAAATTAATGTCTCAAATCATAGAAGAACTTTTTCTTTTGCTGGTATGTGAAGCTTGGAGGTATAAACTTAGCAACAATGTAATTAGCATAATCAGCATACCAAGGAGCAGTACGAGAAGTACTTATGACAGCTAGTTGTTCATCAGGAAAGCTATCATCAATAGGTTGTGGGTCATCAAGTATATTCTCAAACCTAGACAAGTTATCTTCTACGGGGTTCTCAGCTCCCTTTCTATCAATAATATGCAAGTCCAATTCTTGCAGCAAGAGAACCCATCTAATAAGTCTATGTTTAGCATCTTTCTTTTCCATAAGGTATTTGATAGCAGCATGATCAGTGTGAATAGTTACTTTAGAATCAACAATGTAGGGCCTAAACTTATCACAAGCAAATACAACTGCTAAAAATTCTTTCTCAGTGGTAGCATAATTTCTTTGGGCACTATCTAGAGTTTTACTAGCGTACTTGATAACATTCAATCTTATCAACTCTTTGCCCTAGAACAGCTCCTACAGCATAATCACTAGCATCGCACATAATCTCAAGGGGTAAATTCCAGTCAGGTGGCTGGACAATAGGTGCAGAGATCAATGTTTTCTTAAGTATTTCAAATGCTTCTAGACAATCATCATCAAAGACAAAAGGAATATCTTTTTGTAAGAGATTAGTCAGAGGCCTAGAGATTTTAGAGAAGTCCTTTATGAACCTCCTATAAAACCCGGCATGACCAAGGAAACTTTGTATACCTTTGATGTCCTTTGGGCATGGCATCTTTTCAATAGCATCAACCTTAGCTTTGTCAACTTCAATACCTCTTTCAGAAATTTTATGTCCCAAGACAATGCCTTCATTGACCATAAAGTGGCACTTCTCCTAATTCAATACAAGGTTAGTGTCTTCACATCTCTGCAAAACTTGATCAAGGTTGCTTAAGCAATCATCAAAAGAAGTTCCGTAAACGGAGAAATCATCCATGAATACCTCAACAATATTTTCACAAAATTTAAAGAATATAGCCATCATGCATCTTTGAAAGGTAGCAGGTGCATTACATAAACCACAAAGCATACGTCTATAAGCAAAGGTACCGAAAGGACAAGTAAAAGTGGTCCTTTCTTGATCCCCTTTTGACACATGTATTTGAGAGAAACCAGAATAACCATCTAGAAAGCAGAAATGAGTATGTTTGGATAACCTCTCTAGCATTTGGTCAACAAATGGCAAGGGGTAATGATCTTTCTTAGTGGCTTTATTTAACTTACGGAAATCAATTACCATCGTATAACCTATAACTATTCTTCGCGGGATCAATTCATGTTTATCGTTGGGGACGACAGTCATACCTCCTTTCTTAGGAACACAATGGACAGGACTTACCCACTGGCTGTCAGCAACTGGATAGATAATACCTGCCTCTAGAAGCTTTAGTATTTCCTTCCTTACCACTTCTTTCATCTTGGGATTTAATCGTCGCTAATGATCAATAACTGGTTTAGCATTTTCTTCCAATTTTATCTTGTGTTGGCATATAGTGGGACTAATGCCCTTATGATCATCTAGAGTATATCCAATAGCAGCTTGGTGCTTTTTCAGAGTTTTCAATAATCTTTCTTCTTCCTGCTCTAAAAGGTTAGCACTAATAACAACAGGATATATCTTCTTTTCATCAAGATAAGCATACTTAAGATTATCAGGTAAAGGTTTAAGTTCAAACACGGGATCACTCTTGGGTGGAGGAAGATCCCCTAGGATTTCAACAGACAAGTTGGTTTTCAATACGGGTCCCTGTTTAAAGAATATTTCATCTATTTCCCTTCTCTCAATCATATGCATATCATTTTCATGGTCTAGGGGGTATTATTCTAAAGAATCATTAGGTGGGACGGCAATAGAAGCAAGACCAAAAATTTCATCTTTACTTGGTGGTGCCTTTTCAAGGGGTTGTCTACGGAATTTAACAAAGTTAAAATCATGAGACATATCCGCTAATCCAACAGTGACAATGTCTTTCACGCAACCTATCTTGGCATTAACAGTATTCAATAAGGGTCTACCAAATATAATGGGACACAATGCATCTTCTTGGGAGATAAGAACAAGAAAATCAGCAGGGTATTTAACCGTCCCACACAAGACTTCAATATCTCTAACAATCCCAACTCGTGAAATAGTATCTCTATTAGCAAGCTTAATAGTAATATCAATCCCTTCTAACTCCACGGCTGCAATATCATGCATAATTTCGTTATACAAATCAAGAGGCATAATACTCGCACTAGCACCTAGGTCGCATAAACCATGATAGCAATGATCTCCTATCTTGACAGAGATAACAGGTAAGCCCACAACATGTTTATGTTTTTTCCTAGCATTGGATTTGGCTATCCAGGCAGACTCTTTTTGGAGATAAATAACATGTCCATCTAAATCTTCTACCATGAGATCTTTAACCATAGCCACACTAGGTTCAACTTTAATTTTCTAAGAGGGTGTAGGTGTTCTAGTATTACTCTTACGAACTACAGTTGAAGCTTGAGCATGATCCTTTATCCTAACAGGGAAAGGTGGTTTCTCAATATAAGTGGTAGGTATAACAGGATCAACATTATAAGTGATAGTCTTTTCTTCAAATTTAATAGGTTCAACTACTTTTACTTCAATAGGGGGATGGTATTTAAACCACTTCTCCTTGGGGAGATCAACATGAGTAGCAAAGGATTCACAAAAACAAGCTACTATCTCAGAGTCAAGTCCATACTTAGTGCTAAACTCACGGAAAACATCGGTATGCATAAAAGCTTAAACACAATCAAAATTAGGGGTCATGCCTTACACCTTACCTTCGTTGAGATCCCAATCTTCAGAGTTGCGTTTAATTCTTTCCAATAAGACCCATTTGAAGTCAATAGTCTTCATCATATAAGAGCCAGAACAAGAAGTATTGAGCATGGAGCGGTTATTATGAGAAAGCCGAGCATAAAAATTCTGAATGATCATTTCTCTTGAGAGCTCATGATTGGGGCATGAATATAACATTGACTTAAGCCTCCCCCAAGCTTGAGTGATGCTTTCTCCTTCGCGTGGCCAGAAATTATAAATATAATTACGATCACGATGAACCTGGTGCATAGGGTAGAACTTCTGATGAAATTCCAACTTCAGACGATTATATTTCCATGATCCCATATCATCGCATAGCCTCAACCATGTCAATGCATCTCCCTTCAAATATAAAGGGAAAACCTTCTTCTTAATAACATCCTCGGGCATACCTGAAAGCTAAAACAGTCCACAAACTTCATCCACATAGGTTAGATGTAAATCGGGATGCAATGTTCCGTCTCTTATAAAAGGGATTTTCAGGCAGTTTCTCTATCATACCCGAAGGAATCTCAAAGCAAACATTTTCAATAGGTGCAGTAGGTTGAGGAGCAACTCTTTGCTCTTCTGCTCGGGGTTAAGATACCCCGAACAAGCCCCTCAAAGGATTTTGAGCCATAGTAACAAGTGATAAAAAATTTCAGCACACTATATAAATTTTTCCTTACCAAAGGCGCTTCACTCCCCGGCAACGGCGCCAGAAAAGAGTCTTGATGACCCACAAGTGCAGGGGATCTATCGTAGTCCTTTCGATAAGTAAGAGTGTCGAACCGAACGAGGAGCAGAAGGAAATGATAGGTGGTTTTCAGTAAGGTATTTTCTGCAAGCACTGAAATTATAGGTAACAGATAGTTTTGTGATAAGATAATTGGTAGCAAGTGACAAAAGGTAAAAGTAAATAAGGTGCAGCAAGGTGGCCCAATCCTTTTTATAGCAAAGGATAAGCCTAGACAAACTCTTATATAAAGGAAAGCGCTCCCGAGGATACATGGGAATTATCGTCAAGCTAGTTTTCATCACGATCGTCTGATTCGTGTTCGGTACTTTGATAATTTGGTATGTGGGTGGACCGGTGCTTGGGTGCTGCCCTTACTTGGACAAGCCTCCCACTTATGATTAACCTCTAATGCAAGCATCCGCAACTACAAAAGAAGTATTAAGGTAAACCTAATCATTGCCTGAAACATATGGATCCAAATCAGCCCCTTACGAAGCAACGCATAAACTAGGGTTTAAGCTTATGTCACTCTAGCAACCCATCATCTACTTATTACTTCCCAATGCCATCCTCTAGGCCCAAAAAATGGTGAAGTGTCACGTAGTTGACGTTCACATGACACCACTTGAGGAGAGACAACATACAAATCATCAAAATATCGAACAAAGACCAAATTTACATGACTTCTCCCATGTCCCCAGGAACAAAAGTAACCACTCACAAGACATAATATTGATCATGATCAGAGGGGTATTAATGTGCATAATGGATCTGAACATATGATCTTCCACCAAACTAACCAACATATGATCTCGTGGCCAGATATTGTTTATTTTTTCTGAAACAATGTTCTGTGGAGTTTCAGGGCTTTTGGAGTTGTGCAGAATAGGTTTCCAGAGTTTGCTCCTTTTCCACCACAGAATTCCTGCTGCCGGCATTCTCCCTCTTCATGTAAACCTTGCAAAATAAGATAAAAAGGCATAAGTATTGTGACAAAACATGTATGAACAGCCCATAATGCAATAAATATCAACTTATAAGCATGATGCAAAATGGACGTATCACCGTTTCCTCCGTTCTGCAGTACGCCAGGCCTCGATTCCATCGGCTGTTCCATCCAAGCCCACCCGATGAACACGACAACACAATCCGTTCCGACCCAGCCGGTTGGCTACCCATGAACAGGACGACGACACTGTTTCTCTGTTCCGACCCAGCCATGTACACGAGCCCTAGCCGTACGTATGCGCGAGTAGGCGTTCGAGACCATGCCCGTATTTACGTAAGTGGCCGTATTTTCCTTCTTGCACACTTGCCGTTGTATGTACGTGTACATGCTACGTGCGCGCCTCTGCTACGACACGTGCGCGCCTCTACATCGACCAGTATGTACTTACACGTTCACGACCAGAATGACAACGGTACGTACGCTTCGACAAGGTGGGTCCCGACTGTCAGGCACTTCCTTGCATGCGAAGATGTAGGTGGTGGGTCCCAACAGTCAGGGGGTCGAATCATTTTTTTTTGCCCGGACGCACTTCCTTGCGTGGGAAGATGTAGCTGGTGGGTCCCAGCAGTCAGGGGGAAACGTTTTTTTCGCAAAATATGGTGGCCCGTCCGGTGGGTCCCTGCTGTCAGGTGGAGGAATAATTATTTTGCGCGTAATAAGGAGGCACTTCCTTGCTGCGGCCGTGGACCCAGCTGTCAGCCTCTCCACATACAGTACTCTTCTGATGGAAGTCATTCCTTGACCACGTTGACCACACCGCGCCGAGAGCACCAGGGCGGTGGACGACGGTGAGGCCTAGGAAGGGGACGACGCGGAGCCGGGGGAGACACGACAGTGGAAGCCCGTGCGGAGAGGAGTACGAGGGTTCACTTGTTCGGCTGCGGTGTGAGGCTGTCGTCGCCGCAGAATAACAGGGGGTGTGGGTGAGTAGAGGGATGGCCTGGCCAGCGGTGGGAGTAGTAGGGGGCGATGAGGCCTCTGCCGCATCGCATTCGGACATGAGAGGCAGGAGCATGAGGCACGACTGGCGCTGGTTTGGGCGGCTGGAGCAAGAAGACCAGAGGTTGAAGAAGCACTACGGCTGTTGGATGGACATCATACGGTCAATGGAGCTAGAATCATGCATATTGACTAGGTTGATAAAGCCCTCCGTCCACGTCAACTTAGTAGGCCCACAAGTCAGCCTCCCACTATACTAGGTCCTAGCTAGCAGGGGGAGTACTCATTTTTTTGTGCGTAATAAGGAGGCACTTCCGGTGGGTCCGAGCTGACAGCGGGGGAAGTTTTTTTTTACGAAATACGATGGCCCGTTCGGTGGGTCCCAACAGTCAAGGGGGAAATGGTTTTTCACCAAATACGGTGGCCCATCCGGTGGGTCCATGCTGTCAAGTGGAGGAATAATTATTTTCGCGTAATAAGGAGGCACTTCCTTGCGGCTGCCGTGGACCCAGCTGTCAGCCTCTCCACGACAGTACTCTTCCGATGGAAGTCGTTCCTTGACCACGTTGAACATGCCGTGCCCAAAGCACCAGGGCGATGGACGACGGCGAGGCCTAGGAAGGGGACGACGCGGAGCCGGGGAAGACGCGGCAGTGGATGCCCAGGCGGAGAGGAGTACGAGGGTTCACTGGTTCGGCTGCGGTGTGAGGCTGCCATCGCCGCAGAATAACAGGGGGTGTGGGTGAGTAGAGGGATGGCCTGGCCAGCGGTGGGAGTAGTAGGGGGCGTGGAGGCCTCCGCGGCATCGCAGCCGACCACGGGAGGCAGGAGCACGAGGCACGACCGGCGCTGGTTTGGGTGGCTTGAGCAAGAAGACTAGAGGTTCAAGAAGCACTGTGACCGTTGGATGGACATCGTACGGTCAATGAACCGAGAATCGTGCATATTGATTAAGTTGACAGAGCCCACCGTCCCCGTCAACTTAGTAGGCCCAGAAGTCAGCCTCCCACTATACTAGGTCCTAGCTGGCAGGGGGAGTATTCATTTATTTGTGCGTAATAAGGAGGCACTTCCGGTGGGTCCGAGCTCATAGCGGGGGGAACAATTTTTTCGCGAAATATGGTGGCCCGTCCGGTGGGTCCCAGCAGTCATGGTGGAACATTTTTTTTTGCCAAATATGATGGCCCGTCCGGTGGGTCCCTACTGTCAGGTGGAGGAATAATTATTTTCCGCGTAATAAGGAGGCACTTCCTTGCGGTTGCCGTGGACCCAGCTGTCAGCCTCTCCACGACAGCACTCTTCCGATGGAAGTCGTTCCTTGACCACGTTGACCAGGCCGCGCCGAGAGCACCAGGGCGGTGGACGACGGAGAGGCCTAGGAAGAGGATGATGCGGAGCGGGGGAAGACGTGGCAGTGGATGCCCACGCGGAGAGGAGTACGAGGGTTCACTGGTTCGGCAGCGGTGTGAGGTTGTCATCGCCCCATAATAACAGGGGGTGTGGGTGTATAGAGGGATGCCCTGGCCAGTGGTGGGAGTAGTAGGGGGTGGGGAGGCCCGCACGGGAGGCGGGAGCAGGCGGTCCCGCTAGCGCTGGATTTGGCGGCTAGAGCAAGAAGATCAGAGATTGAAGAAACATGACGGCCATTGGATTAACATCCAACGGTTATGCCTGCTAGAATCGTTTGTCGACGTATATAATAACTAAAAAAATCTTGCATTCGCGTCTACTTAATTGGACCATAAGTCAGATCATTACCTCTTTTGTAATAATTTATATATAGCTCTTTGCGACTTCTTATGCAATTTATTGCAGTCCGTTTTTTAGGTTGGCTAGGGCCAGTTTCGCATATTTGTGTGGGTTCCAAACTATTTTTAATACCGAAATGTCGAGCCAGATTTAAAGTACTTTGAAGATATATTTAAATTAGGTTAATGCCCATTGAAATAGGAACCTGAAAATGTGAAAAAAATCAGAAATTATAAAGTAATTGCCAATGTGTCATCTATTTTTATATTTACAACCTATTTCATATTACTTTCAAGATTTGCAGGCGTCTTGAAAGAGTTGCAGCCCCATCAGGGCGTAGAAAAATTAATAGGCCTGGATTGGGTATTCATCAGAAAAAATAAACTGGGCTCATTTTACAATTTGTTAAAAGTACAGTCCATTTTCTAGGTTGTACAACGATTAATAATTTCAACCAACTGTTCAAGACAGAATTCAATAAAATTTCCCACATGTTGATGGGCTCCGAAATATTTTTATCCCGAAATTTCTAGTCAGATTATATATAAATTTGTATTACGTAAAAATCTAACAAAACATTGCCCGCGCAACAATTAAAAATTAAGATTTTCAAAATCCATAAATAATATTTTATAATCTAATTTTGTGCTTGGTGCATTTTTTTTATAGTTACTTCCCAGTTTTTATAATTACATCCCATTTATTAGTTTTAAAGCCCATTTTCCTGTTAAGCCTAATGCATCCCTCCTAGGAAAGATTTGCAGCCCAGTGGGGCGGAGAATAACAAGTTGACCTTTCCTGGGTATTCCTCAAAAAAACATATAGCTGGGCTAGCCATTTTCATTTGAAAAAATAATATCTGGGCTGGATATCTGTCCTAGGCTAGACGGGCCACAGCCCGCCCAGTTAATACCCTGCTCTCCTTTGAACATCGATGAAAACATCGCCAAGAAAAACTCTGCAGTGCTCACTCCTCAAAAACACAAATACTGCTCGAGCTGCTCGGCCGCACCTTGTGCAGTTCTCTCATTTATATTGACAACATAGGTTGACAATGGTGTGGGACCGTGATGTCAGGAAACCAGGAGGAATGAAAAAATATAGCTGTACATAATAAGGAGGCACTTGCGTACATACGGCTATAGCCCTAGTGGGTCCCTACTGTCAACCAGTCAAAATAAAGTCATCTCCTGAATCCTCATGTTCATTGACCATGTTAACAATGCTCGACGCCACAGTGAGGGAAACAACTCGAAGGACGATGGTGATGGCCTCGCGGGCCCTATGGATGGTCTGATACAGCGCCCGCTGCTCATTCAGGAAGCCAGGATCATCGGACACCTATGAGCACCTTCGAGAGACTGATACGGCATGAAACGGTAAGGCCGCGCTTGAGAGCTCTAGTTTATTTCACACATGTATTAAGATACAAGTGTAATTTACTCAACATCGTGAACAACGCATAAATACATGCGTAATGAAACCGAGGGCCCGAGGTCTGTAAGTAAAACCGGCGGGTTACGCGTGTAATTTGAGAGACCAGTGTATATTTTACTAGTCGAAATCGACCAACCAAGCACTTCGCCCGAGACCATCTGCTTTTATTTAGAAGTGTTAGTTTTACAAGCGGTTTTGGTTGGAATACGACGATCCAATCACGGCCTAAGCTGATAAGTTGGTCGGAAGATCATATGGTTTCACGTCTAACCTACCCGACATGTCGTATAGGCTATGAATGAAACATAAGACGATGAACTTCTTAAGCACGGAAACAACAGAAGAGGATGATCTTCCTAACAAGCAAATCACTGGCATTAGATCGACATGCAAAACAATATGAAGCATTATTCTCAGGAGGCACGGAGAACAGCTCGTGATGCCGCATGCCACAACATTCCAAGCTCAACTTTGCAATCAAACACAAGGCCTGGCATTACATAGACAATATTCAGAACAAACTCTTAAAATATCTTAGATAAGTCAACATTCATGTGACTATGCATCTTAGCAGAGTAAATATTTACTTCTGAACTCGAGACAGGAATAGGAAAAAACGATCGATGTTGCTCACACCAAAGGGCGTCCCACTGAAAGATATCAAATGCATGTCTTCTGGCTAACATCAATGAGCAAAAATTGACAAGGTTTTCCAATTCCAATATATTGAACTAATGTCAACTTTGACAAGCTTTCCCCATTCAAAATATGTAATGCCTATGATTGTGGAACGGGCAGGGTTTCTCATCAGTTTGTCATCTGATAGTCCGGTGGCTCAAGGTGACGACAAATGATTAGAGGACCATTCGATGTATTGTGCATCATGAAGTATTATTCTAGAGGACACGAACAATCTGAACATTTTGTGCAGTTCCACTAAAATCAAGCTGAGCATCCATGTGGATATTGTATTTATATGCTGCCAAAAAACAAAGACACATCAGCACACACATGAATATTGGCCCCAGTGTCAACCCACCAACCGTTGGACTAACAAACTAAAAGTACGGTAAACAGATTAGCATACCCAGATGCCCCATCAATGTTGCTTAGAATGACATTGATAGATTTGGAGTCCTGTCCTAGCTTCCTGTACTTGTTTGGGCACTTTTTGCCCAGTGCACTCCACGTGTTGTAGAGTTTCCTATGCTCTCCACAGACTAGTCATATCACCAGCGTCTACTAATACTCTGTAAAGCATCTCGATCATTCCTTGTGTAATGTAGCACAAACAATGAATGCTTCTTTCTGCAAAGTGGTAAGACCAACTAGACCCACTAATGAAGTAGTTTGCCTTAGACACATTGGCTCCTTTTGTGCACTTCAACTAAAATCAAAGTCGGAATAAAACTGAGCTTTAATTTTGATATCCATGTAAGCAACAAAAGGTATAAGGGAAACAATTACTAAGAAATAACGGTTGATGACTTGTACACCCAGAAGAAAAACATCTACTGATCTACCTTATCTTAATGGGAAACAAAGCAGGAGAGTTGCAATTCTCAATCAGTGTGATTCATTCATATTAACTGAGACATTATCTTAACAATGCCTTGTTTCAACATGTATAAAGAACGACAAAGAAGAAAAGTATCATTCCTAAAACAATGCGACTAATTCATTTTAAGAGAGATATTATCTTAACAATACATTGGTTAAACATGTAGAAAGAACTACAAAGCAGGATAGTACCATTTGTAAAACACTGTAAGTGATATATAATAACAAAGGCATTATCTGAACAATACATTTCTTAAACATGGACTCCGGCCAATCCCTAACAGAAATGTTACTCCCCCCGATCCCTAACAAGTGTTGTGGTTTTGAACTAAGATTCACTAGTTAATTTTAAGGAAAGTCGGTACTGGCCTTTCAAGACCAAGATTTGAAATAACGCGTGACAAAGACCTCAAAGAGATCTCAACACATATATGGAAATCCGGTCTCATTTTGTGCAGTTCCACCAAAATTAAGCGAAGCAAAATGTCGCAATAGCAACAAGTTGAATAGATATCCATGTTTTAACAAAGGCAAAAAAGAATCAATTACTGGCCAATAAAGGAGGATGAAACATGCGGCCACAAAAATGGTAATCCCGCCAATCCATAAAAAGTGTTGCAGTTTTGAAATAAGATTCAGTAGTTAATTTTGAGAGTGGCATTGCTTAATTTTACCAGCGGCATTAGATTAAAAAAAGCATAAACAGTTCCAGGGAGAGTGGGCGAAACAACAACATGTGCTTCCATCTACTTATAAAGGAGGTGATGCAGAGTTTATTTAAAATAGTACCAATACAAGTAGCACAACATCTCAAAACACAGTGCACGATCATGTGGATGCATGGGACATGGGACATGTCGGCACTATGTGTGTCCAGACATATAAATAGGTGATGCAGAGTATGTAGCCAAGCAGCATATCTACGTTGGTCCCATATTTGTTCTCTTTGAAACTTTTTCCGATGTGAGGGCAGCAAATCTAGTCCTGCACAAACTACCTGACCCCCCAGTTTCTTTCCCTTTTCAACAAAGAGTTCGGTTCCTTACAGATGTGTGTACTGGGTTACACCGTTTTTCCCTTTTCGATCAACAAAGCGGCTGGATAGCTAGTCTATACTACTTTCCCTCCCTCCTTTCCTCATTGAACCACGACCTAGATTCATGCTGCACCCCACGCACCCTTCTTTCCTCTTTGAACAAAGACCTAGATTCGACTACAGAATCGAAAAAGATCAGCATGCGGCTCGACCAATCGAGGTTTCAAAGAAACTTATCCTTAGGGTCGTCGTTATGTGGCAAAGCGAGCGGCGGGAGGTCGGATCAGCCCACACTATGTACGGCAGCGAGGAAGAAGGGGCCGGTGGCCCTTCCGCACAAGCGCTGGGTGAAAGAGAAAAGCACAGCCGGCAGTGGATTGCCTCCCTCCCCGAAGGCGATAGAGTGAACGTTGTACCTCCTCCCCTTCCCAACGCGACGGGATCCGGACGCCTCCTTCGCCACAATGCATTCTTGTTTGGATCTGGTGAACAGGGTGAGAGACAGTGAATATAGCAAACCCTAGCAAAGGAACACTGCGCCTCTAGTGTGTGTGTGTGTGTGTGTGTGTGTGTGTGTGTCAATATATATATATATATATATATATATATATATATATATATATATATATATATGTAGTGCGGCGAGAGTGTGCAGAGTGCAAACCCTAGCGAACAAGCGCTAAGGCTCCCGCTTATATATATACTGTAGTACAGACTTAGCTCCGGTGCCTTAACTGCACCTGCTTTTGGCTGTATGACAGGTGGGCCAGCCACATTTTGGGCCCACCCGTCACAAACCCAAAGGCAGGTGCACTAAAGTCAATGAAGTTGTGTCCATATAGTACTCGTGTATACGACTAATATATAGTGGAGTGGTTTTCTTATTCTCTCCATATAATCGTTTTAAATTGTGTAAGTACGAAACGAAACTCTTTATTTAACGTACTAGTGAAGAAAACTACTACGTACTTCCGATGAACTAACGATCCACGCGTCCTCGTCGCACTTCCTGTCCTTCACGTGCGGTACACTACCCTCCCTTAAGTGAACAACTACACATGCGCTAAATTATCGGAAACGTGTGAGAGTGTGTACAAATAAAGAATTTTAATTTCAATTATCGGAAAGGTTTGAAAGTATGTACAATTTTCCCTCTCTAATAAGTATGGTTTGTTATGTTCGGCCTGAACTTGGTCAAACTTCACAAAGTTTGACTTCAGTCAAATCTAATATGCGGAGTAAATAAAAATGGAGAGCTACTACGTCCATCTGGGTTTTTAGTCCACACCATTTTTTTAATCAAAGTTAATAGGTGGACAAATAAAATTACAGGGGAGCTGGAGACAAAGTTGTGAGAAGGCTTAGAAATCAATACAAAACTTATGCTCTTAGTACCACCGTCGATCCTTCTTCGAGGAAACATTTGGTTCATAGCCAATTGTGTGATAAAATTGCACCAACGTGAAAGACGACTGCGTCTCCAGCGCAACCAAGGTGAACTGACGAAGGATATCATCTTTGTGGGTAACAAGCAAAGAGCACTGATGGAAGACATCTTGTTTTTCATTGAAAATCGATCAGCTTCACCAGCCGACGCAACCATGAGGCGCAACCATGAGCATCGGTAGGTCATCGTGGTGATGCATCATCCATTTGGCATCAAGTTTGGGTGAGGCACCTATGAAGTTCGATAAATCATCACTGGGGTCTGTTTCTTCTCAGTAGTCAAGCTCGAGGAAGGAAGAACCACATGGCAGAGGATAGTGAGGCGGAAAATAATGGCCATCCAATTTTGTGTAGTTCCACTAAAATTGAGGAAGACATGCCCGGGTATGGAGATACGCATTGTTGTTTCCAAAAATATAAAAAAGGGATGTAGTGTTGTTACTTTGTTTTACAAGATTAACAACGACATCTCAATTGTCAATAAGAATTATGAAAAGTACACCAACAAACAGAAGCATCATGATTATCTTAATGGGAACTAAACCAGGATACCCGAGAAAAAAGCATTTCTTCATTTAACCAGTGATAAAATTAGATTAGCAGCAGCAATAGGAGCATATGGACAATAACCGCACAACCACCATGTACTTTTTGTCGAAACAACATGTATACCTCCATCGAGGCATAAATCAGGACAACTTTTCGAGTGGCATTTCCTCTATAACAGTAGGTGATGTTGGACCAGCCGATGAACCCTAGCTACCATACATGGGGAGCTGGGGAGTAGTCGCATAGAAGAAAACCCGCATGCATCGACCTGGGGAGCTGGACCAGTACAAGAAGTTATACCTCAGGTGGGCGAGATGTCGCTTAGGCAGGCGGGCGGGATCTGCCCACACGACGGCAGCGAAAAAGGGCGCGGAGGACCTTCGTCCGCGCCTGCGCCGGCTCCGAGAGGACGGTTGTCACACCCTGCATTTTGTAACATGTCATTTGCATCAATAAAGCATGAAAATTTTGGACTAGCAAAATTTTCTTGCATCATTTGGCTTTTATTTGGAATTAAGTTTTTCTCCCTATGTTTTTTTAAGTGCTCATTTAAGTCAACTACTTCCTCTTATAGAATTCATCTCCTTACCCAAAACTTTTGCCCAATGATCATACCAAGTGTTTATAGCAGTATAGTATTTTCTTATAAAATTTATTTCGCCAAAATGTATTTTCAAAAATTAGTATTCCAAAAACCCCTGAATTGAGGTTTGCTCTACAAGTGCTTGATTTAGGGTGAGAAAATCATTACAAAAAGTATATTTGAGACCTAGTAGTCATAGGACTCCCATAAGCCACAAAAGTATAATTTTAAAAGTTATTTTCCTATTTTATTTAAAAGCTTTTTCTTAAGGACAGAAATGGTCTTTAATAGGGAAAAATTATTTAATTATTTCAAAAATATTTGCCAAACTTCAGGGAGATTCATCGGACATATATTGTCCATATATAAGAGTTTCAACACTTGGTCATGTTGAAAATATTGGACAAATCCCTCAGAAACCCTTTCTGGATATTTCAAGCTTTTGAAATATTTACAAAGCAAATATTCTCTAAAAATTCCAGGGAAATTCTATCATGTCATATATGACATATTTGATGATCTTGCCAATCCCCATGCCTTGGGAAGCAAGAAAACATCACCAAAACCCCTCAAAACAATTCTGTCCATATCTGAAGTTTGAGCAACTTTACATTGCCAAACTTATCCAAATGCTCTCAAACTTGGTGCACATGCTGGAATGGTCTAATAAGGCATCTAGACCAAATGGCACAAGCCTTGGAGAAGGGTAACTTGATCAGAGTACCCCAAAATCAATTCTGTTCAAATTTAAATTTGAACAACTTTACATTACCAACTTTTTAGTTGGGGCTTCAAACTTTGTGGGCATGATCATAACCCCAAATGATGACACTACACCAAGTGGTACATCAAGGGGAGATGATTAGCTTGACTTAAACATGGTGAAACCATTTCTGTTGATTTCTAGGGTTCACCAAAGTTACATTGGCAAGTTTCTTCAAACAAGCCCAAATTTGGTGAAACACCCTATTTCCATATGCCATTTAATCCTGTTAAGTGTCATGGCTAGTGGAGATCATTTGACTGCTCTAAACATCATCAAACACCTTTTGCCATTTTACCAAAACCATTGTTTTGGCCCCTTTTACTATTTACCTTGGACTCAACTTTCTACCACAGCATCACCTAGTCACCCTCTACCTCCAGAAACTCTCCCATGACCAGAGTTCAATAATTGAAGGGTGAAACCCCCATTTTACCTTGTTGGACAGCCCAGTTCTTACCTTCCCTCAGCCTCCCTCCTCATCCATTGGATAGCCAAGGCATCCAAGGCCTCAGCTCGTTTGTTTACTCTGTGCTTGACCCCCCAGACACGGTGGACGCGCCCAGCTAGCCAACGGCATGCCCTGGCATGCAGAAGGCACGTTCCAGAGCATGCTACAGTGCGCGTCCGCACTGTAGCCTCGCCCAATCAGCCGTCCCCGACCACCTCGTGCTCCCCCCTCGCGCCGTTCGATGCACCTCGGTGTCCGCAACGCCCCCCGATGTTGTCCCCCTCGTCCTTCTCCTTCTAGTGGACGCCCTCGCATGCGCGCCGGCCGCCCGCGAGCTCCAGTCCTCGGCCTCACACGCGCGCAGCTCCGGAAGCTTCCCCCGCTCCCTCTCTTCCTCTCCCCTGCCCTGGATCTCGTCCAGCAACCCCGCAGACACCTCCCCAGCGCCGCCCGTGCCCTGTGGCAACGAGCAGAGGCTCGCCGGCGCACAGGTCCACGGCACCTCGCCGTTCGCCTATAAAAAGACCTCCCGAGCCTCTCCTCTCCTCACCAGTCGCTCTCTCCCTCACTCAATCTTCCCCCTGAGCCACTCGCCCCACTCCAGACAGGCCCGAGCTCGAGATCGAGCTCGAGCTCCGACGCGGCGGCTCACCGTCGTTCGCTCGGTACAGGCCGCCCCAGCCACTCCTCTCACTCGATCTGGCACCACGGCACATCACTGACTCGTTTCCCCCTCTCTCCCCTCTCTGCAGCTGCCGGAATCGACGGTAGCAACATCCGCCCGAAGCTCCTCCGCCGCGTGACCTCGCCGCCGCCGAACCAGGCCCCTCCGGCGACCCGCACCACCTCCACCAGATCGGCGACACTCCGCTGAATCCATCCCTGCCCTTAGCTCGCCCCGCCGTGCCCCGAAATGTCGCCGGTGAGCTCGCCGGCTCTCTGCCGGAGGGTTAGGGATGACAGGCGGGCCCCGCCTGTCAGCCTTCCCTCGCCCTCGACCCTCTCTCCTCTCACTAACGCCGGGCCCCGCCGTCAGGTTTAAAAACCAGGCGCGCACACTGGCACCCGTGCGGTGGGCTGTTTACTCCCTGGGCCTGCTGCACTGTGGCCGTTCTGGCCCAGTTGCACAGGACCCTTTTTCCTTTTTCCTTTGTGTGAGATTTTTAAATAATTCCACAGAATTAAATATTTGTCCAAATGAATTAATTCCAGTTCCTAAAAACTTGTAAAAATCCAACCTATTTAATGATGTCACTTTCACACATATCCATGGAGCTTTTCTATTCTGTTCAAATTTAAATTCATATTTGAACACTAAAACCTCTGTTCAAATATTCATGTACCCCATTCTGCCACTCCAAAACTCAAACTAAGAATTTTTGCCATCTTAGTTTTCCCTCTAGTATTTGATAAAAATAAGTTGACATTTTTCTGAGCACTTTGGTTTTTCTGTTTTTATTGTGGTCTTATTTTCCCGTTGTTTATTGCGACGATTAGATACCGTGTTTGATGAGGTTGCTAAAGAAGAAGGAGGGGAAGGATTTGAAGACCTTAAAGACCAAGCCAATCCAGGCAAGCAGCCCTTTGACCATGATACCTTTGTGTTCCTCGGAACCCATTTATTTCCGAATGCCTGATGATAAGAGCGACGGTGGTGACCTAGTTGAGAGCCACCACATGATGCATGCCTTACTCATGAACTAGCTATGTGCTTAGATGCAATGCAAATGTTTAATAATGATGCTTAGTGATGCATGTGTGCCATGAAAACTTCGTGGATGCATTCTTTTCAAAAAAAACCATCGGGTGCCCCTAATGCCCGAGGGTGATGTTTAGTTAGGTCATCACTTGAGGAAGAAGTGATGTTCCAATAAAGATCTTGTGTGTGGGTGAAATGATGGATTAGATTTATGTGTGACTACCGTCCCAACCAAACATGTGCAACCACTCTACCCCTTATGGGACGGGGCATTATTGATTACTTAGGCCGATACTAGCATGTTGCCCACATTACTAGTGACGGGAAAGACTTGAGGTCACTCCCGGGATGGGGTCGTGCTTGGATAGACGACCATGACTATTTTTACAGGGCACCGGACACACCGTTGGTCCCTTCGTGTACGCGTGACATTGAAAATAGGGCAAGTCCCATGATCTATTGTTTGTACTCGAGGGCCGTGCACCAACGAGTGGACCCTTTGCTAGTGTCGTCTAGGGAAAGATAATGACTGGGTGCTTTCCCCGAGTACTTGAGGTACTGCGGGATCGTGGGTGACACGAAAGCTTCCCGGATCTTGTGGGTAAAGTGCGCAACCTCTGCAGAGTGTAAAACTATTCGAATAGCCGTGTCCACGGTCATGGACAGTTGGGTGGTGCTACTTAAACTATGTCCATAATTTTACAATCTCGGTGAAAGTATATGTGTGTGTTGAGTCAAGGTGGTGACATGACTCGTTGAATTGAATCATATTCATGTTGATATCGGTAACCTGTCTTCGAGGTTACCTGAATTTATTGATGCATGTACTTGATGGTAGAATATTTATTCTAGCTTCTAGCTAGATTGCTCATTGTTGTACAATTGCATTGTTACCTTGAACCAAATCATGGGTTGCTTGCGAATACATTCAAAGTACTCATTGGCTTGCCACTGGTTATTTAATTGGCCAGGCATGGAGGAGCAGGAATATGAATAAGAATTCTATGGAGACGAACATGCGAACTAGGACGCTTTCCCAGTCAGAATGGCTATAGGGTTAAGGCAGATGGCATGGGTTCTACTTATCTACGAAGACATCCGCTATTCGAGTTATTTGCTATTCAGTCCTTGAGGCTTTATCTATGTTAGACTTGGCCATAATGGTCATAATTTGTGTAAGACGGTATGTATGGATGTAAGACTCTTGTTATTCAGCTTCTGTGTGTTAAGTGAGCATTGCTCTCTAGGATCATTCTACACGTGCATTCGGTGATCTTGACTCTTAAGTCGGGGTCCCCACAGAGCTGGTATCAGAGCCATCCTGACTGTAGGAAGCCTTAGTTAGCATTGGTGTTAGTTAGACGAGACCCTTTTCAAAAACCATCTGAACCTCTCTTCTTTTCAAAACCTTACCAACCTGAGATATCATCGGCTTATTAACCTCTCCTATTCAACCTTTGTAGATGGCCGCTGTACCTGAAGAGCACCTGACCACTCGGTTTCCCTTGCTTCTCGAGGATAGTCTCCAGGAGTGCCAGTTCCACCGAGCACCCATCCTCACCTACCTTGAGCATTGGGTTAGCGACACTGAGGTGGAGTACCATGTGGAAGTGATCGTGAAGGCAAACGATCCTCCCACAAGTTGGTTCTTCGAGGGACCCCAGATGGCAACACTACCTCTCGCTGTCGAGGCTGCTACACTCAAGGCACTGACCCATCTCCGTGAGCTTCTCCCGGAGATGGCAGCCAAGATGGCAACCCGCTTCTTTCCTTACCGGAAGGAAGGTGAAGATGAAAGCAGTGCGCAAGCCCCTCCACTGAAGGAAGGACTTCCACTTCTATTCCAAACCTACTTCAGCCTATGTGCCGACAGCTTGGCACAAGATTTGGCCTCGGAATCGATGAAGCTCCGAGAAGAACTTCATAGTACCAAGGCACTTCTTCGTCGAGCACAAGACAAGACAGATAGGATCAAGAAGGAAGGTGCACCTCCCGGACAGTCCGCTATCGCATACCGAGGCGGAAGGCCCTCAGGAGATGTATCTTCCAAGGATGAAGAACCACCCCGGCGACGCCGTATGACGGCAACGGAATATCACAAGCTTTTCCCTGCACCACCGACAAAACACCGTCGTATCCAACTCCTCCACTCCCCCACACCCTCAAGTGACAAGGGGGCCCAGAGAGATGAAGACAAGGAGGAAGACCTAGAAGAGCCAGAATACGCGACCGAGCATTCCGCCGCTTAGGCATTATTCGCAACTCGGATATGCCAGTTCGTGACTCCAAAGTAGGATATGTCGTGTAACCCCTATGCACAGTCGAATCCTTGTATGGTTCATATGAAGCCATCTAGTGTTTACTTTTGTTGTGTTCGGATGCACGTCGTATTCTCCCTTCGGGAATATGTGAACGACTGCATCACCCATTTGGATTTTAATGAATGTGTTTGGCCCTTTCGGCCCTTGCATGATTTGATTAGTGTCACACCCACCCCCTTACTAGGCACCCATCTTTATTGCTTTCCCTCTTCCAAATCATGAGAATTTTTACCGCTCCAACAGGATGCCTGTTGTAACTCGTACTGGTACCTCTACCCAGCAGCCTGAAGCCGGAGCATCCGCTCAATCAGAGGCCGGCCACGACCAAACCAACGACCAAGCTCTACCACCACCACCTCCTCCGAACATGGACATGGCTCAGCTTCTCCAAGCTTTCTGAGAGGAACGCCAAGCCAATACCGCAACCCTTCAGATGATTGCTCAAGCTGTCACCCACAACCGCCAGCAGGCGGGGAATGGCAATGGACGTTCCACGTTGGCAGAGTTCAAGAAGCATGCACCGTCAACTTTCATCGAGACTGCTGAACCCCTGGATGCAGACAACTGGGTCTGCACCATTGAGGACTTGCTGGAACTAGTCGGATGCACCGAAGACCGCTAGAAGGTGGCTTATGCTACCCACTGCCTCGGGGGGATTGCCAGAGCTTGGTGGGATGGATTCAAGGTCATGCATGCTGGGCAAGACATCACTTGGGATAACTTCAAGGCATAATTCCGCAAGGCCCATATTCCTTCCGGAATCATGGCCATCAAAAAGTGTGAGTTTCGAGCCCTGAAGCAAGGAAGTGGCACTATCAAGGAGTACATGCATAAGTTCAGTGTTCTGTCAAGGTATGCTCCAGAAGATGTCAGCACTGATGCTGCAAAAAGGGAGCGCTTCATGGAAGGCCTCAATCAGACTCTGCAGTACTCGCTTGTCGTGTGCGACTGCCCAACCTTCCCTGACCTGGTGAACAAAGCACTCATGCTTGAAGATAAGCGGCGTGCTCTGGAAGACGCTCGCAAGCGCAAGATGGTCAGCAAGGGAAGTTCCAGCAACCAGAAGCCTCGCCCGTGGGAGTCCGGTCAAGCCAACCTATCAGCAACCAAGAGCTCCTGCACCTCGCACCAACTATCAGCCTCAGCAGTATGCCAATCCAAGGCCAGCATTCAACCCCAATAACAGTGGTGGCAACAAGATCAATAATCCAAACCAAGTCACTTGCTTTGGATGTGGTCAGTCAGGACACATCTCAAGGGTGTGCCCTAACAAGAAGCCTGATGCCCCGCGCCCCAATGCGCAAAACCCAGGACAAGGCCGCGGGATGCCACCAAGGAACCCAGCTCCTCGCAACCCGCATAACCATGGGAAGGGGCGTGTGAATCACGTCACTGCTGAATAAGCCCAGGAAGACCCGGACGTCGTGCTGGGTACGTTCCTTGTCAACTCAGCACCTGCAACTGTCTTGTTTGATTCTGGAGCCACGCATTCATTTGTCACTTAAAGATTTGCATTAAAAAGTGGCATGACCCCTACACCCCTGAATAACCCCATGGTGGTACAAACCCCCGGAGCAGAGATGAGAGCCAAGATAGGCTATAAGGGAGTCAGTATTACAATTAACGGGGTAGAATTCCTAGTAGACCTTATCGTCCTGAGATCACAAGGCTTGGATGTGATCCTAGGCATGAATTTGCTCAGCAAGCACCAAGGCTTATTAGACTGTGCCAAACGGACTGTCACTGTGACCATTGACCAAGGAGTCGAAGTTAATTTTGCTTCCAACTCCTCTTCCGCTCAAAACGCTCAAGTCAACTGTCTGTCTGAAGTTGGGCTGGAGCAAGTACCGGTAGTATGCGAGTATCCCGATGTCTTTCCGGATGAGCTACCGGGAATGCCCCCTGACCGTGACATTGAGTTCATCAACGAGCTCGTGCTTGGGGCAGGACCCATCTATAAGAAGCCTTATAGAATGGGGACGGAAGAATTAGCCGAGTTGAAGAAGCAACTAGAAGAGCAGCTGAGCAAAGGATTTATCCGCCCAAGTGCCTCTCCTTGGGGTTCACCTGTTCTGTTTGTGGCAAAAAGGGACGGTACCATCCGCTTATGCATTGACTACCGTTCCCTTAATGAGGTTACAATCAAGAACAAGTATCGACTTCCCAAGATTGAAGATCTGTTTGATCAGCTCAGCGGAGCCAAGGTGTTCTCCAAGATCGACCTCAGATCTGGTTACTACCAGCTGAAGATCAGACCCCAAGATATTCTGAAGACGGCATTTGTAACCAGATATGGCCTGTACGAGTGCACGGTCATGTCCTTTGGGTTAACCAATGCCCCAACTTACTTCATGTATCTCATGAATAAAGTCTTCATGGAATATTTGGACAAGTTTGTTGTTGTCTTCATCGATGACATTCTTGTCTTCTCGAAGACGGAAGAAGAGCACGAGCAACATTTGAGGATGGTCCTAGACAAGCTTCGAGAGCACCAACTATACGCCAAATTCAGCAAGTGTGAGTTCTGGCTGCATAAAGTTGGATTCCTAGGTCATGTCTTGACCGAAGAAGGATTGTCAGTTGATCCCGCGAAAATCAAATATGTGACCCAATGGCAATCTCCAACGACAGTCAAGGAAGTCAGAAGCTTCCTCGAACTTGCGGGCTATTACCGCAAATTCGTGGAAGGATTCTCTAGCATTGCTCGGCCAATGACTCAGCTCCTCAAGAAGGACAAGAAGTTCGAGTGGACGCCAAAATGCGAAGAGAGCTTCCAAGAGCTCAAGAAGAGATTGACCACCGCCCCAGTTCTGGCAACACCTGATATTCACAAGGAGTTCGTGATATATGTGATACCTCTCGAACCGGATTGGGAAGCGTTCTTATGCAACAAGGCCGAGTCATAGCTTACCTCTCCAGGCAGCTACGACCTCATGAAGAGAACTACGCTACTCACGATGTTGAGTTAGCAGCAGTGGTTCATGCCTTGAAGACATGGCGGCATTACCTCCTAGGGAAACGGTGTGAGATATACACATACCACAAAAGTCTGAAGTACATTTTCACCCAAAAGGAATTGAACATGAGGCAACGAATATGGTTTGAACTCATCAAAGATTATGATCTCAGTGTTCAATATCACCCCGGGAAGGCTAACGTGGTGGCCGATGCCTTAAGCAGAAAGGCTTGCTCCCTGAATGCCATAATTCAAAAGAGGCAGCCAGCCCTATTTAAGGAGCTCGAACAATTCAGTTTGGAATTGGTCACCCCTGGATTTCTAGATCATCTGGAAGTCAAACCAACCCTGATGGACGAAGTCAAGAAGGCGCAAGGTGGGCAAGCAAGCATTGAAGGCATCAAGAAGAAGATGAAGCTAGCCAAGGCCCCAGGATTCTCTGAGGACGAGCAAAGGATTGTTTGGTACAAAGGTCGCATCTGCGTACCAAACAAGATTGAGCTGAAGAACCTGATCCTGCAAGAAGCCCACGACACTCCGGATTCCATCCACCCTGGAGGAACCAAGATGTATCAAGACTTGAAGGAAAGATTCTGGTGGCACGGGATGAAAAGAGAGATTGCAACCTATGTTGCAAAGTGTGATGTGTGCCAAAGGGTCAAGGTTGAATATCAGCGACCCGCTGGATTGCTCCAACCACTCAAGGTTCCTGAGTGGAAGTGGGATAAAGTCGGAATGGACTTCATCACTGGATTACCAAGGTCGAATAGAGGACATGACTCCATCTGGGTCATAGTCGACCATTTGACCAAGGTAGCCCATTTCATTCCTGTCAAGACTACTTATGATGGCAACCGGCTGGCAGCTCTCTACATCGACAGAATCATAAGCCTTCACGGTGTTCCCAAGGAGATTGTGTCAGATCGAGGAACCCAGTTCACCTCAAGGTTCTGGAAGAAGTTCCAAGAAGCCTTGGGAACCAAGTTGTCTTTCATCATGGCTTTCCACCCACAGACCGGAGGTCAGACAGAACGAGTAAATCAAATTCTCGAAGACATGCTCCGAGCCTGTGTCTTGGCCTATGGAGCCAAGTGGGAAGATTGCCTCCCTTTTGCCGAGTTCTCATATAACAATAGTTATCAGTCGAGCCTTCAGATGGCACCATTTGAGGTGTTGTACGGACACAGATGTCGCACACCCCTCAACTGGTCAGAGACTGGCGAAGGGCTAGTCTTTGGAACGGATATTCTCCGCGAAGCAGAAGAGCAAGTCCAACTAGTCAGAGAACGTTTGAAGGCAGCCAAGTCAAGGCAGAAGAGCTATGCTGACACTCACCGCCGGGATATGAGCTTCCATGTCGGGGACCATGTGTACCTACGGGTAACTCCTCTAAAGGGAACCAAGCGTTTCCACGTCAAGGGGAAGCTCGCACCAAGGTTCATTGGACCCTTTGAGATCACTGCACGACGAGGAGAAGTGGCTTACCAGTTGGAACTACCACCTGAGCTATCCGATGTGCACAACGTATTCCACGTGTCACAACTCAGGAAGTGTCTCCAAGTTCCAAACAAGCCTGATCTCTACAAGGATGTTGATCACCAAGCTATTGATCTTCAGCCTGATTTGACCTACCGCGAGAAGCCCATTCACATTCTGGATGAAGCAGAACGACGGATGCGAAGCTGCACCATCAGGTACTTCAAGGTCCAGTGGAGCAACCACACAGAAGAAGAAGCAACCTGGGAACGCGAAGACTATCTTAGATCTGAGTATCCCGATCTCTTCTAAGACCTAGTTTAGGAATCTCGGGGACGAGATTCTTGTAAGGGGGGTAGGTCTGTCACATCCTGCATTTTGTAACATGTCATTTGCATCAATAAAGCATGAAAATTTTGGACCAGCAAATTTTTTTGGCATCATTTGGCTTTTATTTGGAATTAAGTTTTTCTCCCTGTGTTTTTTTAAGTGCTCATTTAAGTCAACTACTCCCTCTTATAGAATTCATCTCCTTACCCAAAACTTCTGCCCAATGATCATACCAAGTGTTTATAGCAGTATAGTATTTTCTTATAAAGTTAATTTGGCCAAAATGTATTTTCAAAAATTAGTATTACAAAAACCCCTGAATTGAGGTTTGCTTTGCAAGTGCTTGATTTAGGGTGAAAAAATCATTTCAAAAAGTATATTTGAGACCTAGTAGTCATAGGACTCCCATAAACCACAAAAGTATAATTTTAAAAGTTATTTTCCTATTTTATTTAAAAGCTTTTCTTAAGGCTAGAAATGGTCTTTAATAGGGAAAATTTATTTAATTATTTCAAAAATATTTGCCAAAATTCAGGGAGACTCATAGGACATATATTGTCCATATATAAGAGTTTCAACACTTGGTCATTCAAAATATTGGACAAATCCCTCAGAAACCCTTTCTGGATATTTCAAGCTTTTGAAATATTTACAAAGGAAATATTCTCTAAAAATTCCAGGGAAATTCTATCATGTTATATATGACATATTTGATGATCTTGCCAAGCCCCATGCTTTGGGAAGCAAGAAAACATCATCAAAACCCCTCAAAACCATTTTGTCCATATCTGAAGTTTGAGCAACTTTACATTGCCAAACTTATCCAAATGCTCTCCAACTTGGTGCACATGCTGGAATGGTCTAATAAGGCATCTAGACCAAATGGCACAAGCCTTGGAGAAGGGTAACTTGATCAGAGTACCCCTAAACCAATTCTGTTCAAATTCAAATTTGAACAACTTTACATTACCAACTTTTTAGTTGGGGCTTCAAACTTTGTGGGCATGATCATAACCCCAAATGATGACACTACACCAAGTGGTGCATCAAGGGGAGATGGTTAGCTTGACTTAAACATGGTGAAACCATTTCTGTTGATTTCTAGGGTTCATCAAAGTTACATTGGCAAGTTTCTTCAAACAAGCCCAAATTTGGTGAAACACCCTATTTCCATATGCCATTTAATCCTGTTAAGTGTCATGGCTAGTGGAGATCATTGACTGCTCTAAACATCATCAAACACTTTCTGCCATTGTACCAAAACCATTCTTTTGGCCCCTTTTACTATTTACCTTGGACTCAACTTTCTACCACAGCATCACCTAGTCACCCTCTACCTCCAGTAACTCTCCCATGACCAGAGTTCGATAATTGAAGGGTGAAAACCCCATTTTACCTTGCTGGACAGCCCAGTTCTTACCTTCCCTCAGCCTCCCTCCTCTTCCATTGGATAGCCAAGGCATCCAAGGCCTCAGCCCGTTTGTTTACTTTGTGCTTGACCCCCCAGACACGGTGGACGCACCCAGCTAGCCAACGGCATGTCCTAGCATGCAGAAGGCACGCTCTAGAGCACGCTACAGTGCGCGCCCATATTGTAGCCTCGCCCAATCAACCGTCCCCGACCACCTCGTGCTCCCCCTCGCGCCGTTCGATGCACCTCGGCATCCGCAACGCCCCCCGGCGTTGTCCCCCTCCTCCTTCTCCCTCCAGTGGAAGCCCTCGCACGCGCGCCGGCCGTCCCTGCTCCCTCTCTTCCTCTCCCTGCCCTGGACCTCGTCCAGCAACCCCGCAGACACCTCCCCAGCGCCTCCCATGCCCTGTGGCAACGAGCAGAGGCTCGTCGGCGCACAGGTCCATGGCACCTCGCCGTTCGCCTATAAAAAGAACTCCCGAGCCTCTCCTCTCCTCACCAGTCGCTCTCTCCCTCACTCAATCTTCCCATTGAGCCACTCGCCCCACTCCAGACAGGCCCGAGCTCGAGATCGAGCTCGAGCTCCGCCGCGGTGGCTCACCGTCGTCCGCTCGGTACAGGCCGCCCCAGCCACTCCTCTCACTCGATCTGGCACCACGACACATCACTGACTCGTTACCCCCTCTCTTCCCTCTCTGCAGCTGCCGGAATCGACTGGAGCAACATCCGCCCGAAGCTCCTCCCCCCCGTGACCTCGCCGCGGCGAACCAGGCCCCTCCGGCGACCCGCACCACCTCCACCAGATCGGCGACACTCCGCTGAATCCATCCCAGCCCTTAGCTCGCCCCGCCATGCCCCGAAACGTCGCCGGTGAGCTCGCCGGCTCTCTGCCGGAGGGTTAGGGATGACAGGCGGGCCCCACCTGTCAGCCTCCCCTCGCCCTCGCCCCTCTCTCCTCTCACTGACGCCGGGCCCCACTCGTCAGGTTTAAAAACTAGGCGCGCGCGCTGGCACCCATGCGGTGGGCTGTTTTCGCCCTAGGCCTGCTGCACTGTGGCCGTTCTGGCCCAGTTGCACAGGACCCTTTTTCTATTTTCCTTTCAATGAGATATTTAAATAATTCCACATAATTAAATATTTTTCCAAATGAATTAATTCCAGTTCCTAAAAACTTGTAAAAATCCAACCTATTTAATGATGTCACTTTCACATATATCCATGGACCTTTTCAATTCTGTTCAAATTTAAATTCATATTGGAACACTAAAACCTCTGTTCAAATATTCATGTACCCCATTCTGCCACTCCAAAACTCAAACTAAGAATTTTTTCCATCTTAGTTTTCCCTCTAGTATTTGATAAAAATAAGTTGACATTTTTCTGAGCACTTTGGTTTTTCTGTTTTTATTGTGGTCTTATTTTCCCGTTGTTTATTGCGACGATTAGATACCGTGTTTGACGAGGTTGCTGAAGAAGAAGGAGGGGAAGGATTTGAAAACCTTGAAGACCAAGCCAATCCAGGCAAGCAGCCCTTTGACCATGATACCTTTGTGTTCCTCGGAAACCATTTATTTCCGAATGCATGATGATAAGAGTGACGGTGGTGACCTAGTTGAGAGCCACCACATGATGCATGCCTTACTCATGAACTAGCTATGTGCTTAGATGCAATGCAAATGATTAGTAATGATGCTTAGTGATGCATGTGTGCCATGAAACCTTCGTGGATGCATTCTTTTAAAAAAAACCATCGGGTGCCCCTAATGCCCGAGGGTGATGTTGAGTTAGGTCATCACTTGAGGAAGAAGTGATGTGCCAATAAAGATCTTATGTGTGGGTGAAATGATGGATTAGATTTATGTGTGACTACCGTCCCAACTAAACATGTGCGACCACTCTACCCCTTATGGGACGGGGCATTATTGATTACTTAGGCCGATACTAGCATGGTGCCCACATTACTAGTGACGGGAAAGACTTGAGGTCACTCCCGGGACGGGGTCGTGCTTGGATAGACGACCATGCTTGTTTTTACAGCGCACCGGACACACCGTTGGTCCCTTCGTGTACGCGTGACATTGAAAATAGGGCAAGTCCCATGATCTATTGTTTGTACTCGAGGGTCGTGCACCAACGAGTGGACCCTTTGCTAGTGTCGTCTAGGGAAAGATAGTGACCGGGTACTTTCCCCGAGTACTTGAGGTACAGCGGGATCGTGGGTGAGACGAAAGCTTCCCGGATCTTGTGGGCAAAGTGCGCAACCTCTGCAGAGTGTAAAACTATTCGAATAGCCGTGTCCACGGTCATGGACAGTTGGGTGGTGCTACTTAAACTATGTCCAGAATTTTACAATCTCAATGAATGTATATGTGTGTGTTGAGTCAAGGTGGTGACTTGACTCGTTGAATTGAATCCTATTCATGTTGATATCGGTAACCTGTCTTCGAGGTTACCTGAATTTATTGATGCATGTACTTGATGGTAGAACATTTATTCTAGCTTGTAGCTAGATTGCTCATTGTTGTACAATTGCATTGTTACCTTGAACCAAATCATGGGTTGCTTGCGAGTACATTCAAAGTACTCAATGGCTTGCCACTGGTTATTTAATTGGCCAGGCATGGAGGAGCAGGAATATGAAGAAGAATTTTATGGAGACGAACATGCGAACTAGGACGCTTTCCCAGTTAGAATGCATGTAGGGTTAAGGCAGATGGCATGGGTTCTACTTATCTAAGAAGACTTCCGCTATTCGAGTTATTTGCTATTCAGCCCTTAAGGCTTTATCTATGTAAGACTTGGCCAATATGGTCATAATTTGTGTAAGACGGTATGTATGGATGTAGGACTCTTGTTATTCAGCTTCTGTGTGTTCAGTGAGCATTGATCTCTGGGATCACTGTACACGTGCATTCGGTGATCTCGACTCTTAAGTCGGGGTCCCCACAACGGTGTGCATCGGCTTCCTCCATCGCCGACGGCGACAACGTCAATGCTGCACCTCCTCACCTCCCGCAGCGGACGGGATTCAGCCGGATCTGTGACCACCAGTGAGGAGAGAGATAGTGTGGACACTGTCATCTTGTTTTGATATGGAGAGGGTGAGAGAGCGATATGCGAGAAACTCTATCAAACAAGAGGCTATAATGGAGTAAAACAATCTCTCCATAGCAGTGGTTTCAAATAGAATACGCGCGTTCCCGGAGAAAAGAAACAAAAACTGGCGGACAATTTTTTAACATACCAAGAAAGAAAACTCGATCAAAAACACGCCCCCGTTTCCAGGTCGCGAGAGTCGTCGCGCACACACACACATAGACATAGACATGCATATCCGTGTTTATGTAAAATTCCATTTCCATCTCCATCTCCAATCATATTTGTCCAACTGGCACATTATTTACGTTGTTAATTATATACGCGGCAATATTAACGTATAGCATCTCTTGTTTGTGGGCGTTCGGACCGCTGACACGGCCGCTCCTAACCAACTCGAACCCTCTTCATCACCCGCACGTGCTTCCCGCCCGAAACGGTCAGTGCCTCATTCATGCCCGGCCAGAGCGGACGCGACTTGTCATTGGCACCGAAATTGAAGAGTGAAATGATGGTTGCTTCTGCCGACTAACTTACCGTGTGATTTGGCTGCTCCTTTAGTGGCCCCTACACGTACTCCCCCTACGTGTATGCAACAGTCACGCGTACACATGGACGCAAAAACGTGCGCGACGCCCTATTGCATGCATGTCCGAGCACACGACGGAACACACACGGTCACGCTCAAGTGCTCAACCTACACGTGCATGCACACACATACTCAGCCAGGGTGAGCTAGTGACCATATAAACACCGGAAAATGTATATATTGAGCGCAATGAGCTTATTATGAAGTCCACTAACCATTTTTTTACAAATATACAGTGATAGATAGTGTATTTATCTTGTTTGAAATTAAGCCATATTAACCGGAGAGGAGGCAGTATGGACTAGCATTACTTTCCTGTGTCCCGTCAACTTGCCGATCGAGGAGAGGCTTGCAGGATGAGAGAAGCTTACGCGCGGTGGCTCCCAGGTCAAGGAGAAACTTTTGACTAGTGCAAGTTGTCCTTCGCTCAGAAGGTGGACGTGCAACAGTTAATTCGGTATCAGATTGCCAGAAGCATACACTATACTAGTATTACTATTATTGTTGCACTTCCCGAAGAGGCGAACAGCCAACGCAAAGTTTATAGTAGTCTATAGAGGTACACTAGGAACCGGATGGAGGAGCTTCTGCACTCTTATTATATTTTTAAAATTGGATAAAGCAATCTTCAACACATTTGGTTCTCTTCGAGGGGTCTCGCATGTGATAATGGAAGTTGATTGCATGGAACACTCGCCACAAATCTTGCTTAATTGTAGCTCATATCCTGTTACAAATAGGAGCGCTTGGTAATATTTCCTCTCTTTTTTGTTATTCAGCATGTAAACAGGTCAGCAAACCTTGCGGCGCATATTTCTGCGAACCGTGCTTGCTGCACTTTGAATGTGGTCGAGAGCTGGCTTGATGAAACACCTCACTTCCTACTTCTTTTTTTCGGGGTACCTCGCTTCCTAGTGACCAGTGTCTTGGATGATCGTCCTAAGAACGCTTATCTATGAATAAAGCTCTCTCATTTACCCGCGAAAAAGATTAAGCCATATTAACCGGAAAGGAGGGAGTATGGACTAGCACTACTTGTTGGTGTGTCCCGTCAACTCGCAGAACGAGGAGAAGCTTGCAGGACAAGGTGAAGCTCGCTTACGCCTTTTGACTAATGCAACGTACCCTCGCCCAGGCGGTGGACATGCATCACTTCATTTGGTGTTAGATTGCCGGAGGCATACACTGTAGCACCGAACATGCGGAGTACCATCATTGTTCGACTTCACGAAGAGGCGAAGAGCCAAGCGCAAGGTTTAGTAGTACGAGTAGTACTACTACTAGAACCGCATAGTGGAGCCTCTATACTCTTATTTTTCTTTAATTTCTGATAAAGTACACATTTATTCTGGAGAAGGGCGGAAACGACAGCCCAACATGTAATGATGATATCGATCAACCAAGTTCGAATATATCTTGGCCTCCGTGCGAGCTCGTCCGTGTGTTCTCGCTCCTCATCTCTCTCAAGGAACGGCGGGTTGGCCATTTTGCCGTCAATTGAGATTAGTTTGCTCACACGCCGGTCCCACATGTCAGTGATATGCCAAGAGGAGGTGCGTTGACCGTCGGGCCGTACACGTACTTGGTTTTTCACCTTCATACTACTCCTCCCTCCGTCATAGTTTATAGGGCGCGCTTCATTATGATGCATTTCTCTCAATGCATTTCCACCACCAGAGAGACTTTAGACGCGTTTGGTCTAATGCTAAATTAATTAGGGCGTGGTAACCGCAATTTTCTCTCAATGTTGTACTACGGAGTGGAGTAAGTGCATGCATGTGTGTACCCGGGGTGGAAGCACTGCATGCATGTGTGTACGCATTATTTCCTCCAGTAGTAGACGTCGTGCTATAACTACCAATTCTATTTTTCAGGCCGTTTGCTAGTCGCCTTGGTCCCAGACATTTTCTCTTTTTTCTGAAGCGCGCTCTATAAATAGTGACGGATGGAGTAGTATGAGCGGATTCAAAGAAGAGCGTATTGATGGTTGATTCTTTCGAGCAACTTACAGTGGGAAAGGTGGCGCTTATGATTTGACTGCTCATTATTCACTATTAATGCGGTGCAATGACCGGTCTGAGTCTCCCATGCGGCTGTGTACTACCCCCTCGGTTCTTAAATATACTCCGGAGTATTTGTCTTTCTAGAGATTTCTACAAGTGACCACCCAAATATTTGTCTTTTTAGAGATTCAAATGGACTACTACATATGGATGTATATAGACATATTTTAGAGTGTAGATTCACTCATTTTGCTCCGTATGTTATCACTTGTTGAAATCTCTAGAAAGATAAATATTTAGGAACGGAGGGATTACACATACGAATCAAAATGAGTGAATCTACACTCTAAAATATGCCCATTTGAAATTTGGTAAAAGACAAATATTTAGGAACGAAGGAGTATAATTTTGTGCATGGCACATGGACCCGGATGCCGAAGAGGCTTCTGGCAATTCTATCAAGATTCCAGCATTTTTTTCCATAATTGACGTACTATACAAATAATTTTCGAGCGACATGAAATTGTATAATGGTGTGAGCTTTCAGCTTTTGTTTCGTGTGTCTTGCCATCGATGCTCTTTCGGAAACAATAAAAAACTAACTTCCTTGCTAATAAGAGCTAATATTTACATCACAACTTAAGACCAAGTTGTGAGAAGGTGTTAAATTTAAATTTATCCATGCTTTCATTGGCAACAACGTCCCCCCAGCACTGTCTAAATCAACAAGGCATGTTGGGAAAAAAGTAGCTGTCTGGAGCATGCAACATTCGGATCATTTTGTGCAGTTCCACTAAAATAGAGTTGAGCATCCCTGTTCCAAATATATTAAATGTGATTACGATAATATAGGACTTCTGATGAAACAATAAACACACAAATAGAAGCCGGTCACCTTTGCAGTCTCTCTTAAGAGTAACTAGTTGGAGAAGATTAGGCTCGGAGTTGGATGAGGAGGATAGAGCAACCAATCTCCCTTTGTGCAATCGCACTGAAATGTAGAGACGTTGCCCGTGTGACATTTTGGTAGAACAGCACAAAACACTCTTAAGAAAAAAAGTGATTTGTGCAGTTCACCAAAAGGTCGCAATAGCAACGAGGTGAAATGGATAGCCCTGTTTGCAAAAAAAGAGGTAGAAAGGAAACAATTACTGGCCAATAACAGTTGATGACACATGCGACGACAAAAAAGAAGCATATTCCTTGTCCTAAGGGAAGATAACAACTCGGTTGTGTTTGTCTAAAACGGTGTGAGGATGAGATTGCAATATGGAAAGTATGCCGGACGAGCTACGTTTTGGGCAAAGAGCTATGGAAGATCCACATGTAGCGACGTGGGAAGACGGGCAGTGGAGCAAGGCCGGAGGGGATACCTGGTGGTCATCGGGATGTAACTAGGTGAGCAGCGGCAGGCGGAATCTGCCCATACTGCGGCAGCGAGCAGGTGGCATAGGCCCTACCACGCCGGAGGTTGGTCAGAGAGAACGGCGTGTACCGCAGATCGGGACGTGCTGCCTCGGCGCCGTCGAACGGAGAAACAATGCACGTCCACCCTTTCACCGCCGGCGGAGGGGATGCGGCCGGATCAGTGACCAACGGTGAGAGAGAGAAAGAGAGGCCACCGCAGCCTTGTGTGAGATAATCTGAAGAGAGACAAACCAGGCAGCCATGCTCCATTGTTTCTAGTGGAGCGGATGACCTTTTTCTCAATAAAAATCGTTTTATATTCTGTGTACGTGCCATTGAGCGATATAACTTTATTTAAAAATAACGCGCCAACGCATCAATTCGAACTTTGTTTCGTGCATGCATGGTACACGACCTCCGTAGGTAAACAACAGCTACACGTGTTCAAATTAGCACGTGGGCTGCCATTTCATATAGAAATGAACTCCACCGTGTACCCGCGCGGGTGTGGCTGGGCACGAAGCGTGAGTACGTGCACGGTGCACCTATTCTCTTCTTGTATACATACACCACCTTCGTTGGGTTGTGTGAGAGAGATATAAACGTAGAGAGATATAGTGTGTGGGTTCGTGAGAGTTTATTTTGGGGGAGGGTGGGGTTAATCAAAAAATGTAACATATGCAATGTGTGTGAAATAGAGTCCTGGTTATGTCATATATATAAAGGGGGCGATCCACGAGAAGAGAGTGGAGGTATCATCGGCTTGAGGTGTCCATAGAATCGAAGAGAGGGATGATGTGTGTGTGTGTGCGCGCGTGCGACCGATAAAGAGTGCCATCGAATTTGTGTGTGCCCACGTCAAAGATATAGAGTGGATGGCCTACTGGAACATGAGAGGGGATAGGTGCAGTTTGTCCCTATGGCATGGATACCTACCTACAGCGCTCGACTATCGATGTGTGGTGGTGGGGGGGAGGAAGGCCTAATTAACTATAGAGGTACAATGGCTGGTATATGTGTGGAGGAGGAGAGAGGCCTACCTCGTGTATTAATGGAGATCGATCTACCTCGTGTATTAAGGGAGATCGATCGGCATCCATGCATATGTGTAGGAGAGGAATAAGGTTGGGAGAGAGACAGAGCTAGAGTGTTGGAGGGGGTGGTAGTGGAGTTGCTTCTAACAAATGGTGGGATAGGCTTGCTAGACAACCGGAGGGCACACCTGTAATATCAATAAGAGAGGGGATGGCTGCCAATCTGTGCACATGCGTGTGAGAGACGGGTCAGGAGGCATGCACGAATGATGAGGGGGGCGATATGGATGTGGTAAGCAAACATAACTACATAGGAAGATCAATCGTCCTTTGTTAGAGAAACGAGAGACATAACTTGTGAGGTACATCGATCGATGGGGGGGGATAGTTAAAGTCGACCTAGGTATATGTTGGGAGATCGATCGGTATAAATGCATGTCTGTGTTAGAAGCAAATGAGGCACGGGGAGAAGGATAGAGAGAGAGAGGGATGCATCTAGGAGGTGGTGCGAGAGCCATACTATATAGAGGGGGGAGGAGTGTGCGAGTACAAGATCAATGAAGAGAGTGGTGGGAATGAGGCATGGACGGTGATAAGAGAAGAGGGGAAGCTTGTGTTTTGTGCTATTACACCTGGCTAGAGAGGCATATCGATCTATTTGTGCCGTAAAGAAGGAGCTGGGGGGCCTACACACACCATGGGTGAACGACCTAAAGTCAAAAGAAGAATTTGCGCGATGGTGCTAGAGAATGCTGAGGGAGGGTGAGAGGGATGCCGACGTCTGTATGCACGAGAGAAAGTTAGCGCTAGCTAGCTACAAAGATAAGAGGATTGTGTGGGTGTAAAAGACGAATAGAGATCATACTTCATATAAACAGCGAATTCGGATATTTGAAGAATTTATCATAGTGTTTTATACCGACACATGTGTGAATATATATAACGGTGACACACATGGTGTGGTTATGAACATTTTATACTACATATAATATATTTTATCTCTACTCTTATAAAAAACGGAGTTGTTGATGATGGTGCCATCTTGCAATATAGGTCGTCCGATTTATATCTGACGGATAGGAAGGAAACTATGGCAATTTTGAAAAAAGATTCCCACACCTCTCTCCATATTTTCCAATTAGGCCTCCCCTTGATGATGTTGATGTTCTGTGGAACGCATGGGCATCTTGCTAGTACTACGTATAACATATAGAACATTGATCATAATTTGGGCTAATGTGTGGCTTTTCCAGCTCAGGTCTAAATACTTGTCATAAAGTAGGGGGCGGGGCACTATACTATGTGTGATAAACACGGTGTACACTTATGGAACATGGTTTAGATTATGAATATATAGTTAGTACAACAAATGTACTATTAATTGGAATCAACATCAAGTGTATTCAAAAAATAGAATTCGAGTTCATGTAGTACACATAGTTCAGATCTATCTCTATAGTAATCATGTGGTGTGTTATTAAGGTAATACACGAATGGTGGTTGAAGTTGGCAACAATCATGATTGTAGATTGTTATTGAAATAGAGAAACGAATTCCAATGTAGTTCGAATTGCAGCGGTAGTATAGACATTTGGAATGCACTAAAATGTTAGTATGAGTAGGTTACATGCTTTATACAGCAAGCGAAAAAATTTAATTGGACCTAACATGGATTCAAACTGTCGAATAGCATTCAATTGCACTAAATTGTTGGTATGAGTAGCTTTAAATAGCATTTTTATAGTAAAACGGGGCAAGACTCTCTCTTTGTGTGGTGTGAATGGTTTCATTTTTTTCGTTTTCTTTTTGCTTGAGGAAAGTGCGAATTGATTTTGTACGTACAAGTACAATATTGCACGTTAGGGTTGTCCCTAAAATTCAACCCGCGCCCCGAAAATTCAGATATCGTGCTCCCAAAACTGGCGCCTTCACAACCCGCGCCTTGCTATCCCGAAATTACAACGCGCGCGAAAACTTCCTCCAGCTGCCAAATCCCGACACGCGAAATCCCCCTTCTAACCGTGACCCGAAAGGTCGCTAGTTCAAATAGGTGGGGGGTACTTTTGTAACACACCCTACATTTTGGACAAGCCCGTCTCCATCGCCTTCTTTTTGCCATTCGAAATCCCAGGCTGCCATAACCTCTCCGCTCCAGCCGCGAAACCCCACCCTCCTCCGTCCACCACCTCACCGCTGCCCCGCCGGAGCCTCTTCCCCGATGATGTCGTCCACCGCAACAGCTCGACGTCCCTCATCCACCTCCCCGGATGAGGATCCGTCGTCCATCTCATCGTCTCGCCGGTGCCGCCTCATCCTCCACCTCCTATGAGCTACTCCGACGATCGCCTCGTCTATCGCGGCTGCTCCATCCCCACAGCGCCGCCTTAACCTGCTCCACCGGAACCGCAACATCCTCACCGACTCCTCAGATGAGGCCAAGGCCTACTCGGCGCCACCAAAGAGGTTGTACACTCATCGCATCGCACCTTCTCCTTAGCTCAACCTCCCGGCGCCGACGGTGCTCCATCCCACAGCCCCATGGAGCGGCTACCTTGAAGCCGGCGCCGCGGGTGACATCTCCACGGCGGCTCTCCCCCAATGCATGGCCCCTTCGGCGGCGGCGTCCATACCAGTCGGATATGCTGCTGCTGCTCCGGCACTCGCTCAGTCGCGTTGCTGCTGCTACTGCGCCTCTCGCTCGATCACTCGCTCGCCCAGCTGCTGCTCCGACTCTTGCTTGCTCGCTCGCGCTGCTGCTGCTGCTGCTCCGGCTCTCGCTCGATCGCTCGATTGCCCAGCTGCTGCTGCTCCGGCTCTTGCTTGCTTGCTCGTGCTGCTGCTGCTGCTCTCCCCCTCGCTCGTGCTGCTGCTCTGCTCCGATTTAGCTACACTTTAGTCGACTGAATTGACTTTTGGGTCAGTCGATTTTCAGGGGGTAGGGAAGGGGCTCGCCGGAGTTAAGGAAGAACCACCCGTAGCGGGGACGGGGGCTCGCCGGAGAGGTACCCCACTATCTATCTTAGTGTTCAGGGTGGGGGCGCGGGGCCTATAGGGCTGGCCGGGGCGGCGGCGGACTGGCGGTGGGGAGTTGTTTCGGGGCGGCGAGGTGGCGCTGGGGCCGGCGGTTCGGCCGGTGGTGGCTGGCGGCTCAGGGGGGTGCAGGTTGAAGATGAACTGCAGGCCCTCCCTAAACTACATGTCAAGTGCCTCTCTGCTACAATGGCGTTCAGTTTCGACAATAACATTCAGATTCCACAGTAAATTTCAGTTTCGACAGTTAAGTCCAGAGTCAACAGTTTTTATCTCATTTGTTGTAGTAAGATGGTTTTTGGTGATGTAAATTTTACATCATCTATTGGAGATGCTATTATAATCCCACTTGAGATTGACGATGTTTGTCTTCTGCTGCTTCATCCTTGACGTCTTACTGCTCATCGGGGCTGCTCCAACGACAGAGCGAACCATCACAACAGAGCAGTGCCCTAGACGCCGTCTACAGATTCCTCAGATCTTCCTCCACACCTCCGACAGCCACCTCTACCTCAACTGCTTCAACGACCAACCCAATGATGCTGAGGTTGACACGGCTACGGCAAAGAGGTTGTACACTTGTTGCATCACTTATTACTATACATTCATGTGGATCCATTAGGGCTATTTTGGTTCGACGGAAAAACATAGCAATAGGGAATTTTCCAATGGCACTCTACTATTCAATTATTCATGCATTTTGTTGAAAAGATGAAGCAAAACATCCACCTGGACCTACTTTTAAAAATCCTATGCATGAAAACAAGACCAAGTGCATTAGTGGTAGAATAACATTCTAACTGTACACGCTTTCATATGGTTTCACTTTATTTGGGCCATGTTTATTTGCATGCCTCTGCTCTTCCAATTCCTGTAAACCAAACACCCAAGTTGACAGAAATCCTATGTTTTCAAATGCTCTGTTTACCATGTGCATTCCTATCCTATTCTGGTGTTTTTCCTATCCTATTCCGGTGTTTTTCCTATCCCTGCGTTTTTAGAATCATGCAAGCCAAATGAGCCCTTATAGAATTCCTTCAGTTACAGGTAGGTGTCGAAGGGAACTTTGTGTGGTTTGTGCTGCTCCTGCCGCGACGTCGTCCACCTCACCTGAGGTGCTCCATCGACAGAAACATCCACCTAACTAGACATCACGACTCATGACCATCTTTCGCTGCCTCAGATCTCCTTCCCTGCCGCCGGCACCCACCGCAACGGCATCACCATCATCGACTAACCAGATGAACCTGAGGAGTACACGGGTCCACAAGAGAGGTCGCACTCTTTTGATTCTGCTTATGTTATGCATTTCTTAAAATTACCTGCTACTTTATCGTCCTGTTCACCTCTTGGACTCCAAGTCAGGTCCAAATTAATAATCAAACTTGAGTTCTAAATTAGTTGTGGGGCACGTATCGAGGAAGCAATGAATAATATCTCTGTCTAATATCTGGTTCACCTAGGGTATGCCTATGTTGTTCATCTTGGGTGGGAAACAAATAGTAAAGCAATCATCATCTGTCTTTTTATTAAATTAAAGCAATCATCAGCCTACTATCATTATTTTTGGATCCATCCACTGGTTGTTACCATCACTCTAAATTTCTGCATGCTCTCCTTACATAATCTCACCATATTTTTTCGTATGCATGTCAGATATTGTACACAGTCATGCTGAACATGTAGAGAAAAAGAGAAGAGTTTTGCGCGGCAATACAATGTCATGCAGACATCACTCCATGGTGGGTTCAATGGCAAACCCTCCCCACCCCTCTCCAGATTGTAATCCATAGGAAGATATCTGTTTTGAGGCAGATTCAGACGCCGCTGACCACTCCTATTTACCCCCCAAGGTGTTTGCTCTACCTTGGCATGATGATGTTAGTCCTATCATGCATATGTTGCCTTGCAGTGCCTACTTTTGACATCATATATGTCATCTGCTTAGTTTAGACATGTTCTGTCACCACCTGTTTAGTTTCTATATCATATATGTGAATTATGCAGTCTCATGTCTTTTAGCCAGCCATAATATATGTGTGCAATGCCATCCTGTTTACCCAGGCATCATATATTTGAATGATATCTTGCCTATCCTTTTCTTCATTACATTTCCATTTGTCGACAATGTCTGTACATTAAACAACTCTTCCTGTGAATCATCCATTTGGGTGGGATACTGAAAAATCTGGAGTGAAAACAAGGACTTCAGATCAGATAGTGCTACCTGTCGAAGCAGATCTCTTGTTGGGTCCCGATAGCTCCTCAGAGATGGACTCAGAGACAGCTGACCAGTCCTATCCCCTCACCGAGGTGTATGCTCTAACTTGGCACGGCGTTTTAGTTATTCATCATATCTTTGAATTATGTTATGCTATGCTATTCAGTTTAGATTGACATCATATATGTGAAATTATGCCATGCTATCCGTTTTAGTTAAACAATATACATGTCAACTATTTATTTCGGGATTTTTGGAGTCCGTTTAGTATTTCTTTCGTTAGTTTTTCTGCGCCAGGACTCTATTTAAAAAAAGTGAACCAACTTAGACTCGTAAAGGACTGGGACTCTGGGCTTTATAAGCGCCAGAGCCGGCCCGCTTCGCCTCAGCCCGCCAGCGCCGCCCCGCCCGAAACTCTAGCGCTCGAAGCCGCCGCCGCCTTTGCGTCGCCGCCGCCTCGCTCGGGCCGCCGCCACCTCGCTCGCGCCGCCGCCGCCTTCGCGCCGCCGCCGCCCTCACGCCGCCGCCACCCCGCTAGCCGCAGCCCCGCCGCACCCCGCCGCCGCCCCGCATCCCGCCGCCGCCGCACCCCGCCTCGCCGCCCCGCCAGCCCGCCGGACCGCCGCCGCCGCCGGAATCCCGCCGGAGTTCGAGCCCGAGGTAGTTACGTTTTTTTAGTAAAAACCGATCGGTTTTCGTAAAACCGTAGATCTGTTTTTTTATTTTAGATCGGTTCGGTTTTTCCGTCAGTTTAGTTATTTAGCGGACGTTCGTCCGTACGTTCATTTTAACGAACGGTTTTCGTTAGATAGCCGCAGACAGCGAACGTTCGTTCGTTAGCCTGTTCGTCCGTTTTCTTTTTTTGGGTTATTTATCCGCGGTTATTCTGATCGCGATTTCTACTCTGATCTTGTTTTTCGTTTTTCTTTTCGCTCGAGAGTCGGAATCAGGTGATTCAAAATCCCAGATCTTGGTCTCGATGCCCTCTTTACGTTTAACCAACTTGAACAAGGTTTTGGCTACTGTAAAATTTTACTTTAGGCCAAATAGTAAACCGGAGCTCGTTTCTATTGTAGTATGAGTTTCATTGCTTCTTTCAAGTTGATTCTTTTTTGCAAACTGGAGTTCTTAAGTTGAACTTTCTGGTTAGATCTCTTATTTGAGTTTTATCCGTGCATTAGTTAAGTACTTATTGTGTGCTTGTTTGATTGCGATAGAGTACCCGGAGTGCGCCGCTTGCTACTTTGAGTCTCTAGGTTTTGCGGATCATCAGCAATGCAAGTAACGCTTTGATCATACTTTCCAATTACCCAGTTTTCATTGCATTAGTCCAACCCTCACACATTGCATGAGTAGGATCAATTAACATGTGGGACTGGGAAGTAGATTGAGGTAGTACCTATTACCTGCATTACATTCAAACCCTTGGGAGTTACTTCTACGTTTGTTGTTAGGACATGCTATGCTCGTAGATGTGGATTGGGTGAGTGAAATCCATGACAGATGCGAGTTTGCTTAATTAATGGTTCAACTAAAGGTGGCAACTTTAACACACATCTGGGTGGATTGAGGCATCTGGGTATTCCAGTGATTGCCTGTTTTTCTTTTAGACCGCCACCCAGGCTCAAAGGGATCATGAGATTATTCATACTAGAAACTTCCGTGTGCAGCCACAATGCTATTATGGGCTCTAGCATAGTATGAGTAAGTTGTGCGAACTCTTACAATGGTGGACTAGCAGATGTAGGGGATGTAGGTTGGTACGGTCCGCCCGATCGTAAGGTGCTAGCGCTTTCGAAAGACTATGTCTCGGTCATCTGTTTCTCAAACACCATGCAGTGTGACAAACCAAACAAAGGCGATCGTGTCTTATGGGAAAAGTGCACAAACCTATGCAGAGTGTACAAACTGATCATGATTAGCCGTGTCCTCGGTTATGGATGTCTTGAGTATCTAGTACTTGGATTTTCATGTGAATCTCATCATGTTACTCTAATTTAATATTGTTGGGTTAATGATGAACTTTAATTGGGGTGGAGAGGATGTCTATCTTCTCAACAATGTTTCAACTACCATGATAGTTAAATTAAAATCTATTCCTTTGAAGTAGGGAAAAATTGGATTTATGCAAAAACTTAACCATAGAGCTTTCCACCAGCCAAATATTGCATATAGTATAGCTTTACATTCATTGCATTCTCTTGTGTTACCTTGCCAGCATATTCCATGTGCTGGCCCGTTTTCGGGCTGCAACGTTTCATGTTGCAGACTTTTCAGACGACGAGTAAGATGCCTTTTAGTTCGTGGTTCTATACTCAGTGATGCCGCTGGTGTTGATGGACTCACTTATCTTCCAAGCCTTCCGCTGTTATCGTGTTAGATGGCCTTCAGCCATATTATTTGTAATAAATTCATCGTTGGACTATCGATGTAATAAGTGTGTGATTGCTACTCTGTTATATATCCTTCAAGTACTGTGCGTGTCAGCATTACTGATCCAGGGATGACACTAATGCATAGAGCTCAGACTGTTTGAGGTCTGGTCGCTACAAGACGGTATCAGAGCACACGCTGACTGTAGGACACGACCACTAAGACAAGCTCTAGAGCACAATTCACTCTTCTCTTTTCTAACTCCTCATCTTTTCTACTCTTTAGGATGGTGGAAGCAAAGCACAAGTTCATGCAACCGGAAGATGATACGTCATTTGGATGACACCTGAAGGAAGTCACAAGATATTTAAACATTAGATTACCAAGTTTCACCGGGACCTACAATGCCACTCTACATGAGGAGGAGCGTTGGTTGATTCAAGCTCAAGTTCCAGGAAGGACGTTCTCACCCGTCACCTCACTCATAGCATTTTCCTGTAATGCACCTACATGGAGCCTAGGTAGGAGTATGGCAGCCCACATTGCTATGGGAAGGATCGGAGAAGTCTACAAGCAGGAGCTAAAGGACACCATCTACCAGATTTGTGGACGCGGAGATGAGAATTGGGATATGATCAGCACCCGGAAGGATAGGTCCATTGCAGCATTCATCCAGGAGTTGAACCACCACATTCGTCGCCAGGAGCACCAGATGTGTGCAGGGATGATAGATTTGAAGAAGGCCCTAAATAGGAATTTGGAGCTAGAGGAAGAACTCAAGTCTACACACGACGGATATGAGGAGGAAATGAAGATACTTGTGGAGAAGAATGATGACTTGATCCGGAAGTTAGGGATACTCATGGGAGAGGAAGACGAGGAAAAAGAACCCAAGGAGATTCCACCGGAAGACTATATCATCATAGATGACACAGATTCGGAAGCTGAGGATAGCAAGGACAAAGACTATGAAGATGAAGCTGGAGCAGATATTATGGAATCCTCTGCCGATCAATATTTTTAGATGACCACCCTGTGACTAGTAGTTTACCTCCATATATTAGTTTTAGCGCACCTTTGTAACGATCGTTAGATTTGTAAGACCTTGTTTGAAATGTATTGGTGTGATATGATTGAGTGTTTGTCTCATGTGCATATGGGTAGTGATTTTCCCTTAGACCTCTTTTCTATTCTAATCTCTTCCATCTACACCCATCAGATGCCTCCAAGACGTGAATTTGAGTTTCCCCCTGAGCTCACCCAGTTGATCCAGCAGCAGAACACCCTGATGCAACTTCTTGTCCAGAACAACCAGAACAACAACAACAACAACAACAACAACCCTCCACCACCACCACCCGTGGACAACCTGACACGTTTCTTATGGTTGCAACCACCCGTGTTTGCTAGCAGCATCGAACCAATAGTGGCTGATGACTGGCTACGCAAGATTGGAAGGGATTTGACCACCGCCAATTGCTCGGATGCTGAGAAGGTGCGATTTGCCGCACACCATTTGTCTGGTCCAGCCACAGCATGGTGGGAGAATTACACAGCCACTTACCCCATAGCCAATGTCACTTGGGATCAGTTTCGGCAAGCTTTTCGTACCGCCCATGTCTCAACTGGAGCAATGAGTATGAAGAAGCAGGAGTTTCGCAACTGGCGCCAAGGAAACAGTACTGTGGCACAGTACGTGGATGAGTTTAGTACCCTATCTCGTTATGCCCCAGATGATGTGGCCACAGATGCCAAGAAGCAGGAGAGATTCATGGAAGGGCTAAATGATGAGATGAGTGTACAATTGATGGTGGCAACTTTCAATAATTACCAGGAGTTGGTTGACCGCGCCCTACTGATTGGAAGGAAGCATCAACAGATTGAGAGTCGCAAGAGGAAGTATGGGCAAGGACAGTATAATTCAGGAGCTCAGCAGAAGCCCCGTTTTACCCCTAAAGTGATAGGACAGTTTCAGCATACCCATGGAGGAGGTAGCTCGCACAATCACAATGGCACCAAGAATGGCAATGGAAATGGAAATGGAGCCAATGGAAACCAGAACCGCCCTACACCGTCCACACCCACCAAGAGGGATTTCAGCCATGTCACTTGTTACAAGTGCGGGAAGAATGGACATTATGCCAATGAATGCCCAGAAGTTCAGAACGGGAACAGCAATGGAAGCGCCGGGATGAAGCCCAACCCGTTCAACAAAGGACAAGTGAACCACGTGACTATGGAGGATGTAGAGGAGCAACCGGATGCGGTTATAGGTAAGTTCTTAGTTAAGGCCTTTACTACCCTCGTTCTTTTCGATACTGGTGCATCGCATTCATATATTTCAAGGGGATTCGTGGATAAGTATAAGCTGCCGACCCAAGCCCTTAGATCGCCCATGTTAGTAACCTCACCAGGAGCGGAGTGTATGGCTAAGTCATGGTGTGATCAGTTGCCCCTAAGGATTGGTAATTATATTTTCCCTTCGGACCTAATAGTATTGGAATCTCAAGGACTGGATGTGATATTAGGCATGGATTGGTTATCTAAGTATGAAGGGAATATTGAATGTGCCAGTAAGACCATTTTGCTTACTACGCCGGAAGGAAGAAGGATCAAGTATGTATCCCGGCATGAGTCAAAGAGGAGTAGATTAAATTCCTTGTCAGGAGTTGTTCAGGAGGAAGTGCCAGTAGTGAAGGATTATCCGGATGTGTTTCCAGAAGAACTGCCAGGAATGCCACCAGATAGAGATATAGAGTTTTTTATTGAACTTTTGCCAGGCACCGGGCCAATTTCTAAGAGACCATATAGGATGCCTGCAAAGGATTTGGAGGAAATTAAGAAGCAGATTAAGGAGTTACTGGATAAAGGATTCATACGCCCAAGTTCTTCGCCTTGGGGTTCGCCAATACTTCTAGTGGAGAAGAAGGATGGATCGTTAAGGATGGTTGTTGATTACCGAGGATTGAATGAAGTAACGATCAAGAACAAGTACACATTACCGATGATCAATGATCTGTTCGATAGATTGCAAGGAGCTAAGGTATTTTCCAAGGTCGATCTACGATCAGGGTACCATCAATTGAAGATCCGAGAGCAGGATATCCCTAAGACGGCCTTTACCACTAGGTATGGGTTGTACGAGTATACCGTTATGTCGTTTGGTCTGACAAACGCATCGGCATACTTTATGAACCTGATGAACAAAGTGTTTATGGAGTATTTGGATAAGTTCGTCGTAGTGTTCATAGACGATATTTTGATCTTCTCGAAGGATGAAGAGGAGCATGCAGAGCATTTGCGTTTGGTATTGGAGAAGCTCAGAGAACATCAGTTATATGCCATGTTTAGCAAATGCGAGTTTTGGTTGAAGGAAGTCGGATTCCTCGGACATGTTATATCTGGAGAAGGAATAGCAGTAGATCCCGCTAAGGTGGACACTGTGACCCATTAGGAAGCCCCAACAACAGTTGGAGAGATCCGGAGTTTTCTTGGACTCGCGGGATACTACAGGAGATTCATCGAGAATTTCTCAAAGATTGCGAAGCCAATGATGGAGCTGTTAAAGAAGGACACCAAGTTCAGCTGGACGGAAGAATGTGAGGCCAGTTTTCAGGAATTAAAGAAACGTTTGGTCTCATCCCTTGTGTTGATTCTACCAGATCAACATAAGGATTATGAGGTGTACTGCGACCCTTCACGTCGAGGACTTGGAGCAGTTCTTATGCAGGAAGGGAGAGTTGTTTCGTATGCTTCACGACAACTGAAACCTCATGAGATGAACTATGCCACCCACGATTTGGAATTAGCAGCCGTAGTGCATGCATTGAAGACGGGGAGACATTTTCTCATTGGAAACCATTGTGAAGTATATACGGATCACAAGAGTTTGAAGTATATATTCACCCAGAAGGAGTTGAATCTTAGGCAAAGGAGATGGCTGGAACTCATTAAGGATTATGACATGAGATTGCATTATCATCCTGGAAAGGCTAACGTAGTAGCCGATGCGCTAAGCCGTAAGAGCCATGTCAATACCCTAATGATGGAAGAGTTTCTAAAGGAGTTAGCCGAGGACCTACGAGAACTATGTTTGGAGATAGTTCCGAGAGGCTATGTAGCAACACTAGAAATCCAGTCTACCCTCATGGATAAAATCAGAGAAGCTCAGAAAGCTGACAAGGAGGTTGCCTCTATAAAGGAGAGGATGAGCGAAGGAAAAGCTAAAGGATTCTGTGAGGATGAACACGACACCTTATGGTTCGAAGACCGCGTTTATGTGCCTAATGACCCGGAGATCAGGAAGTTGATTTTACAGGAAGCCCATGACTCACCATACTCGATTCACCCAGGGAATACTAAGATGTATTTGGATTTGAAGGATATTTTCTGGTGGACCGGTATGAAGAAGGATATTGCGGACTATGTGGGATGAAGTTGGAAACCGACAGTTGTTTGGACCAGACTTAATCAAAGAGTCTGAGGAGAAGGTGAAGTTGATCCGAGATAGACTGAAAGTAGCTCAGTCCAGGCAGAAGAGCTATGCAGACTCGAAGCGCAAGGAGATAGCCTATGAGATCGGAGACAGAGCATACTTGAGAGTATCGCCTCTGCGAGGAGTTAAACGTTTTGGAGTTAAAGGGAAGTTAGCCCCGAGATTTATGGGACCCTACTGTGTTTTGGAACGCATGGGAGAGGTTGCCTACAAGTTGGAGTTGCCCGAAGGATTATGTCGGTGTACTAAGGTAGGGGTACCTCAGTACCCCAACTTGTGCACGGGCAGTAGCAGCTTCCCACGGCAGGGCCTACCACGTGCTTGCCGGAGACCTTCCTGCTCTATATAAAACCATTCAAAAACAAAGTATACAAGAGAGAGGATCAAGACCCCGGCAAGTGGAGCTTGCCGGGAAGGCCGTCCCAGGCTCAAGGTTACCTCACTACCACAAGACCCTGGCAAGAGGAGCTTGCCAGGAAGGCCAGAAGATTACGTTACAGAAGACATGCCTCGGCGCAACGTGCGCCCCGGCAGGGCCCGGAGAGCGACAAGCTTCAGAGCCCGACAAGCTCCCGGGCCCGGCAAGGTCAAGACCCCGGCAAGGTGCTTGCCGGGGAGGGTTGCGCTGTGTGCCCGCGCTCCAGCTCATCGAACCACGCGTCGCCCTGGGGCCACTCCAGGGACGCGTGGCGGATGGCTGTGCAGCCTGGGGGACACGGTGGCACTCCACGGTGGTAAAGCCATCGCCGTGGCAAACGGAGATGCAAGGGCGGGCGCTTTTGGGGTCGACGGCGACGGGCATTAAATGCTCTTGTCCCCCACTGTCAAAGTAGGTGATGACCACTGTTCACGCACTGTTCATCCACTATTCCCGCACTGTTACAACTACCACCGCTATTACGTTTTTACCCTTTCTCCTACGTTGACACCTGTCGGTGACCCCTTGCACTATAAAAGGAGGCCCATGCACAACGTAGAGGGTGTTCGGAACCTAGATCGCTCATACGCTCGGTGTAGCTAGTTCTTCAAGCTCCCGAGCTCCCCAACTCAATACAAACTAAGCAGGAGTAGGGTTTTACGCGTCCATCACGGCCCGAACCTGGGTAAACTGCCTGCGTGATCTCCACGATCTGCTCTTTGTGCTCCCTCCGCCCTCTTACCGCACAAACAAGGGGCTCCGGTCCCATAGGTGTTCGTGGTGGACAGTTTCCCCCGACATCTTTGGCGCGCCAGGTAGGGGGCGTCGAGGTTGTGCGAACCTGATCCGGCGTTCACGCGGGCGCACTCTTCATCAACCTCTCCAGTTTCATCAGCAACCTCATCAGCAACAGCGACATGGCCCCGAAGAAGAAGGCTTCGGAGGTGGCAGGCCCGTCTGCGTCTCATCCGCCGCCGCCGGAACCAACGGTGGGCGGGGGAGACGCCGTCGGAAGGGTGGTCGTCGGCGAGGAAACTCGCGGCGCCACCAAATCCAAGGACAAGACGGACGACCGAGCCTCGGTCTCCGTGGATGCGCCACGTCCATCTCAGCAAACGACAACCCAGCAGCGCCATGCCACAGGAGGTGGCATCCGTTTGCTGGGCCAAGGGCAAACCGGAGGCTCGCGGGACGCTCTGGGCCATCGTCCTGGCACGAGCAAGGCGCGGTCGCAGGGGCGGGACCCTGCTCCTTCTAACCCCGTTAGGAGTCCGAGCATATCCCGCTCCTCGCACCGCTCGCCCCCGCTCCACTCCACTCCAGCAGAAGCGCTCGCAAGGGCGCAACTGCTCCTCGACTTCCCTCCAGCGGCAGACAAGGCCGAAGACTGGAGGGCAACCATCCAGAGCCTGATCGCATTCGCCAACAACGATACGCCGCAGCAGCCGGCGACCTCGCGGCCACGGCAAGTCGAGAAGACGAAGGCAGACGGCGACAAGACCGCCGGGGGTGCAACCACCGTGCACTCCCCGCCGCGGAAGCAGAAGACGCCGCCCCGACGGAACAACGCCGACGACGGCTCCACGGCGTCGTCGGATCCGCGGGCTCGTCGGGACCAGCGCCAAGTCCTTGACGACCGACGTCAAGAAGACGCTCGAACGACGATCGAGCGCCGCCGAGAAGCTCGGCGACAATCAGATCAGTGAGCTGGAGCCGCTGTCGACGCGCGCGCGCCCGGTGAACCAGGCGACTTGCCGTACGCGGCGGGTTGCCCTGCGTTTACCCGCGAGCTGCGGCGCGTCCAGTGGCCCAGCATGAAGAACTTCAAGCCCGACGTACCGGAGAAGTACGACGGCAAGATGCACCCCTCGGAATTCCTCAGCATTTACACCATCGCGGTGCAGGCTGCCGGGGGACGCGACGAGAAGATACTAGCGAACTACTTCCCGCTAGTGCTTAAGCCAAACGTCCGTTCTTGGCTTATGCACTTGCCGGAAGGCTCCATTTCTTCTTGGGCGGACCTTTGCCATCAGTTTGTTGGCGCCTTCACGGGCGGCCACAAACCCCACGGCCAGGAGAGCGATCTCCACATTCTGGCCCAGAAGGAAGGAGAACCCCTGCGCAAGTACATCCAACGCTTCAGTCGTGTGCAGCACAACATCCCCGACGTCCACCCTGCCGCGGTTATCAGCGCGTTCCACCAGAACGTGCGTAACCGCCGCATGCGTGAAGAAATGGCCATGACCAAGATACGGGATGTCAGCGAGCTCTATGCTCTAGCTGATAAGTGCGCACGCGCCGAAGAGGGGAGGAGACTCCTCGGGGAGGATACCGGCGCGGGGGGAAGCGACAGCGACGACGCCGCCCCGACAAAGAAGAGCCGACGGCGGAACAACAGAAGAAAGAACAAGAAGGAGGTGCTTGCCGTCGAGAAGTCCGGCAAGGAGGCTCCCGCCAAGCAAACACAGGCTGGCGGCTCCGGCAAGGAGCCTGCCCCTGTAGCGGCAGCCGACAAGCAGGACGGCTCCGACAAGCAATACTGCAAAATCCACCGCACCAAGGGCCACGACCTCTCCAACTGCAAACGCGTCGAGTACCTCGTCGAGCAGCAGAAAGCTGAGTACGAGAGGCGCGACAAGGAGAAGGCCCAAGGTGGCGGAGGAGAACCAAGCAAGAAGCGGCCATTCAACGGCCGGGGAGGACGCCGCGGCAAGGCCAAGCAGCGGCAAGGTGACCGACCTCCCCGGGGCCGCGACAAGGACGAAGAAGATGACGACGACGACATGGAGGATGAAGATAACAGCGAGCAGGAGTTCCAGAAGGCCACGGAGGTCCTGTGCGTCGACGGTGGCGCCTCTCTGCATACTTCCCACTGCCAGCTCAAGCAGTGGGTGCGGGAAGAGAATGCAGCAGAGCCGCCCGTGGAGTCGCGCAGGCTCCTCAAATGGTCCAGCACGCCCATCATTTTTGATCTTGAGGATCACCCTGACCGCACCACTGCGGTCGGGTGCTTGCCGATGCTGGTCTCACCCACCATCCGCAACCTCAAGGTCACCAAAATGTTGGTTGACGGCGGGGCCGGGCTGAACTTGAATTCCTCTGCTGTGATCAAGAAACTCCAAATCCCAGATGGCGAGCTCGAAGAGACCGGTTCTTTCCAAGGAATCAACCCGGGAAGGAGCAAGCCCAAGGGGAAGATAACTCTGCCGGTGACCTTTGGCGGGGAGCTCAACTTCAGAACTGAGCGCATCACATTCGACGTCGCCGATATCCCATTACCATATAATGGGATACTCGGCCATCCTGCCCTCGCCAAGTTCATGGCAGCTTCCCACTACGCCTACAACGTACTCAAGATGCCGGGGCCGATAAGCGTCATCACTGTCCATGGCGACAAGAAAGATGCACTTGTTTGCGCCGACAAGATCTACCGGGATGCAGTAGCCGCGGCAGAGAAAGACACACTTGCCGCTGAAGCTCCCCGGGGGAAGAAGACCAAGACCAAGTCCGGCAAGTGCTCTGGGACCCACTCCGGCAACCGCACCTCTTCGGAGTGCTGCGCTGCCGTCGAGGACATTCCATCGAGCTCCACCGGCAAGTGTAAGAAGGGGATGGCCGCTCCACCGGCAACCAAGAAGGTGTCCGCCAAGGAGGACGACATTGGTGGTACCTTCACCATCAGTGCCACACTTGACAGCAAATAGGAAAGCGCGCTCGTTGCCTTCCTGCGGGCGAATGTCGATGTGTTTGCCTGGCAACCATCTGACATCCCCGGTGTTCCCAGGAAGGTAATTGAGCACAAGCTTGCTGTTTGTCCTCATGCGCGGCCCGTCAAGCAGAAGGTGAGGAAGCAAGCCGTGGAGCGCCAAGAATTCATTGCCGAAGAAATCAAGAAGCTAGAGGCGGCAGGCCTAGTTAGAGGCGTGATCCATCCGACGTGGTTGGCAAACCCAGTCGTCGTGCGCAAGGCCAATGGGAAGTGGAGACTGTGTATAGACTTCACCGATGTGAATAAAGCATGTCCCAAGGATCCATTCCCCTTGTCGCGCATTGACCAGATCGTTGACTCCACTGGCGGATGTGAGCTACTCTCTTTCCTTGATGCATATTCAGGCTACCACCAGATCTTTATGGCTAAAGAAGATGAGGAGAAGACTGCATTTATCACTCGATGTGGCACTTATTGCTTCATACGCATGCCATTTGGACTGAAGAATGCAGGATCAACATTTGCAAGGGTAGTGCACACTGCTTTCGAGCCACAGATCCACAGAAATGTAGAAGCTTACATGGATGACATCGTGGTGAAGAGCAAGAGCAAGGATACCCTGGTCCAAGATTTGGAAGAGACATTTCAGAACGTGCGCAAGATACAGCTCAAGTTGAACCCCGAGAAGTGCGTCCTTGGAGTCCCCTCCGGCAAGCTTCTCGGGTTCTTTGTGTCACAGAGAGGGATTGAAGCTAACCCCGACAAGATAAAAGCCATCAAGCAGATCGAAGCCCCGAAGCGCGTCAAGGATGTCAGAAGGCTTGCAGGTTGTGTGGCTGCCCTCAGTAGGTTCATTTCGAAGTCTGCAGAACGCGCCCTACCTTTCTTCAAAATCTTGAAGAAGGCAGGTCCCATGAAGTGGACTCCGGAAGCGGAGGCAGCGCTGCAGGACTTGAAACGGTACCTATCCTCCACTCCAATACTTGTCGCACCTAGACCACATGAGAAGTTGCTGCTATACCTAGCGGCAACCAACCAGGTGGTTAGTGCTGCGTTAGTAGCGGAGAGGGAGGCCGACGAGGAGTCTGCACCACCGGCAAGCGAATCCAGCGGCAAGCAGGGGGCTGCTCCGACAAGCTCTGGCCCCGACAAGGACAACTCTACGCAGGGACAGGAAGAAGTGCGGAAGAAGATGGTGCAGCGCCCGGTGTATTTTGTGAGTTCCCTCTTGCAGGGGGCTAGATCAAGATACTCCGGGGTGCAAAAGTTGCTTTTCGGCCTCCTCATGGCCTCGAGAAAGCTGCGCCATTACTTCCAGGCACATGAGATAACAGTGGTCACTTGCTTTCCGCTGAAGAGGATATTGCACAATCCAGAAGCAACAGGCAGGATCGTTGAGTGGGCACTGGAGCTGTCAAGCTTTGGTCTCAAGTTTGAAAGTACCTCAACCATTCAGAGCCGAGCTTTGGCAGAATTCATAACTGAATGGACCCCGACGCCCGATGAGGAAGTACCAGAGACAAGTGTACCCGTGCAAGAAGCGACAAGTGAATGGGTAATGTACTTTGATGGTGCCTTCTCGCTGCAAGGCGCTGGAGCCGGTGTGGTACTCATCGCGCCCACCGGAGAGCACCTCAAGTACGTTATCCGGATGCACTTTCCCAGGGAGCAAGCGACAAACAACACTGCTGAATATGAAGGTTTGCTCGCCGGCCTCAGGATTGCGGCCGAACTTGGGATCAGGAAGCTGATTGTGCGGGGAGATTCCCAGTTGGTGGTCCGACAAGTCAACAAGAGTTACCAGAGCCCTTTGATGGAAGCTTATGTGGATGAAGTGAGGAAGCTTGAAGAGAACTTTGAAGGTCTGCAAATGGAGCACGTCCCGAGAGCTCAAAATGAAATTGCAGATGGCCTTTCAAAGTGTGCGGCGATGAAGTTACCTGTGGAACCAGGGACCTTCTTGCTCAAGCTAACTCAACCATCCGTTACACCATCAATTGGGCAGTCCAAGAAGAGAAAGTTGGTCTCCGGCGACTACTTGCCGGCGGATCTCCCCGAGGTCGCCGCCAAGGTCCCCAAGATCAACGGTCAGAACGCTGAGGGACAGTTTGCTCCTGCAGATCCTCGGATCTGTACAGTTGAAGCAAGTGCTCCCGACAAGCCTCGCCCCGGCGAGCTTGCCGGGGGACCATCAGCTCCGGCGGAACCAGAGGTTCTTGCCGTAGAAGCTGAGGTCCCCGCAGCGGCCCTCATGCCTTTAGTCCTTGCCGTTGAGCCTCGGGCTCCGGCATGGGCGCAGCAAATCGTCCGTTTTCTGCAAACTGGAGAACTTCCCGACGACCCAGAAGACATAGAGAAGATAACCAGGCAGTCAAGTATGTACCAGTTCGTGGACAATGAGCTGTACAGAAGAAGACTCAATGGTGTCAGGTTGAAGTGCATCTCCAGGGAAGATGGACAGAAGCTGTTGGCAAAAATACATGGAGGCATATGTGGCCACCACATTGGCGCAAGGGCGCTTGCCGGGAAAGCTTTCCGGCAAGGGTTCTTTTGGCAAGAAGCCCTCCAAGATGCAACTGCACTAGTAACCAAGTGTGAAGCGTGCCAGTTCCATGCAAAACAAATTCATCAGCCAGCTCAAGCTCTCCAGACGATCCCTTTGTCCTGGCCCTTCTCGGTCTGGGGGCTCGATATCCTCGGCCCCTTCCCTCGCGCTGTCGGGGGCTTTGAGTACTTGTACGTCGCAATCGACAAGTTCACAAAGTGGCCAGAAGTGGAACCAGTGAGAAAGGTGACAGCACAGTCAGCGGTCAGGTTCTTCAGGTCAATTGTTTGCCGTTTCGGGATCCCTAACAGGATCATCACCGACAACGGTACACAGTTTACTAGTCGCACCTTCATGCAATACGTCCAAGACCTTGGCGCCATGGTCTGTTTCGCTTCTGTTGCTCACCCGAGGAGCAACGGTCAAGCGGAGAGGGCAAATGCTGAAGTGCTGCGCGGACTCAAGACAAGGACCTTTGACAGGCTGCGCAAGTGCGGAAGAAACTGGATAGAGGAGCTACCGGCGGCTCTTTGGTCAATCAGAACGACACCAAGTCGAGCCACCGGACAGACACCCTTTGCTCTAGTCTATGGGGCAGAGGCAGTTCTCCCCACGGAACTCGTATACGGATCTCCTCGAGTGCTCGCTTATGATGAGCTCGAGCAAGAGCAACTGCGACAAGATGATGCATTGCTCCTCGAGGAGGAACGTCTCCAGGCTGCTGTACGAGCTGCTCGATACCAGCAAGCCTTGCGTCGCTACCATAGCCGCAAGGTCAGGGCCAGGAGTCTCGAGGAAGGCGACCTTGTTCTTCGGCGTGTTCAGTCCGCCAAGAATTCCAACAAGTTGACGCCGAAGTGGGAAGGCCCTTATCGGGTGAGACAAGTCACAAGGCCCGGCGCTGTCCGCCTTGAGACCGAAGAAGGCTTACCGGTGAGCAACTCCTGGAACATAGAGCATCTTCGCAAGTTTCACCCATAAGGCGCGGTTGCCGTGATCCGCTCCGACAACCACCTTTTGTACAAGCTTTGCCGCTGTTGCATGTAACCCTTTGTACAAAGCCGGGCGCAGACCCCGTGCATCAGTAAAGCTTTTGTGTTTTGCGCTATTTGCCTCTTCATGCTTTTCTTAGCTATTTGCATGCGTTATTTGGCATCCCTTGTGCAACATACGTATCCGGTAAGCATTAGCACGCCGAAAGGCCAAGTACTTGTTTCCCTCTTCTTTTTCCTTGCCTCTTAAGCAGAAGGAATGTTCCTCGCGCACAAGTTTGCCGGGGGGG
>LR738711.1:550399600-550583312 GCA_902687465.1 Secale cereale
AGGAGATGGAAGATGAACCAAGTGCTGTTCAAGAAAGAGAAGCCTTACCGGGAAGCAAGCGATATATGAAAGCTAAGTTATTAGAATTTGACCAGTTCAAATTTTTAAATTTTAGTTGTCTTCCTTGAACATCCACACTTTGTATGGAAAACCCGTGCGCGGAGGAACCTACTCGTGGCTAGCCGCACCCTTATCTTGTTTTCGAGTACGCTCAACGACTTAAGTGAGCTGCGACAAGTGTCGCGCCCTTGTTTCGTTTGCGAGTTCACTCAACAAGCTAAGTGCGTTGCGACTAGTTGCGGCAAGGTTGCTTGCCGATAAGACCTTGGCCAGCAGGCTGCTCAGAGTACAGTACTCAGCGCTCGCGGCAAAGGGCCCTTGCCGGCAAGCTCCCTGGAAGCGTAGGGTGAAAAGCATACAAAGTAAAGGACCAAGACAAGGAAGATAACATTGCACTGATTGATCAAAATAAGATAAATATATTACAAGAGATAACTTGTCGCAATGACTAATGAGTTCATGGCACACTATGCAGAAACAAAAGAGATAAAGGAAAAGGAGGCCTAGTCTACGCGGTCGCCTTCAATCCAGGAGATCTTGTTCACTTTGGCGATAATGTGGGCGACCTGCGCCTTCAGCGCCTCCATATTTGCGTCGGCCGGAAAGCTGCGGAGAACGTTGGAGAGGTTTATACCGGTATTGCGGTACACAATCTTCGTCAGAACGCGCTCCAAGGTTACCGCGCAGAGCTGGCGCGACTCCTCGGCCAGTTGCGCGGGGAGCTTCTTCCGAAGACCTGCAAGAGCCAGCGCGATCCCTCTGAAGAAGAGGCTGAGCTTGGCGCTGTGGGGGAGGTTTGGATCCGGAGAGTATATAAGATGCTCAACCTTCAGCGCCAGCAGCTCCTGGTCGATGTTGGATTCAGAGGCCACCAAGTCGTCGGTCCACACCTCAACGGTCCGGCGGAAGTTCTCAGCTGCAGTAGTGGCGCTCTCCACCAAGCCTCGCTCCCTGCGGAGCTCTTCCTTCAGCTTGGTTTCCCGATCCCGGACGGCGTCGAGCGAGTCCTTCAGCGTGGAAACCTTCAGCTCCAGATCCTCAATCGAATCCTTGGCGGCCTTCAGCTCGTCGCCCTGCTTGGAGAGACGCACCTAGAGTTCGGAGTTGGTGTGGGCGTCCTTCTCGCGCTCTGTGTTGAGCGCGGTGACCCTCTCCACGCTCGCTTTTAGGGACTCCTCCAGTTGCGCGACCTTGGCCGCGAGCTCCTCCTTGGCGGTCTCCGCGGCAGCCGCGGCGGCCTTCGCCTCCTTCAGCTCTCCGCCAAGGGCCTGCTCCCGAGCGGCAAGGTCTTCCTCGTGGGAGTCGAGGTTGACCTTCCGTTGGGTGAGCTCTCCCTCTCGTCGGGACAGCTCCTCCCCGGCGAGTCGCTGCTGCTCCTCGGCCTCGGCCTTCTCCAGGAGCCACTCCTGGTACTCCCCGGCGAGCCTCTCGCGCTCCTCCGCCACGTCGCGGAGGGCAGCCTGGTTGGCGGCGCGGAGCTCCGCCGCGCGCTTCTCCATGTCAGCGGCGGCCTTGGCGGTGAGGGCCTCCCGAGACGCGAGCTTCGCCTGCCTGGCCCGGTAAAGGGCCAGGAGCTGATGAAGCAGCTTCTCCTCCTCGGGCCCGTCGCTTCCGCCGGGCGCCTCGACGATCTTCAGTCCCGCGGAGGCGAGAACCTCTCCATCAAAAGCCTCTCCCTCCGCGGGGGCTCGCGACGAAGATCCCCACGGCACCTAGATGTAGACGCCGTTGGGGGCCTCAAGATAGTAGGCAGACGGCTCCTTTTCGGTGGAGGGGTCGGCGGCCGGCGCAGCGCTCGACGCTCCTGCCGCCTCCGGGCCGGCAGTGTGGCCGCCGTCCCCCTCCCCGGCCGCTGCGTCTGCGGCCGGAGCAGTCTCCTCCGCAGCCGGCTCGGCGGCTCCTGCCGTGTCCTCGGCGACAGGGGCGTTGCCGCCGTCGCCCTGCGCGCCCTCCTCCACGACGATGGTTTCCGTCTCCATCTGTTCTGGGGGAGGAAGATCTAGAAGAAGAAGAAAAAGAAGAAGAGGTTCAAGCAAATATCCTAAAAAAGATGAATTCAAGAAGACAAGATTATAAAACTTACCTTGGCGGACTTCGTCGACGGCGGGCTCCCTCGCCGGGGAGCTCTGCCTTGGCGGGGTGGCCGCCCTCGCCGGGCTGCTCGCCCTTGGCGGGGTACTTGCCCTTGGCGGAGTACCCGCCCTTGGCGGAGCGCTCTCCCTTGCCGGATAGTTCGTCCTTGGCGGGGACGGCTCGGCCTGCGGCTCTTCGGGAGCGGTCTCCGGATGCTCCTATGGCTGCGGCTCCACCTCTGCACAAAACAATCAAGACAACAACAAGAACAGCAAGGTGTTAGCATGAACAAGATCCTCAAGCGCCCCCGACGAGCGGAAAGGTTGAAACCAAACTTACGCTGGGGGCTGCGCTGGGGGCTGCTCCTCGGAGCAGCGCTCGGGTCCGGCAGGCTCGTCTCCGGCGCGTCCCCAGTCGCCGCGACGGGCGAGTCGTCTGCGACCTCGACAACGGGAACCTTGGCCTTCTTCGCCACTCGCTGGGCCAGGGTCCTGAAATCAAGGCAGAAAGCAAGATCAGAATCAGCAAAAATCAAGACAAAGTTAAAGAAGATACAAAGCCTCGAGTTCTTACTCCTGTTCCTCGTCGTCGTCGTCCTCGCTCAGGGCGGAGAAGTCGAACGCCACCTGAGGCGCGTCCGCGCGAGGAGCAGGAGGCGAAGACTCCCTCAGGCGCTTGGCGGTCCCCGGGGCTGGGGGCTGCGAGGACCCGGCCCCTGTGGACGCCGAGGCCCGGGGAGCAGGCAGGGCAGCTGCTCCGCTCTGCGAGGACCCTCCTCCGCTTGGCGCTAACGTGCGGGGCGCCTCCGCCGTAGCCTGTGTGCGGGTCGCCCCTGCCGTGGCCTGTGTGCGGGTCACCCCCGCCGTGGTTGGCGCGCCGGGCGCCCCCGTCGCAGCTTGGCTCCCCCGGGTAGCTCGCGCCGCCCGGCGAGCTGGTTGTTGCCGGGGCGCCTGCGCCCTCGTCCCCGTCGTCGCCTTGCGGAGACGCTTCAGCGGAGATCGCCTAGGGCTTGCCCGAGGCGGGGAGGTCTCCGATGACGAGGAGAGATCGTCGGCGTAGAGCCCCAGAGACCCGTCGGAGTCCTCGTCGGCCCCGACGTCCTCCTCCTCCTCCTCCTCCTCGGCAGGCTTGCTGGGCCCAGCGCCCTGCACTGCGGCCGCTCTCCCTCCGGCGCCTCCGCTCCCTGCGGCGCCTCTGTTTCCTCCGGCAGCGCCGCCTCTTGCCGCGGCCTCGGTCACGATTCCGGGGATTCCGGAGTGCCTCAAAGAAGGGACCCCGGCGAGCTCGTCGGGAGGAAGCTGCAGCAGTCTGCGGATCTCCGCCTCCTCTGCTTGGCAGGATGCATCCGCAGCCTCTGCCTCATCGGGTGTAAAGCCAAACTCTCCTGCCGCTGCGGCTGCAGCGGCCTCTTCAACCCGAGAAGCTATATAAGCTATCTCCTGGTCGGTGGTGTCCCGTGTGAGCCCCTTGATCTCATCCTTGTTCTTCGCCACCTCCACCAGGTTGTCGAAGAAGCTCATGATGACGTCTGGCTTGGGCGGAATCCATGTGCGGTCGATGCCATGCGAGTCACACGCGGGCATCATGGCGCGAAGGGAATCCCGGGCCGTGCTGTTGCAGAGGGGCACCACTCCCCGGGGAGCTCTGAACCACTCTGGGTGGGCCGGGTCATGCTTAAAGAGTTCTCGGACCATCCCCTTCAGCTCCAGCGCCGTGAAGTTGAAGTTTAGCCCCGGGCGCAATCTCATTATGTCCGCCGCGTTGCCGTACTCCCATGCCGGCCTCTTCCTATCCTGTAGAGGGGCAATGCGGCGGCGGAGGAAATCTGCTCCTACTTCTCCGACGGACAACTTTGCTACCCGTAGACGAAGAATTCTGATGAGGGCGACGTTGAACTTGACGTCGTCCGAATCCAACTCACTCCAGTCCCTGCCGCGCACGATGGCTGTTGTGCGCGGCGCGGTGAAAGGTTGCGGCTCGTCCTCGACTATCCAACACCAGTCTGCACGCCACTCCTCCCACTTGCCGCGGAGCTCCCCCGGCAAGTAGGACTCCTTCTTGTTCAAGCGGAAGACCCAAGAAATCCCCCCGGAGAGGGGAGCGCCGGCTTCTACTCTAGGGGTGAAGAAGTGCCTAAACAGCGCTATGTTCGGATAGATCCCAATATAGTTTTCGCACAGATGTGCGAAAACCGCCATCGTGAGGATGGCGTTGGGGGTGAAGTCAAGAAGGTGGAGGCCGTAGGTGTGCATGATATCGCAGAAAAAGTCGGAAATAGGGGGACAAAGGCCGCAATGAAAGAAAGCTGCGAAGAAGAAGTACCCGCCGGGATAATTGTCCTTGGCGGCGGCGGGATAGGCTCTGGTCTGAGGGTGCGCCTTGGTCTCCTTGGCCCAGAACAAGTAGTACTTGTTCCAGAGCTCCCGCGCGCTGAGCCTCGGCGAGAAGACGACGTTCCGCTTCCGCAGCAGAGTAAGCCTCGCCGCCTGCTCGGATTTCTCCTTCTTGGTCTTCTCCGCCTTCGCCTTCTCGGTCTTCGGGGCCATGGCGGAGGCGGCGAGGGAAGGGGGACGAAGAGTCCGGCGGTGCCGCAGATGCGGAAGACGGCGGAGGAGGTGTGGAGGCGGAGCGCAAAGGGAATCTCTGGAGATGGAAGAAGAAGCAATGAAGGCGTAGGAGGGGAACCGCTCCTGTTTCCTCTGCTTTTATGGGGAAGTGGGGGGCGTTTCGCTCTTTCCATTAAAAGAACGTGGCCACGTCCCATCCCACGACGCCGCAATCGACGCATGCCGTTACGGAGGGACGCGGCGGATGCGGAAGTGGATTCGGCGTGCCGTGGGCCGCGCGTGCCCGTGCACTGTTTTGGGCCTGGCCCAACAGCGCTCGGCACCGTGTGTGGCCCAGGCCCGGGGGCTCCTGTCGGTGTACTAAGGTAGGGGTACCTCAGTACCCCAACTTGTGCACGGGTAGTAGCAGCTTCCCGCGGCAGGGCCTACCACGTGCTTGCCGGAGACCTTCCTGCTCTATATAAAACCATTCAAAAACAAAGTATACAAGACAGAGGATCAAGACCCCGGCAAGTGGAGCTTGCCGGGAAGGCCGTCCCAGGCTCAAGGTTACCTCACTACCACAAGACCCTGGCAAGAGGAGCTTGCCAGGAAGGCCAGAAGATTACGTTACAGAAGACATGCCTCGGCGCAACGTGCGCCCCGGCAGGGCCCGGAGAGCGACAAGCTTCAGAGCCCGACAAGCTCCCGGGCCCGGCAAGGTCAAGACCCCGGCAAGGTGCTTGCCGGGGAGGGTTGCGCTGTGTGCCCGCGCTCCAGCTCATCGAACCACGCGTCGCCCTGGGGCCACTCCAGGGACGCGTGGCGGATGGCTGCGCAGCCTGGGGGACACGGTGGCACTCCACGGTGGTAAAGCCATCGCCGTGGCAAACGGAGACGCAAGGGCGGGCGCTTTTGGGGTCGACGGCGACGGGCATTAAATGCTCTTGTCCCCCACTGTCAAAGTAGGTGATGACCACTGTTCACGCACTGTTCATCCACTATTCCCGCACTGTTACAACTACCACCGCAATTATGTTTTTACCCTTTCTCCTACGTTGACACCTGTCGGTGACCCCTTGCACTATAAAAGGAGGCCCATGCACAACGTAGAGGGGGTTCGGAACCTAGATCGCTCATACGCTCGGTGTAGCTAGTTCTTCAAGCTCCCGAGCTCCCAAACTCAATACAAACTAAGCAGGAGTAGGGTTTTACGCGTCCATCGCGGCCCGAACCTGGGTAAACTGCCTGCGTGATCTCCATGATCTGCTCTTTGTGCTCCCTCCGCCCTCTTACCGCACAAACAAGGGGCTCCGGTCCCATAGGTGTTCGTGGTGGACAGTTTCCCCCGACAGATTATCAAGAGTGCACAATGTTTTTCATGTATCACAACTTAAGAAGTGTCATGCGGAGATGGCCGATATACCATATAGAGACACAGTACCCCTGCAAGCAATTCAGTTGGACAGTGATCTGACTTACGAGGAGAAGCCTGTTAAGATTCTCGAATTTTTGAGCAGAGTCACTCACAGTAAGGTTATCAAATTTTGCAAAGTTCAGTGGAGTCACCACACCGAGGAAGAAGCCACCTGGGAACGAGAAGATGATCTACGCAAGGACCACCCACACCTGTTCTCTAGCCAAGTCGAATCTCGAGGGCGAGATTCATTCTAAGGGGGGTAGGTTTGTAACATCCCAAATTTTCAATTTGGAATGTTATACATAGATCATACTTGCATTGCATGGTTTTTGCATTTTTGTTTGTGGCGTTCCTCGAAATTCTAAGCAACTCAAGGACCTACGGAGAGAGTTGGGAATTTTACCGTTTTCGTATTTGAGTTCGCTCGAATACCGGTACGAGGACAGTGTGATTCTAATTACTTTTCTCTCCTAAAAATATGAATTCTCCTAAAATCACTTTTGGTATTTTTCTGGATTTATTTGCGGATTTATTTGCATAGGAAAAATACGCGTTTTTCAAAATTTGGATTTAGGTCCGGAAAAAAATGTTCACTTTGTCCTAAATATTATTAGAGGACGGTGAAAATTTATTTCGGGATTTTTGGAGTCCGTTTAGTATTTCTTTCATTAGTTTTTCTACGCGAGGACTCTATTTAAAAAAAAAGGGAACCGAATTAGACTCGTAAAGGACAGGGACTCTGGGCTTTATAAGCGCCAGAGCCGGCCCGCTTCGCCTGAGCCCGCCAGCGCCGCCCTGCCCGAAACCCTAGCGCCCGAAGCCACCGCCGCCTTCGTGCCGCCGCCGCCTCGCTCGCGCCGCCGCCGCCGCCCCGCTAGCCGCCGCCCCGCCGCACCTCGCCGCCGCCCCGCATCCCGCCGCCGCCGCATCCCGCCTCGCCGCCCCGCCAGCCCGCCGGACCGCCGCCGCCGCCGGAATCCCTCTGGAGTTTGAGCCCGAGGTAGTTACGTTTTTTTTTTGTAAAAACCGATCGGTTTTCGTAAAACCGTAGATCTGTTTTTTTAGATCGGTTTGGTTTTTCCGTCGGTTTAGTTATTTAGCGGACGTTCGTCCGTACGTTTGTTTTAACGAACGGTTTTCGTTAGATAGCCGCAGACAGCGAACGTTCGTTCATTAGCATGTTTGTCCGTTTTCTTTTTTCGGGGTATTTATCCGCGGTTATTCCGATCGCGATTTCTGCCCTGATCTTGTTTTTCGTTTTTTTTTTCGCTCGAGAGTCGGAATCAGGTGATTCAAAATCCCAGATCTTCGTCTCGATGCCCTCTTTACGTTTAACCAACTTGAACAAGGTTTTGGCTAACGTAAAATTTTACTTTAGGCCAAATAGTAAATTGGAGCTCGTTTCTTTTGCAGTTTGAGTTTCGTTGCTTCTTTCGAGTTGATTCTTTTTGCAAACCGGAGTTCTTAAGTTGAACTTTCTGGTTAGATCTCTTATTTGGGTTTTATCCATGCATTAGTTAAGTACTTATTGTGTGCTTGTTTGATTGTGATAGAGTACCCGGAGTGCGCCGCTTGCTACTTTGAGTCTCTAGGTTTTGCGGATCATCAGCAAGGCAAGTAACACTTTGATCATACTTTCCAATTACCCAGTTTTCATTGCATTAGTCCAACCCTCACACATTGCATGAGTAGGATCAATTAACATGTGGGACTGGGAAGTAGATTGAGGTAGTACCTATTACCTGCATTACATTCAAACCCTTGGGAGTTACTTCTACGTTTGCTGTTAGGACATGCTATGCTCGTAGACGTGGATTTTGTGAGTGAAATCCATGACATATGTGAGTTTGCTTAATTAATGGTTCATCTTAAGGTGGCAAATTTAACACACATCTGGGTGGATTGAGGCACCTGGGTATTCCAGTGATTGCCTGTTTTTCTTTGGGACCGCCACCCAGGCTCAAAGGGATCATGAGATTATTCATACTAGAAACTTCCGTGTGCAGCCACAATGCTATTATGGGCTCTAGCATAGTATGAGTAAGTTGTGCGAACTCTTAAAGTGGTGGACTAGCAGACGTAGGGGATGTAGGTTGGTACGGTCCGCCCGATCGTAAGGTGGTAGCGCTTCTGAAAGACTATGTCTCGGTCATCCGTTTCTCAAACACCATGCAGTGCGAGAAACCCAACAGAGGCGATCGAGTCTTGTGGGAAAAGTGCGCAAACCTCTGCAGAGTGTACAAACTGATCATTATTAGCCGTGTCCCCGGTTATGGTCGTCTTGAGTATCTAGTACTTGGATTTTCATGTGAATCTCATCATGTTACTCTAATTTAATATTGTTGGGTTAATGATGAACTTTAATTGGGGTTGAGAGGATGTCTATCTTCTCAACGATGTTTCAACTACCATGATAGTTAAATTAAAATCTATTCCTTTGAAGTAGGGAAAAATTGGCTTTACGCAAAAACTTAACCATAGAGCTTTCCACCAGCCATATATTGCATATAGTATATCTTTACATTCATTGCATTCTCTTGTGTTACCTTGCCAGCATATTCCATGTGCAGACCCGTTTTCGGGCTGCAATGTTTCATGTTGCAAACTTTTCAGACGACGAGTAAGATGCCTTTTAGGTCGTGGTTCTATACTCCGTGATGCTGCTGGAGTTGATGGACTCACTTATCTTCCAAGCCTTCCGCTGTTACCGTGTTAGATGGCCTTCAACCATATTATTTGTAATAAATTCATCGTTGGACTATCGATGTAATAAGTGTGTGATTGCTACTCTGTTATAAATCCTTCAAGTATTGTGCGTGTCAGCATTACTGATCCAGGGATGACACTGATGCACAGAGATCAGACTATTTGTGGTCTGGTCGCTACAGTGGCCTAGACATGTATAGTGGGTTGGGAACTCCCCAGGTAAGTGATAGGAGGAAAATGACAATAGAAGACTGTCACGAGGAGATGGAACTATGCTCAAACATGAATTAAGAGCCAAGTGTTTGATTAGCGCTACGGGACATGCACATGGCCAATGGGCTTGAATTTTTGATGAGGATGATCATCTACTAGGGTTACTGGCTTGGCAAAAATTTAGCTCAAATGGAGGAGCGTAGATGGCACTTGCTTTGCAAAGTACCACATCGGGCAGAAATATGAATATTGATGCTGGGCTCAAATGAATAAATGTATTGAGCTAAAACTTTGTGGAGTATGGTAATTTTGGCATAGGAAAAACTATTAAAAAAATTATACCATTTGGATAATCCTAGCTTGTACTTCCTTCACAATGCTCCTCTCTGGATAGAAACTTTGGAAATTTGCTGAGGAATATTTAATAGGCAAATGGAGGTGAATATTGGCATGTGGCAATGATTTGGATATGAAAGATTGACCAAAAAGTTTGAGGGCAATACGAGTGGTATAGATAGCACTTGCTTTGCAATGTGCCAATCTAGACAGAATATAAAAATTTAAAGCTGGGCTCAGATAGATGATTTGATTAAGCTACAATTTGGAGGAGTCACTGTATAAATTTCATGCCATTTGGATATGCATAGCTAGTACTTCCTTCACAAAGCTTCTAGCTGAACAAAAACTTTGGATATTTGCCGACGCAAATGGAGCTAAATTTTGTCATGCGGCAATGATTTGGATAGGAAAGAGTGCCCAAAAATTTTGAGGGCAGTCAAGAATATAAAAATAGCACTTCCTTCACAAAGTGATGTTCTGAACAGAATAAAAAAATGAATATTGTTGAATTATTTTCGAACTATGCAAGGAAGGTTTTCTACATATTTGACGAATATATGATCCAAAGAATTTATGAGATTTTTTTCAGAATTTTTGGAATGACGGAAATATGGGTTGCTTCACAACCTAGGGCAAAAATTGACACATGTACATGACACATAGGTAAAACTAATGAGGTGGCACCTAGTCATAGCAATCCACCACAACTTACAAGGTTATGACCATCTATATTGGTCGTGATAAGCTAGAAATAAGGCATCAAACCAATGTTCTCTGCTTTATTACCTTTTCATGTAAGGAAATTATGACCTCTCTGACCAAAATGGTCGTTATGGTTTAGGGTTTGGAGCCCCCCGAACAGCTTTTGACCAATTGGTCTCAAATGGTCGTAGATTTATGACCAATTCTTCCAGGGTCACTGACATAAGGTCATAAGTTGACATATTTCTTATAGTGCTTTCCTTATGGACCCGGTTACCACGGGAGGGTAGGACAAAAGATGTCAGACGAGTTCTTTCCATAAGCATGTATGACTATTTATGGAATGCATACCTACATTTCATTTATGAACTGGAGCTAGTGACGTATCGCCCTAGGTTATAACTGATACATGATGAATATCATTCAACAAATTGCTGATCCAATGCCAACGATTTTCCTACATATTGATCTTGCTAAGTTATCACTGCTGCTGTTACAATTGCTACTGCTACAAAATCACTCCTAGCACTGTTACCATTACTGTTGCTGTTACCATTACTATCAAAACTATCATACTACTATGCTACTGATCACTTTGCTGCAGATAATTAATCTCCAGGTGTGGGTGAATTGACAACTCAGTTGCTAATACATGAAAATATTCTTTGGCTCCCCTTGTGTCGAATCTACAAATTTGGGTTGAATACTCTACCCTCGAAAACTGTTCTGATCCCCTATCCTTGTGGGTTATCAGCACACAAGTGATATTATTTGTTTTCGTTGTAAGGAAAGAGGTCATTAAGTTAGGGAATGCAAATCTCAGTGTGTGATGATTGCTACTTAGGATGGTGGGTATGAGTCCGCTAGTGACTATGATGAGGAGACTGTGGCTCTTATTACACGTGAAGAACACGGTGGAGATGATTATGAACAAGAGACACATTACATGGCTACTGACGATGCTAACAGGTATGACTGTTTAGTTGCTCAACGTGTTTTGAGTGTGCATGTCACACAAGCTGAGCAAAACCAGAGGCACAATTTGTTCCGTACAAAGGGAATTGTGAAGGAACATTCTGTTCGCATCATCATGGATGGAGGGAGCTGCAATAATTTGGCTAGCATGGAGATGGTGGAGAGCCTATCTCTCACCACAAGACCACATCCACATCCTTACTACATACAATGGTTCAATAACAGCGACAAGGTTAAGGTAGCATGTATTGTTCATGTGCATTTTAGTATAGCTACATATGCTGATTAAGTTGATTGTGATGTGGTACTAATGCAAGCAAGTTCCTTATTACTTGGTAGACCATCGCAATTTGATAAAAATGTACACCATAGTAGAAACAATCAATACACTATTGTTCATAAGGATAAACATGTTACTTTGCTTCCAATGACTCCTCATTCAATTTTTAAAGATGATATTCATCGAGCAAGTAAAGCAAAACAGGAGCAACATAAGAGTGAAAATCAGATTGTGGCAAAAGAATTTGAGCAACAAATGAAGCCTATTAACAAACCATCATCTCATTGTGCCTCTGAAGTTAAATTTGAAAGTGAATGTTTACAAATCTGATATTGATGATCTAGATTTCAGCAAATCTATTTGCTATGCTTTTGTCTGCAAAGAGGCATTATTTTCATTCGAGGACATGCCTTCCTCTTTGCCTCTTGCTTTCACTAACATTTTGCAGGAGTTCACTGACGTCTTTCCACAAGATGTACCACCGGGATTACCACCTATTCGAGGGATTGCGAATAAAATTGACTTAATTCCCGATGCATCACTACCCAACCATGCACCATGCCGTACCAATCTAGAAGAGACAAAGGGGATTATGCGCCAGGTACAGGAGCTACTCGATAAAGGTTATATACGCGAATCCCTTAGTCTTTGTGTTATTCCTATTATTCTAGTGCCGAAAAAGGATGGTACATCGCGTATGTGTGTTGATTGTAGAAGCATTAATAATGTTACTATTCGTTATCATCATCCTATTCCTTGGCTAGATGATATGCTTGATGAATTAAGTGGCTCTACTATTTTCTTCAAAGTTGATTTGCGTAGTGGATACCAGCAAATTCGTATGAAATTGGGAGATGAATGGAAAAATATATTTAAAACTAAGTTTGGATTATATGAGTGGTCAGTCATGCCTTTTGGGTTAAGTAATGCACCTAGTAGTTTCATGAGATTAATGAATGAAGTTTTACGTGCTTTTGTTGGATGATTTGTGTTAGTTTACTTTGATGATATACTGATTTATAGCAGATCTTTGGAGGAACATTTGGAACATTTATGTGTTGTTTTAATTGCTCTACGTGATGCATGTTTGTTTGGTAACCTTGGAAAGTGCACCTGTTGCATCGACCGAGTATCTTTTCTTGGCTATGTTGTTACTCCACAGGGAATTTAAGCTGATAAAGCCAATATTGTAGCTATTGAGAGTTGGCCGCAGCCCAAAACGGTCACACAAGTGAGGAGTTTTCTTGGACTTGTTTTTTTCTATAGGCCTTTTGTGAGAGATTTCAGCACCATTGCTGCACCTCTCAGTGATCTTACAAAGAAGGATGTGCCTTTTGTTTGGGGTACTCCATAGGAAGAAGCCTTCATGATATTGAAAGATAAGTTGACACATGCTCCATTACTCCAACTTACTGATTTTGATAATACTTTTGAGCTTGAATGTGATGCTGGTGGAATTGGATTAGGAGGTGTGTTATTAGAAGATGGTAAACCTGTTGCATACTTTTTTGAAAAAATGAGTGGGCCTAGTCTGAATTATTCTACTTATGATAAGGAATTATATGCTCTTTTTCGGACATTGAAAACATGGCAATATTATTTATGGCCAAAAATTTTGTTATACATTCTGATCATGAATCTTTGAAACATATTAAAAGTCAAGATAACTGAACCGTAGACATGCTAAATGGGTTCAATTCATTGAGACGTCCCCTTATTTCATTAAACACAAGAAGGGTAAAGAAAATTGTATTGCTAATGCATTGTCTCGTCGTTATACAATGCTTTCACTACTTGACTTTAAAATATTTGGTTTGGAGTCCATCAAAGATCAATATGTGCATGATTTTGAATTTAAAGATGTAATGCATAATTGTAAAGAAGGAAGAACTTGGAACAAGTTCATCGTTAATGATGGATTTGTGTTTCGTGATAACAAGGTATGCGTTCCAGCTAGCTTCGTTCGTCGTTTGTTGTTGCAGGAGGCGCCTCGAGGAGGATTAATGGGACACTTTGTCGTGAAAAAAATCGAGGATGTACTTGCCACACATTTATTTTGGCCAAAGATGTGAAGGGATGTTGAGCATTTTGTTGCTCGCTGCACTACATATCAAAAAGCTAAGTCACGACTCAATCCTCATGGTTTATATATGCCTTTGCCTGTACCTAGTGTTCCTTGGGAAGATATATCTATGGACTTTGTTTTGGTTTTACCTCGAACAAAGAAGGGGAGGGGTATGAAAGTGCAACTAATCCCCGGGTGGTTTTGGTAATTCATAACAACATATAGCTCATTGAACTAATATTCATTCAAGATTAATGTTTGAGAAAGTTGTCCTCTTTTTCCACACTATCTATTGCATATGTCTCTCATACAATGTCTGTACATTCAATTATGTTTCCTGCTTATCAGCCATTTGAATTGGAGCGGGTGATGCCAGCATCTAGCGGACTAAAAACACGGTCTTCAAATAAAACAGTGCTACCTCTTGGTGGGGATAGCACCCCGGTTGTACGTGCACGAGAACCAGCCCTACCACACATAACCCAAACTCTCGCAGATTGTACCCCTACTGCGATGGACAGAGAACCAGTTTCACCCAATCTAACCCCAACCCCAGCAAATAGTAACCCAGTTCCTGTTGACACAGCACCATCTCCACCACAGAGCTCCCAAACAAGAGCAGTTAGTAAGGCAGCTCTAGTGCCCAAAGGGCCAGTACTACCACAGCGAACCCCAACTCCACCAGATAGTACGCCTATTCCTGTGGTGGAAGCACAACTAGCTAGTCGTACTTTAGCATCTATCGCATTTGATGTTGTTAAATCGTATGTGCGTATCTTCCCATCTTGGAAATATTATACTGAAGATGAAGAAAAATGCCAGTTGTGTGTGTTTGTCCAGGAGTTATGTGTAAGTAATGTTATTCATGGCAATTACTTTGCGTTGTCCCATACATCCTACCTCCATGATGGTTATAATACAGCAAATTTTCCCATTTTTCTCTATAGAGAAGGACCGATTTGGAAACTCAGGATGAGGTAACCTGTGCTAATACCTCTGCTATCTTCAAGAATGCTTGGTGGCAGTATCGAAATTACCTGAAGAAAATGTACTTCACCGGCAAAGAAACTCATCAAATTCCCTTACGTTCTCCTGAGACACATTTACTGGACGATGACTAGGAACGCCTTGTTCGGTACTGGTCCCGAACCAAGAATGTGGTAAGGTCTACAGGCACATTTTCTATTTTAAGTACTATATTCTAGTGTCTTACTGTACTCTGTTCATGTAGAACAAGTGCCTAAACTTGAAGAACAACTGTTATAATTTAAGATTCCATTGCTATCATAGTTCCAAAAAGCGCTAGGCGTTAATTGTGTGTTTTGCCACCGCCTTGCGCTTTACTGACCAAAGTGCATGCTTATGCACAGTTATGCACAGATTAAGCATAGTTATGCGCAATGCGTTTCGCCAACGCCTAGAGCCTAGGCGTGCTCAACCGCTCGCTTAGGCGTGCCTTTTTAAACTATGATTGCTATTGTGCATACGACTTTGCTCTTGTATCACTTTATTTACTCATACAAACTTATTTTTAAATTGAAGGATCCAATCGAAACTCCAATGGCACAGCAGGTATGTTCACGCATGTTTCTTTAATAGGCTTCCTCTTATCAATATCTTTGTTGATTTCAATTTCAATTGTGTATACAGTTGACTACCCATATCATGCACATTACTAGCATCACAACAACGCAAATAGTGTTGTTGTACATGTAGACCCGTGGTACCCATGTGAAATCTTGTTGTGCCATGTAGTTTCCCACGTTTGTATTCTTTCACTGCTGCTTTGTCTTGAACTGATATGATTTGAACCATGTCTCTATTTTGATTTGGCAAGACAATGAAGTGACCATAGGACATAGATATATGTTTGTTTGATGCTTTTATTATGTACTAGTACTTGGCAATAGAAGACTTGGTAGTTTAACCCTGTCCACCTTACTAATGAACTGGTTCACCGGAATAAGTTTCATATACTAGGACATGCTAAACTGTTATGTGTCTGCTTGTTTCTTCTTTTAGAATGCTGACAGAATATTGGGGATCAGTTCCTTATTAAGAAATGGTAAAGGAAGTAATGCAGATAAGGTTCAGGATAGTGACACATACTTGTTAGTGTCCAACAAAGCTGATAAAACAGCTAAGGAAGACTATCTCGAAGACAGTGAGACAACCCCAAAGTCCTGTCTTGGTTTAGTGTTGGAGTTACTGGCCACTACCGCTTGCACAAGCCATTCAAACTCACTCTCTGAATCAGTTCGGTTTCTTGAGTCTGAAATACAAGCTGAAAGACATCGATCAGCTGTGCTGCGACAAGAAGCGGAAGGACTTCGGAATTCCATGGAGCATTCACATGCATACTTTCTGGTGCAACATCAAGCGTTGGAGGATTTTAGCGCCAAACAGGACAAAGCTAATAAGCTTGCTAAGCTTATTGCCAGCATGGTGTATACCACGTTTCTTGAGCTCTTCTGATGTTGTTTCCGTTATGCTCATGTTTGCTGCCGCATTTATTTGCACTGGTGGCCAATTTTGACGGCCAGTGTATGTAATATGCTGCTTTGTTCCCTATATTTGCACTGGTGGCGAACTTTGATGCCCAGTGGATATAATATGTGTAATAGCGGTAATAGGCTAGCGTTAATTGCTTTCTTAATTATTTCCTTATTATCTTGTTTATTTGTTTTCTTGTAGTCAGTGCAGTTCTTTTTCCGCGGTTTGCTAGTGGCCGGAATAACCTATTTTTTTAAAACTAGGCCACATTAACAATGGGCTACGTATTTACTCTAGTTAACATGGGCCTCCTACGTGCCGTAGAAACAATGGGCCTTCTAAGGGCCGTAGAAACAATGGGCTTTCTATGGGTCGTTGACACAATGGGCCTTCTACGGGCCGTATCTTCAATGGGCCTTCTACGGGCCGTATGATCGGTTGGCCAAACATGGGCCAATAACAGACCACATTATGGCAGTAAATGGGCTAGAGTTGAAATTGTTCATTCATGGGCAGACCATAACGGGCCGTCGTTAATAGGCCGTATTTGACGACACTATGAAAATGGCCCAACGTATTAACGGGCCACAAACGGGCCAACTGTAACCACGGGCTGTATTTGGCCCACAAGTAGAAAATGACAGTAACGGGCTGAAAGTAAACGAATGCTGGAAATGAGCCCAAGAATAAATGGGCCGTATTTGATGACACTATGAAAACGGCCCAACGTATTAATGGGCCACAAACGGGCCGACTGTAACCACGGGCTGTATTTGGCCAACAAGCAAAAAATGACAGTAACAGGACGAAAGTAAACGAATGCTGGAAATGAGCCCAAGAATAAATGGGCCCTGAGAAGGCCGAAAGATAACATGGGCTAGAAACGGCCCAACGGAATAATGGGCCGTTAATGGGTATAAAGTGATACACCGTTCATTACGGGCCAGTTTTACCACGGGCAGTTAATAGGCCGAGAGTAAGAAGGGCCTCATATGGGTCGAAAGACGTCATGGGCCATACATGGGCCGGAAGTTAAAATGGTCTAGAATTATATTGGACGGCCCAGATGACGCTACTGGGCCTAATTCGGATAGGCCGTAAACGGGCCCTAGGTTAGCGGGTTGTAAATGGGCTATATGCGAACAGGCCGTTAACAGGCTTGCCGTGGGCCAGCCCGCCACATTTTGATCAAGTCATATGGCCCGGGCTTTTCACAGGAATGGGCATCTGTTGGGCCCTGCCACGTGTCGACGTATCATAGGCGCTTTCGGTCCAATGAGTGGATGACATCTGTCCCAACTGTGAGCCGACAGGTGTTTCCTACAGCCAATGATGATTTTACACGTGGAAAATCCCCATTGGCCGGGGCTGTTAACGGGTTATCGGATCCAAAACCAGAACCGATAGCTTAACGGCATTCCGTTACGGTGGATGCCACGTGTCGGTCATCCTTGACAAAATCACTTCTGTGACGCGTGATTTATCATCATGGAAGTGGTCACTTCCGTGATGATAACTTTGGTAATGTCATGGAACACTTCTACGACAGCACATGTATGACTATCTTGATTCTGTCATAAATTTGTCATGGATGTACATGCATGACTGAAAACGTGACCTACTGTGACAAACATGTATCATCACGGAAGTGTGTTTATTTTGTAGTGCAACTAGCAGGTGAAGCTGAAGTTACTGCATTGGGACTGTACGAACAGTGAGCCATATGCCTGGACCCCTGAACCTTGAAGAAAACAGTAAAAAATTGCACTTAGTATAGGACTGTCATGCAGACCAAAGTAAGCATGAACCGAGTAGATCCCACTGGCATTATGCTTTCTAAAATATTACTCGACTAGCATTTTTAAATTGTAGTGTTGTAGAAACTGAATTGATCTTAGTGAAAAGGTCCAGAATGTGCAAAGATGAAGTGAAAAGGCCCGTTTCGCTGACACTTGCAGCCATGATCATCGACGAATTCTCCGATGGGATCAGGGAACGAGCATGACGCTTTTCCTGTGGAATTGCCTCGCCCCTCGCGGTCTTGTCCGGAATCATACTGCAGAGTGCCACCAAACATGGCGTCAGTCAGAAACGCACAAACCCAAATGGGAACGGCAACATACGTGGAGTGGAGACATACCCGCGGATTTTGCACCAGAGGATCTTGGCCGGCGCGCGGAAGTGGATGGGGCCGTAGGACGGCTTGGTCCTCTTGCGGAGGAAGCGGAGGCCATCTTCTGGCGGACGAGGCCACCGGACATACAGATCTCCTCGTAGCGTACCACCACCACCATGCGCGTGCCACCTTGTAGGACTTGGAGGTGGCCTTGGAGACGGCGAGGAGGGCAGCGAGCGAGGAGGAGGTCGCGGCGCCCTGAGCACGGCCGCGACTGCGAACGTGGTGGCAGCGAGCTGCTTGAGCGCGTGCGAGCGGGAGATGATGAGGGGGGAGAGTGAGGCCCGCGGCGAGGTTGGTGGCGGGAGAAATCTGGTGGAGAAGGTAGATTTGGTCAGGGAGAAGGAGTGCGGGTGCGGGTTAGGGTTTGGGCTGCGGTTTCCCTTTTCATTTTTCTCTTTATTCCTCTTTTCTTCTTTTCTGAAGATAGATGGCTGGATGGAGAGGTGGAGAGTTGGACGGATGGATGGGCGCCATGTCATCGATCCGCACGACAACTAAACCCACCAATGAGAATAGATCACATATAATTGTGTTTTTCCTTTTTTCTTCTTTTCACATGAAAAATTCAAACAAATGATCTCTTATTGTGCACAAGGGTGCATCTTGAAATGCCAAACAAAGTTGTCTAAGAAAGTTTTCATTTTCTTTTGATGAAAAAACATTTTTCATTTTTCGAGTGCCCAAAATGAGTTTTTTTGTGAAGGACCTACCATATATTTGTTGCAAATTTGTACCAAATCATTTTTCTAAAATACTAGGACATATTTAATTCACAATTCAGCAAATGATTGGGTGTCAAAAGTTTTGATCCACCTCTAGTGAAAAAGACAAATTTCCGTCGATTCAGAAGGAAGCGAGTCAAATTGAAACTACAGCTAGGTACATAAGTGTCTATTTAATCATAGAACCACTAAGAAAATTCCAATGTGCAACCACTAGCTAGGAACGGTCATTCCCGTAGTTTTGACTGCATTTTGAAACGGGCATAAAAATTCAAAAAGAAATCAAAAAATTGGAAAACCTTCGCATTGTGTCATTATAGGTGACCAAGTTATCATAAAAAATTATAAACTTGTAATATGGTAATTCTTTTAAAAAAGTGTTCTCGGAAATGAGCTATCATGTGTGAAGATTCATGGCTTTCAAGCCAAATGATCAATCTTATGCCCGTTCATGGCATAGTTTCATCAAATGATCTCATATCGTGCACAAAGGGGCATCTTGGAATGGCAAACAATGTTGCCTAAGGAATTTTTCATTTTCTTTGGACGAAAAATTCAGTTTCCATTTTTTTTGAGTGCCCGAAATGAGTTTTTTTGTGAAGGACCTACCATATATTTGTTACAATTTTGTACCAAATCATTTTTATGAAATACTTGGCCATATTTAATGCAAATTAACAAAATGGTTGGGTGGCCAAAGCTTTTATCCACCTCTGGTGTAAAAGACAAATTTCCGCCGATCCAGCTAGAAATGGGTCAAATTTGAACTGCAGCTGCCTTGTAGTTTGCTCTTTATTTTTTCCAAAAATAATTTATAGGTACCTAAGTATCTATTTAATCAGAGAAACACCAAAAGTTTTCCAAGATTCAACCACTAGACAGGAACGGTCATGCCCGCCGTTTTGACCGCGTTTTGGAATGGGCATAAAAAATTCAAAAAAATATGGAAAACCTTCGCATTGTGTCATTATAGGTGACCAAGTTATCATAAAAAATTATAAACTTGTAATATGGCAACTCTTTTAAATAAGTGTTCTCAGAAATGAGCTATCTTGTGTGAAGATTCATAGCTTTCAAGCCAAATGATCAATTGTATGGCCACATTCATGGCATAGTTTGTTAAAATGATCTCATATCGTGCACAAAGGGGCATCTTGGAATGGCAAACAATGTTGCCTAAGGATTTTTTTCATTTTCTTTGGACAAAAAAAATTATTATCCATTTTTTGATTGGCCAAAATGAGTTTTTTTGTGAAAGACCTACCATATATTTGTTGCAATTTTGCACCAAATCATATTTATAAAATACTAGGCCATATTTAATGTACAACTGACAAAATGGTTGGGTGTCCAAAGCTTTTATCCACCTTTGGTGAAAAAGATAAATTTCCGCCGATCCAGTTGGAAACGGATCAAATTTGAACTGCAGCTGCCTTGTAGTTTGCTCTTTATTTATTTTTCCAAAAATCATTTATAGGTACCTAAGTATCTATTTAATCAGAGAAATGCCAAAAAAATATCCAAGATTCAACAACTAGTCAGGAACGGTCATGCCCGCCGTTTTGACCGCATTTTGAAACGGGCATAAAAAATTCAAAAAAATCAAAAATTTGGAAAACCTTCGCATTGTGTCATTATAGATGACCAAGTTATCAGAAAAAATTATAAACTTGTAAAATGGAAATTCTTTAAAAAAATGTTCTCAGAAATAAGCTATCATGTGTGAAGATTCATGCCTTTCAAGCCAAATGATCATTCTTATGGCCACATTCATGGCATAGTTTGTTCAAATGATCTCATATTGTGCACAAAGGTGCATCTTGGAATGGTAAACAATGTTGCCTATGGAAGTTTTCATTTTCCTTGGAAGAAAAATTCATTTTCCATATTTTTCGAGTGCCCCAAATGAGTTTTTTTGTGAAGGACCTACCATATATTTGTTGCAATGTTGTACCAAATCATTTTAATAAAATACTAGGCCATATTTAATGCACAATTGACAAAATGGTTGGGTGTCCATAGCTTTTATCCACCTCTGGTGAAAAAGACAAATTTTGGCCGATCCAGCTGGAAACGGGTCAAACTTGAATTGCAGCTGCCTTATAGTTTGCTCTTTATTTTTTCCAACAATCATTTATAGTGACATAAGTATCTATTTAAGCATAAATACATGTTTTCATGGCAATACGTCGAGGTTTGGACGGTGGCCCAGGGCCCCAACTCTAAAGCATGTAAACTCGCATGCCCATCGCGTGGTCACCGCATGACCGTGGCGTTGCCATGCGTTTTGTGTGGCCTAGACATGTATAGTGGGTTGGAACCTCCCCAAGTAAGTGATAGGAGGAAAATGACAATATAAGATTGTCACGAGGAGACGGAACTATGCTCAAACATGAATTAAGAGCCAAGTGTTTGATTAGCGCTACGGGAAATGCACATGGCCAATGGGCTTGAATGTTTGATGAGGATGATCATCTACTAGGGTTACTGGCTTGGCAAAATTTTAGCTCAAATGGAGGAGCGTAGATGGCACTTGCTTTGCAAAGTACCACATCAGGCAGAAATATGAATATTGATGCTGGGCTCAAATGAATAAATGTATTGAGCTGAAATTTTGTGGAGTATGGTAACTTGGGCATAGGAAAAACTGTAAAAAAAATTATACCATTTGGATAATCCTAGCTTGTACTTCCTTCACAATGCTCCTCTCTGGATAGAAACTTTGGAAATTTGTTGAGGAATATTTAATAGGCAAATGGAGCTGAATATTGGCATGTGGCAATGATTTGGATATGAAAGATTGACCAAAAAGTTTGAGGGCAATACGAGTGGTATAGATAGCACTTGCTATGCAATGTGCCAATCTAGACAGAAAATAAAAAATTAAAGTTGGGCTCGGATAGATGATTTGATTGAGCTGCAATTTGGAGGAGTCACTGTATAAATTTCATGCCATTTGGATATGCATAGCTAGTACTTCCTGCACAAAGCTTCTTGCTTAACAAAAACTGTGGAAATTTGCCGACGAACATTTACTACGCAAATGGAGCTAAATTTTGTCATGCGGTAATGATTTGGATAGGAACGAGTGCCCAAAAATTTTGAGGGCGGTCAAGAATATAAAAATAGCACTTCCTTCACAAAGTGTTGTTCTGAACAGAATAGAAAAATGAATATTGTTGAATTATTTTCGAACTATGCAAGGAAGGTTTTCTACATATTTCACGAATATATGACCCAAAGAATTTATGAGATTTTTTCAGAATTTTTGGAATGACGGAAATATGGGTTGCTTCACAACCTAGGGCAAAAATTGACACATGTACATGACACATAGGCAAAACTAATGAGGTGGCGCCTAGTCATAGCAATCCACCACAACTTACATGGTTATGACCATCTATATTGGTCGTGATAAGCTAGAAATAAGGCATCAAACCAGTGTTGTCTGCTTTATTACCTTTTCATGTAAGGAAATTATGACCTCTTTGACCAAAATGGTCATTAAGGTTTAGGGTTTGGAGCCCCCCGAACAGCTTTTGACCAATTGGTCTCAAATGGTCGTAGATTTATGACCAATTCTTCGAGGGTCACTGACAGAAGGTCATAAGTTGACATATTTCTTATAGTGCTTTCCTTATGGACCTGGTTACCACGGGAGGGTAGGACAAAAGATGTCATACGAGTTCTTTCCATAAGCATGTATGACTATTTATGGAATGCATGCCTACATTACATTTATGAACTGGAGCTAGTGACGTATCGCCCTAGGTTATAACTGATACATGATGAATATCATCCAACAAATTGCTGATCCAATGCCAACGATTTTCCTACGTATTGATCTTGCTAAGATATCACTGCTGCTTTTACAATTGCTACTGCTACAAAATCACTCCTAGCACTGTTACCATTACTGTTGCTGTTACCATTACTATCAAAACTATCATACTACTATGCTACTGATCACTTTGCTGCAGATAATTAATCTCCAGGTGTGGATGAATTGACAACTCAGTTGCTAATACATGAAAATATTCTTTGGCTCCCCTTGTGTCGAATCTACAAATTTGGGTTGAATACTCTACCCTCGAAAACTGTTCTGATCCCCTATCCTTGTGGGTTATCAACACACAAGTGATATTATTTGTTTTCGTTGTAAGGAAAGAGGTCATTAAGTTAGGGAATGCAAATCTCAGTGTGTGATGATTGATACTTAGGATGGTGGGTATGAGTCCGCTAGTGACTATGATGAGGAGACTTTGGCTCTTATTACACGTGAAGAAAACGTTGGAGATGATTATGAACAAGAGATACATTACATGGCTACTGACGATGCTGACAGGTATGACTGTTTAGTTGCTCAACGTGTTTTGAGTGCGCATGTCACACAAGCTGAGCAAAACCAGAGGCACAATTTGTTACGTACAAAGGGAATTGTGAAGGAACATTCTGTTCGCATCATCATGGATGGAGGGAGCTGCAACAATTTGGCTAGCATGGAGATGGTGGATAGCCTGTCTCTCACCATAAGACCACATCCGCATCCTTACTACATACAATGGTTCAATAATAGCGGCAAGGTTAAGGTAGCATGTATTGTTCATGTGCATTTTAGTATAGCTACATATGCTGATTAAGTTGATTGTGATGTGGTACCAATGCAAGCATGTTCCTTATTACTTGGTAGACCATGGCAATTTGATAAAAAATGTACGCCATGGTAGAAACAATCAGTACACTCTTGTTCATAAGGATAAACATATTACTTTGCTTCCAATGACCCCTCATTCAATTTCTAAAGATGATATTCATCGAGCAAGTAAAGCAAAACAGGAGCAACATAAGAGTGAAAATCAGATTGTGACAAAAGAAATTGAGCAACAAATGAAGCCTATTAACAAACCATCATCTCATGGTGCCTCTGAAATTAAATTGAAAAGTGAATGTTTACTTGCCACCAAATCTGATATTGATGATCTAGATTTCAGCAAATCTATTTGCTATGCTTTTCTCTGCAAAGAGGCATTATTTTCATTCGAGGACATGCCTTCCTCTTTGCCTCCTGCTGTCACTAACATTTTGCAGGAGTTCACTGACGTCTTTCCACAAGATGTACCACCGGGATTACCACCTATTCGAGGGATTGAGAATAAAATTGACTTAATTCCCGATGCATCACTACCCAACCGTGCACCATGCCGTACCAATCTAGAGGAGACAAAGGGGATTATGCGCCAGGTACAGGCACTACTCGATAAAGGTTATATACGCGAATCCCTTAGTCTTTGTGTTGTTCCTATTATTCTAGTGCCGAAAAAGGATGGTACATCGCGTATGTGTGTTGATTGTAGAAGCATTAATAATGTTACTATTCATTATCGTCATCCTATTCATTGGCTACATGATATGCTTGATGAATTAAGTGGCTCTACTATTTTCTCCAAAGTTGATTTGCGTAGAGGATACCATCAAATTCGTATGAAATTGGGAGATGAATGGAAAAATATATTTAAAACTAAGTTTGGATTATATGAGTGGTCAGTCATGCCTTTTGGGTTAAGTAATGCACCTAGTAGTTTCATGAGATTAATGAATGAAGTTTTACATGATTTCGTTGGATGATTTGTGTTAGTTTACTTTGATGATATACTGATTTATAGCAGATCTTTGGAGGAACATTTGGAACATTTATGTGTTGTTTTAATTGCTCTACATGATGCATGTTTGTTTGGTAACCTTGGGAAGTTCACCTGTTGCATCGACCGAGTATCTTTTCTTGGCTATGTTGTTACTCCACGGGGAATTTAAGTTGATAAAGCCAATATTGTAGCTATTGAGAGTTGGCCGCAACCCAAAACGGTCACACAAGTGAGGTGTTTTCTTGGACTTGTTTGTTTCTATAGGCGTTTTGTGAGAGATTTCAGCACCATTCCTGCACCTCTCAATGATCTTACAAAGAAGGATGTGCCTTTTGTTTGGGGTACTCCATAGGAAAAAGCCTTCACGGTATTGAAAGATAAGTTGACACATGCTCCATTATGTGATGGCCTGGCTTATTAGGGATGATATACTACTCATATCAATAAGGAATTCCTTCTTTTCCGGGAGCCCATTCGGATAGAACTCCAAAGTTAAGCGTGCTCGGCTTGGAGTAGTTTCTGGATGGGTGACCGACCGGGAAGTTGCTCCCGGGTGCGCACGAGTGAGGACAAAGTGCGCAGAAAAGACTAGTATTAATATGTGAGGCCAGTCTAGATCCCGCCAGGAGTAATGACCACCGGCGGGTGTGTCCGGGGCGTTACAAGTTAGTATCAGAGCCGACCCTCGCGGTTACACGGTTGTTTGCGGACAGTTTGCAGTCATGTTGTGCATGACGTTTGTGACCCGTCGTGGCACACGGCATGGCACATGTGCTGTCCTGGAAGCACAGACGGTTGTGCCAAGAGGGAATGTTCCTGTGGCCCGACGAGGACGTCGGTTCCTCTGAGTGAGGGTGTATGTGATGGCCTGACTTATTAGGGATGATAGACTACTCATATCAATAAGGAATTCCTTCTTTTCCGGGAGCCCATTCGGATAGAACTCCAAAGTTAAGCGTGCTCAGCTTGGAGTAGTTTCAGGATGGGTGACCGACCGGGAAGTTGCTCCCGGGTGCGCACGAGTGAGGACAAAGTGCGCAGAAAAGACTAGTATTGATATGTGAGGCCAGTCTAGATCCCGCCAGGAGTAACGACCACCGGCGGGTGTGTCCGGGGCGTTACACATTACTCCAACTTACTGATTTTGATAAGACTTTTGAGCTTGAATGTGATGCTGGTGGAATTGGATTAGGAGGTGTGTTATTACAAGATGGTAAACATGTTGCATACTTTTCCGAAAAAATGAGTGGCCCTAGTCTGAATTATTCTACTTATGATAAGGAATTATATGCTCTTTTCGGACTTTGAAAACATGGCAACATTATTTATGGCCCAAAATATTTGTTATACATTCTGATCATGAATCTTTGAAACATATTAAAAGTCAAGATAACTGAACCGTAGACATGCTAAATGGGTTCAATTCATTGAGACGTCCCCTTATTTCATTAAACACAAGAAGGGTAAAGAAAATTGTATTGCTAATGCATTGTCTCGTCGTTATACAATGCTTTCACTACTTGACTTTAAAATATTTGGTTTGGAGACCATCAAAGATCAATATGTGCATGATTTTGAATTTAAAGATGTAAGGCATAATTGTAAAGAAGGAAGAACTTGGAACAAGTTCATCGTTAATGATGGATTTGTGTTTAGTGCTAACAAGCTATGCATTCCAGCTAGCTTCGTTCGTCTTTTGTTGTTGCAGGAGGCGCCTTGAGGAGGATTAATGGGACACTTTGTCGTGAAGAAAACTGAGGATGTACTTGCCACACATTTATTTTGTCCAAAGATGTGAAGGGATGTTGAGCATTTTGTTGCTCGCTGCACTACATATCAAAAAAGCTAAGTCACGACTCAATCCTCATGGTTTATATATGCCTTTGCCTATACCTAGTGTTCCTTGGGAAGATATATCTATGGACTTTGTTTTGGTTTTACCTCGAACAAAGAAGGGGAGGGGTATGAAAGTGCAACTAATCCCCGGGTGGTTTTGGTAATTCATAACAACATATAACTCATTGAACTAATATTCATTCAAGATTAATGTTTCAGAAAGTTCAATGATTGGTATGGCATGGACTAGAGATGTCGACCCCTCAAAATGCTAAGGACGTATATATTGGCAAAGGCTCAAGACTCTATATTTTCATTTTAGTGATCCAAGATCACATTGAGTCCATAGGAAAAGCCAATACTAAAGGGGATGAGGTGTTGCTTAATGGCTTGCTTGCTCAAAATGCTTAGTGATATGCTCCAAAAACCCTCAACCACCTTCTCATTTCCACATATGTCCTAAACCTAAAGTCAAACTCGGCCCCACCGATTTGATCTATCCGGCGCCACCAAGTTCACTTGACATAGCCAATGCCAGAAACCCTAATCAGTTCGGCCTCACCGATAAGGATCTCGGGCTCACCGAGAAGGGATTGCAAACTCTGTGTTTCCCATCGTAATGTTTTGGTCTAACCAAGATGAGTGATTGATCCTACTATCGGTGTCAAAATCGGCAGATCTCGCGTAGGGACGCCCAAGCTAAGCATTTAGAGGATCGATTGTAACAGGAGGCTGGGGACATGAAGTTTACCTAGGTTCAGGACCTCTCAATTGAGGTAATACCCTACTTCCTGCTAGATAAATATGGATGAATATGAGTACAAGAGTTGATCTACCTCGAGATCGTAGTGGCTAAACCCAAAAGTCTAGCCTATGGACATATTGTGATGACGATGATCCCCTCTACAGACTAAACGCCACGGCTTATATACACGCCAAAGGGAACTTAGTGTTACAAGGGTGACTTGGGGAGGAAGTAATCTGATACATCCAGACTCTACACTTGCCTTTCTACGTACATAAGAGTCCTGACCCAACACGGGGGAGGGTCTTCTACTTCTTCTTGACGTGGCCCATCAATACGGCCCAGCTTCAATGACTCGGATGCCTGAGGACCCCTGAATACAGGACTCCCTCAGTAGCCCCTAGACTTGCCTTCAAGGACGATATTGTGTCCGACTTCATGTCTTCGGTCTTGCAAGGTGAGTCCTCCTGGATGATAATTCGGCTTCTTAAATATTTAAGTCCGTCAGCTCCTCACCGCCGTCGCCTCGGCTTCCACGTGTCCAATGAATGCGAACCGTCTGGGCATTTTTGCGAATACCCCCTTGACTGTGCAGGGGAGGCGCCTATATAAGAGAATAGATCCCATCTGCCTCTCCATCCCATTCCACGCGGAAGAAACCCTAGTGCCAGCAAAAAATCTTCAAATATGGCCAGCACCCCAAGCTCTTCCTCGCGCCCTCACAGCCCTCGTGCAGGAGATTGGAAAAGCTGCTCTATGTCTCATGCACGTCCGAGGACACTATAAGTGCAGGGATATCTTCCCCTAGAGGATCTAGTCCCCGTCCGGGCCGGACTAACGTCCATCGACAACCAAGCCCTGGCAGAAAGTTTTCCCAAGCCCTCTGATGGAGAGCGGTTATGTTTTGTCCTCTTCCTTTTAAGAGGGTGGGGTTTCCCGTTCACCCCTTTCTTAGGGGACTCCTGCAGTTCTATGGTCTCCAACTGCACAATCTTACGCCGGGTTCAATCCTGCATATTGCCGGCTTTGTCGCTTTTATGCGAACTTTTCTGCGAGCTCCACTTTGAGTTGTGGAGAAAGTACTTTTGCCTCGTCCCTCGATCGGAAAAAAGATCCATATTTTAAGGTGGGGGCACCGAAGTATGGCGCATAGCCGGGTCAGGCTATCTGCCCGGTACTCCGAAGAAAGCATCCGAAGAGTGGCCTTCAGAGTGGTTTTACATTGAGGATGTTGCTTAGGTGGATCCAGTTCGGCGACGACTCCCCAAGTTTTCCAGTTATCCGCCAAAGAAGCTTTTCAGCTGGTGTCCCCGCAGTCCCTCAGAGGAAGAGAGAGAGAGAGGAGGTTAGCAGGCTAGCTGGCAAGATCAAACTGCTCGCTAGTTCGGGATTATCTATAATCAAAGTGATGGCTATTTCAATACAGCGATGCGTGCATCCATTTCAAGCCAGAGGATTTCCAATGTGGCACTATAATGGCCAGGATGATGCCACGCGTTGCTTACACCTTGGCCTGGAAGACCGTGCCGCCCTAGCCATTGTCCTGGAAGGCCTTTATAAAGGAGAGAAACAAGACTTCATCCGTTTAACATGTCGGGAGGGCTTTTCTATGTACAATCCTCCCGATTGGGTAAGTCTCTCTTTTGACCATCCAATTTTCCTTCGTTATGATGTATTGACCGAATTGAATTCGGTTTCTTGCAATAGGAGTGGAGGAAGGTTATCGAGGGGATTAACAGTCCCGCCCCATAGCCAGAGGACCGATTTCAGAATGCGGGCCCCGGATATGATGAAGATCCGGACATAGGTATGGAGCTAGAAGATGGAGTGTTCTACCAAGCCTACCGCGAGGGTCCCCTGGTGGCTATAGTAGCCGATTACCGAGGCCTCATTCCTTCTTCCCATGTAAGTACTTTAGGACATATCTCATTAAGGAGAAGTTTCCTAACGCGCTTTACCCACCGTATTTTATCATACTTGAATAGGGGCGGCGATCCTCACGCCGAACTGTGCGTAGACCGTCAACCAAGAGGGTGGTGCCCTGATACGTCTCCAACGTATCTATAATTTTTGATTGTTCCATGCTATTATATATTCTGTTTAGGAGGTTTAATGGGATTTATTATACACTTTTATATTACTTTTGGGACTAACCGACTAACCCAAGGCCCGGTGCAAATTGCTGTTTTTTGCCTATTTTAGTGTTTCGCAGAAAAGGAATATCAAACGGAGTCCAAACGGAATGAAACCTTCGGGGGAGTTATTTTTGAAACGATATCTTCACGAGAGACTTGGAGTAAAAGTCGGAGAAGAAACGAGGTGCCCACGAGGGGGCAGGGCGCGCCTGGGGGGGGGGGGGTAGGCGTGCCCCCACCCTCGTAAGCCCCACGTTCCTTGACCAACGTACTTTTTCCTCCTATATATACCCATATACCCTGAAAACATCGAGGAGCATGAAGAAACCCTAATTCCATCGTCGTAACCTTCTGTTCCCGTGACATCCCACCTTGGGGCCTTTTCCAAAACTCTGTCGGAGGGGGCCTCGATCACGGAGGGCTTCTACATCAACATTGTAGCCTCTCCGATGAGTTGTGAGTAGTTTACCATAGACCTTCGGGTCCATAGTTATTAGCTAGATGGCTTCTTCTCTCTCTATGGATCTCAATACAAAGTTCTCCTTGAGCTTCGAGGAGATCTATTTGATGTAATCTTTTTGCGGTGTGTTTGTTGAGATCTGATGAATTGTGGGTATATGATCAAGATTATCTATGAGCCATATTCGATTCTTTTCTGAAATCTTTTACGTATGATTATAATATCCTTGCAAGTCTCTTCGAATTATTGGTTTGGTTTGGCCTACTAGATCTATAGTTCTTGCAATGGGAGAAGTGCTTGGCTTTGGGTTCCATCTTGCGGTGTCCTTTCCCAGTCACAGTAGGGGCAGCAAGGCACGTATAGTATTATGGCCATCGAGGATAAAAAGATGGGGTTTATATCATATTGCTTGAGTTTATCTCTCTACATCATGGCATCTTTCTTAAGGCATTACTCTGTTCTTATGTACTTAATACTCTAGATGCATGCTGGATAGAGGTCGATGTGTTGAGTAATAGTAGTAGATGCAGAATCGTTTCTACCTACTTGTCACGGACGTGATGCCTATATACTATGATCATGTCCAGATATTCTCCTAACTATGCGCTTTTCTATCAATTGCTCGACAGTAATTTGTTCACCCATCGTAGAATTCTGCTATCATGAGAGAAGCAACTAGTGAAACCTATGGCCCCCAGGTCTATCTTCATCATATTATTTTCCATTCAACTAGACAATTTATGTTGCCTTTGCTTATGTAACGCCCGGGTAATCACGCTACAGTAATTCTCTGCTAATGAGGCCACGTCATCGTGTTACTGTTGGTAACATCACGTTAATCGAGAACCCCGTTCCCCCGTTCGAAATAAGAACCCGAAAAGGAAATAAACAATATAAGTTTTCAAAAGGATTAAATAAAAATGTTCGGGCGGTGCTAAATATTGCAAGATCAATTATGGTGTAGTTATTACAATTTCCAAAAATGCCTAAGTATTTTAAATAAAATAAAACAGAAAAGGAATAATTAAATAAAAGAAAAGAAAAAAAACCAAACAGCAAAAAAATAAAATAAAATCTAACCTAAACTAACCTACTGGGCCTCGGCCCACTAACACTCAGTCTATAACACCCCCACCACACTGTGGGAAAATATCCCACCGACACTCCCTCCCCGAAATATCTCCTCCCCCCTCTCCCCCGATTGGATCGGGATCGAGAGGAGGAGGCCGCCGCTCGCCACCTCGGAGCAGACCACCGTCGACGCCCGGACTGCAACCCCTTCTTCCCTGCAGGCACACGTCGTCCCCGTCCTCCTCCCCAACGTATCCATCGAGCCTCGCCGCCCTCGTCCCTGCAAACGTCGGTGAGGCCACGGCCTCCCTCTCCTCTCATCTCCTGCTCACCGGCCCATTCGTGCGCTCACCCCGGCTGCCGACCGCCGCGCGCCCGCAAGCCGCGCGCCCTCGTCTCCTCATGCGCCGCCCCAGCTGCGGCCACCCCTACGCCCATCGACGCCCGCGCCCCGCCGTTACTCCCCGACGCCAAGCGGAGCTCCCCAGCCGCTGTCACCGGCACACACGCGCGCCCCACACCCTGGCCGTCTCCGTCGTCCCATCGCCTAGCGTCGGCTGCTCCCGCTTGCCCCCCCGCGCCTGTTGCCGTGCTGCTGCGCCACTGCCGAGCTGGCTCCGCCGCTGCCTGGCCGCGCATCACCGCCCCGCCTCGCCCTTTCTAGCCAGCGGCCACTCGCCGTCGCTGCAGCCCCGCCTCCCTACCGCCGGCGTCTGCCGCTCCCTAGCCGATGCGCCGCCCCGCCGTGTGCCCCGCCCCCGGCCTCGTTGCCGCTTCGGCCTGGGGGCCACGCCCGTCGCGCCGCTCGCCGCTCGGGCTCCCCCCTGCCCGCGGCGCTCGTCGCCGGGGCCTTGCCTGGCCGCGGCCGGGCAGGCGCCCGATGCCCGTTGCGCCCGTCGCCCAGCGCCCGTTGCGCCCATGCCCACTAAGGCCTCAGTGCCTTTGACAAGTGGGCCCAGCCCCAGAAACGTTTAGAAAAAATAATTAAAATAATAATAATAATAATAATAATAATAATAATAATAATAGATAAATAATTATATTAATTAAGTAATTAGTTAACAAATTAATTAAGTTAATTAATCACCTTTAGATTAATCTAATCATTAATTAACCTAATCTATAATTAACTAAAACATAATTAATCTAACTAAACTGTTAGTTAGTTTACTGCCAATGACAGGTGGGACCCACTGGTCAGTTTGACCAGTCAACCATGATGACGTCAGCATGATGTCATGCTGATGTCATAAATCATTTTTCGAATTAATTTAATTAATATTAAATTCCAAAAATTAATAAAAACTTTAAAAAATCATATCTTTTAAACCGTAACTCGGATGAAAATACTTTATATATGAAAGTTGCTCAGAATTTCGAGGCGCATCCGAATACGCAGACCGTTCGTCCACCACACATCCCTAGCATACCGAACCCGCAACTTTCCCCGTCCGTTTCATCCGCCCGAAAACGCGAAACACCGGGAATACTTTCTCGGATGATTTCCCCCTTCGTCAGTATCACCCGATACTGCGTTAGGGCACACTTAGCACCGTTACATGTCATGTCATGCATCGTCATGCATCTGTTTGCATTATATTCACTGTTTCTTCTCCCTCTTCTCTCCGGTAGACTACGAGACCGACGCTGCTGCTGCCCCGATCGACTATGGTGCTGACGACCCCACTTTGGCTGCCGAGCTTCCAGGCAAGCCCCCCCCCCTTTGATCACCAGATATCGCCTACTCTTCTCTCTACTGCTTGCATTAGAGTAGTGTAGCATGTTACTGCTTTCGATAATCCTATTCTGCTGCATAGCCTGTCATTGTTGCTACCACTGTTGATACTTTACCTGCAATCCTAAATGCTTAGTATAGGATGCTAGTATTCCATCAGTGGCCCTACACCCTTGTCCGTTTGCCCTGCTATTCTATCGGGCCGTGATCACTTGGGGGTGATCATGGGTATATATTACATACACATATACATGATACTTGATGTGACTAAAGTCGGGTCCGCTCGTTGAGTACCCGCGGATGATTCACGGATTGGGGGCTGAAAGGACATACTTTCCCGACGGCCCTCTGTGTGGATCTTTGTGGCGGAGCGACAGGGCAGGTTGAGACACCCAGTGGAGAGGTGGCCTGGCCCTGGTCGTGTCCGCGGTTATTTCATAATAACACGCTTAACGAGTTTGGATATTTGATCTGAGTCTGGCCAATTGGTCTATACGCACTAACCAGCTGCGTGGGAACAGTTATGGGCACTCGACGTCGTGGTATCAGCCGAAGCCTTCTTGATGTCAGCAGCTTAGCGGCGCGCGCCGGGTTGGACCGCGTAACGCAACTTCCTTAGTAATGGAGGTTGCTAGGTCTGCTCACCGGCCGCCCTCGCAACATGCAGGTGTGCATTGGGCGATGGGCCCAGACCCCTGTGTGCTTAGGACTTAGACCGACGTGTTGACCTCTCTGCTGTGCTTAGGTAGGGCTGCGACGTGTTGATCTTCCGAGGCCGGGCATGACCCTGGAAAGTGTGTCCGGCCAAATGGGATCAAGCGTGCTGGGTTATGTGGTGCACCCCTGCAGGGAAGTTAATCTATTCGAATAGCCGTGTCCCTCGGTAAAAGGACGACCCGGAGTTGTATTCCGACCTCATGATAACTAGAACCGGACACTTGATAAAACACACCCAGATGAGTTCCAGATATAACTCGGTGGTTGCTCTCTCACAGGGTGATGTGCGGGAGGATCGCCGAGTAGGATTATGCTATTCGATGTTACTTGGTGAACTTACCATCTATTCTCTTCTACTGCTGCAAGATGGAGGCTGCCAGAAGCGTAGTCTTCGTTCGGATTAGCTATCCCCCTCTTATTCCCGCTTGCTACAGTTCAGTCCACCGATATTACCCATATCATTGTTACCATTGCATATGTAGTATAGATCCTTGCTTGCGAGTACTTTGGATGAGTACTCACGGTTGCTTTGCTCCCCCTTTTCCCCCTTCTGTACCTTCTTCTCGGATGATGCAACCAGATGGTGGAGCCCAGGAGCCAGACGCCACCTACGACGACTCCTATGACACCGGAGGCGCCTACTACTACGTGCAGTCTGCCGACGACGACCAGGAGTAGTTTAGGAGGATCCCAGGCAGGAGGCCTGCTCCTCTTTAGATCTGTATCCTAGTTTGTGCTAGCCATCTTATGGCACCTTGTTTAAATATATGTCTGTACTCAGATATTTGTTGCTTCCGCTGACTTGTCTATGATCGAGCACTTGTATTCGAGCCCTCGAGGCCCCTGGCTTGTAATATGAAGCTTGTATGACTTATTTTACTTTTAGAGTTGTGTTGTGATATCTACCAGTGAGTCCCTGATCTTGGCCGTACACATTTGCGTGCATGATTAGTGTACGGACAAATCGGAGGCATCACAAGTTGGTATCAGAGCCGACTGCCTGTAGGAATCCCCCTTCCACACTCCTTGGCCGAAGTCGAGTCTAGACATTGCAAAACTTTTACTAACATGGCTGTGTGGCTTACGGGCCCACGTCGCCATTTGGGTGGTACTAGATTCTTTTACTCCTCGATCTATACTCCGGGATTCTGAACACTCTCCTATTTCGGGTAAAACGATTTTACTAACTCTAACATTAGACCCCGAGACCCCTCACCCCGAAGTTGGATTAGCCATAGTTATTGCTTAGACTAGAATTTTGAATAATCCCCACATTGTCATTTGACTCCTTTGAAACATCTTTGTTTTCAGATGGAACCCACGAGGCAGGTCGTGCGCCACACGCAGGCCTTTGGTGCCTCGGGATCACCTGCCGTGCTAGTTGAGATGATGACCTATCTGGGTTATCGCTGGCACCCTGAGTATACCGTGTACGAGCAGTACCAGGACTTTAACCAGGAGCAGTATCGTGCCATCGTCCGCCTCTACTCGCGAGCAGATTACTCCTCTACTGTGCTGCACACCGCTCGTGGTGTTGGAGTGACCGTCGATATGGCAGTTCACGATGCTGCTTACGCTGCTCTGACACGCCTTCGTGGAGAGTATCGGGCGTTGGACACTTCCCCTTTCAGGCACGTTGCTATCGCCTCCGACGATGGAGCGGAGGGATACTACACTGCTGCCTACTCCACCCTCACCCGAGAGCCCTTCCATCATCGGAACCTTGTTCTACATGCTGATGGGCTGGATCGAGCTAACCGAGCTCTTCGCCACGAGTTGTACACCACCCGTCAGCACCTGTACCGCGCCTTGACGCTGTTGCACTCCTTTGTCCTATCTGGACAGCTGCCTCCTACTGTGCTCTACCCAGCTAGGACCGTGATGCCTCCTGGTGTCGGTTGGCCAGATGTGGGAGGCGACACTCCTGCCCCTGGTCCTCTGTTGCCACCTAGACATCGGGTCCTGCACCAGAGTATCCACGGCCCTCAGGTTGATGGCGTGGAGGACTTCTCGTTGCAGCACTGCCAGCTGTCAGACTACCTTTACCTCCACAGTACCACCTGGGACTGATGTAGCCTTGCGTACTAGTACTAGATGCATTTGTCGCGAGCCTGCGTGCCGCCTATGATGTCCTTAGTTATGTACTGTACTCTATGCATGCACCCCTTTTGTAATATATGCCGACTACTATGTGGTATTTTTACGTGCTCTTTTCATTATGCAGGTTTCATTCAAGAATGATTCCTGTGTTTGCAAATTTCTCAATGCTGAACTACCCCTGTTATGTATTAGCAGGATGGTTAGACCAGCTGGCCGTGGTGGCAATGCCCCACCACCGCCCGAATACATGGCCGGTATGATCCAACAGTTGGAGATGAATCGCCAGTTCATGGAGACTGTCATGGCTCAGTTATGTCATCCCAACATGGGTCAGCAGCAAGGCGTAGTGACACTGAATGACTTTGCTCGCCTCAACCCATCCGTCTACCGCAGCTCAACTCAGCCACTTGATGCTGATGACTGGCTCCGTGACATTGCTTTTGAACTGGAGTCTGCTGGAGTTGCCGCTGCCAACTATGTCACCTTTGCGGCATACTATCTGGAGGGTCCCGCTGCTCAATGGTGGGACAGCCACATGCGTACACTGCCTGCTGGAACAATCATCACTTGGTCGGAATTCCAAACTGCCTTTCGTGCCCGCTTCATTCCTCAGGGAATCATGGATAGGAAGAAGCGTGAGTTCCGCAACCTCACCCAGGGCAACAAGACTGTGGATTCTTATCAGCGGGAGTTTCTGGACTTATCCGGCTATGCTGAATAAGACATTGCCACTGATGCTCGTAGACAGGAAAAAATCCGTGATGGACTTCAAGCTGACATCAAGCTCGCACTTCTTGTGCATGACTTTGGAGATTTCGCCACCTTGGTGAACAAAGCCATCCAGGTTGAAACTGGTCTGCAGGAACACCACAGCACTCTCAGGCGCAACCGTGAACCAAGCTCATCCTCGGGCCCTCCCTCACAGAAGCGTAGGGTCTGGATTCCCAACAATGTGTACCGTCCAGCTGCACCTGCTCCAAGGCAGTCCTATGCTGCACCTCGTCTGCCTCCACCACCTAGGCAGCCAAGACTTCCAACTGCACCACTCCCAGCTCCTGCTTCTGCCCCCAATGATGGTCTGTGCTACAAGTGTGGTCAGCCAGGACACCTTGCCAGGAACTGCTTCCAGAAACAGAACCAGCTTGCACTGCCTACAGCTGGTCGTGGGAACAATCAGCCCCGCAACAACAATGCCAAGCCTTATGGCCGTGCTCAGGCCAACCATGTTGATCTCAATGAAGCTCAAGACCAACCTGCTACCGTGATGGGTAATCTCTTTGTTAATTCAGTACTTGCACCTGTTTTATTCGATTCAGGAGCATCGCATTCATTCATATCAGAAGATTTTGCATACAAGCATGGCATTAGAAGTGAGGACATGAAAATTTCGGTATTAGTACACACCCCTGCGGGCCAATGTCGAACCTCCATGGTTTGCCACGACGTCCTCGTTGAAATCGATGGACTGGAATTCTATGCCTCTCCCATCATACTGGGGTCTTGTAACATCGACCTCATCCTGGGAATGGATTGGCTGAAAGAGCATACCGCTTCTATCGCTTGCGGCACAAAAACCGTCCACCTATTACACCCTTCTAATGAGATAGTAAGCTATCAAGCTTGTCTGGTTCAAAATGCTGAAGCATGTCTTTATGCATTGAATGCATTGAACGCTTCACCACTCGAGGGCATCGAAAACATTCCCATCGTACGCGAGTTCCAGGACGTCTTTCCTGAGGAACTTCCAGGGATTCCCCCTGCTAGAGCTGTCGAGTTTATCATCGACTTGAAACCAGGCACCACTCCTATAGCCAAACGACCCTACAAGATGCCACCTCATGAACTCATTGAGCTTAAGGAGGAAATCGACAAATCTCTTGCTAGTGGTTTCATCCGCCCGAGTTGTTCTCCTTGGGGAGCACCTTCCCTCTTTGTCAGGAAGAAGGATGGGACAAACCGATTGGTCCAAGATTACCGTCCTATCAACCAAGCAACTATTCAGAACAAATATCCACTTCCTCGGATCAATGATCTGTATGATCAACTGGCTGGTTCATCAGTGTTCTCTAAACTCGACTTGAGGTTGGGTTACCACCAGATCCGTGTTCGTGAAGAGGATATTCCAAAGACTGCCTTTGTAACTCGATACGGTTCGTTCGAGTACACCGTCATGTCATTCGGCTTGACCAATGCTCCAGCTACATTCTCTCGCCTGATGAATTACATATTCATGGAATACCTCGACAAATTCGTCGTGGTTTATCTGGATGATATCCTTGTATTTTCCAAGAATAAGGAAGAACATGCTGAACATCTTCGCCCTGTACTGGAAAAGCTTCGAGAGCATCAACTTTATGCTAAGTTTTCCAAGTGCGAGTTATGGCTTCCTGAAGTAACCTACCTTGGTCATGTCATCTCCAAGGATGGTATTGCCGTCAACCCTGAACGAGTTCAGGCCATTCTCTATTGGACTCCTCCGAAGAATGTCAAGCAAGTCAGAAGTTTTCTCGGTCTCGCCAGCTATTGCCGTCGATTCGTCGAGAACTTCTCCAAGATCGCCAAGCCTCTGACTGGTCTACTTCACAAGGGCGTTAAGTTCGAGTGGACAGACAAATGCCAGGAAAGTTTCCAGGCGCTTAAGGATAAGCTGACTTCTGCTCCAGTGCTTGCTCCACCTGATACTAAGAAGGACTTCGTCATATACTGCGATGCTTCTCGTTAAGGATTAGGTTGTGTCCTAATGCAAGAGCGCAGAGTAATTGCTTATGCCTCTCGTCAATTGCGTCCTCATGAAGAGAACTACCCAGTTCACGACCTTGAACTTGCTGCTGTCATATATGCGCTAAAACAATGGCGACATTACCTTCTCGGTAATCGTTGCGAGATATTCACCGACCACCAAAGTCTGAAGTACTTGTTTACTCAACCAGACCTGAACCTCCGTCAGCAGAGATGGATGGAGACCGTAGCTGATTTTGACTTGGGTATTTCCTATACCCCGGGCAAGGCTAATGTGATGGCTGATGCCTTAAGCCGCAAGTCATATTGCAACCACCTCCAGGTTCACAAGGTTCAGTCCTCGCTTGTTGAAGAATTCAGAAAGCTGAACCTCCATATTGTTCCTCCTGGGGCACTCTCTCCCCCTCCCCTAGAGTCTCGCCAGATGAATCTTCGTGTTGTTCCTCAGGGTTCTCTAAATACCCTGGTTGTCGAACCAGATCTTGTGGACGGTATCAAGACTATTCAAGGTTATGACTCTGAAGTCGAGAAGATTAAACTCTATCTCAAAAGGGGAAAGCCCTCATTTTTCACTATTGCCGATGATGGCGCCTTATACTTCAAAGGCCGCTTAGTGGTACCATGTTCGAAGAAAAACCTGGATATGACTCCAAGGGTTATGAAAGAAGCTCATGATACACCTTTGACTATTCATCCCGGTAGTACCAAGATGTACCAGGACATTCGTCAGAGATTCTGGTGGTCTAATATGAAGCAAGACATTGCTCGTTATGTTGCTGAGTGTGACGTTTGCCGTCGTATCAAAGCAGAACATCAAAGGCCTGCTGGAACTTTGCAACCTATCTCTATTCCCGAATGGAAATGGGACCATGTTGAAATGGACTTCATCACTGGATTTCCCAAATCACAGAGAGGTAATGATGCAATACTTGTCGTCATTGACCGGCTTTCTAAAGTTGCACATTTTCTGGCAGTCAAAGAAACAATTACTGCTAGTCAGCTGGCAACTCTCTACATGTCCAGAATTGTTTCACTTCACGGTATTCCACTGGTTATCAGTTCAGACCGTGGCGGTCTATTCACTTCAAGATTCTGGGCAAGTTTCCAAGAAGCTATGGGAACACATCTGTCATTCAGTACTGCCTTTCATCCTCAGTCGCAAGGGCAAGTTGAACGCGTCAACCAAGTTCTCAAAGACATGCTTCGAGCTTGTGTTATTTCCTTCCGCAAGAAATGGGAGGAATCTCTCCCGTATGCTGAGTTCTCTTATAGTAATAGCTATCAAGCTAGTCTGAAGATGGCTCCCTTCGAAGTGTTATATGGACGAAAGTGTCGAACCCCTCTGAACTGGTCAGAAACTGGGGAATGTTCACTCTTCGGTCCGGATATTATTCAACACGCTGAAGAGCAAGTCCGCGTCATTCGCGAGAATTTGAAGACTGCTCAGTCGCGTCAGAAAAGTCAGTATGATCGTCATCATCAAGACATGGTCTATCAACCTGGCGAAAAGGCTTATCTTCGAGTTACACCAATGAAGGGTGCTCACCGCTTCGGGATCAAGGGCAAATTAGCTCCTCGCTATATTGGTCCATTCACTATTCTTGAAAGGCGTGGGAAGGTGGCATATCAACTGGAGCTGCCACCGAACCTTTCTCAGGTTCACGATGTGTTCCACGTGTCTCAACTCCGCCGCTGCTTCAAGGACCCAGTCCGCGCAGTGGATCACGAAGTGCTCGAGTTGCAAAAGGACCTCTCCTATAAAGAGCATCCGGTCCGCATTCTCGACCAAGCGGAACGTCGCACACGTCAGAAGGTGATCAAGTTCCTCAAAGTCCAGTGGTCGCATCACTCGGAAGACGAAGCCACTTGGGAACGCGAGGATCGTCTTCGTGAAGAATACCCCGCACCGTTTCCTTCTACCTCCTAAATCTCGGGACGAGATTTCTTGTAGTGGAGGAGATTTGTAACGCCCGGGTAATCACGCTACAGTAATTCTCTGCTAATGAGGCCACGTCATCATGTTACTGTTGGTAACATCACGTTAATCGAGAACCCCGTTCCCCCGTTCGAAATAAGAACCCGAAAAGGAAATAAACAATATAAGTTTTCAAAAGGATTAAATAAAAATGTTCGGGCAGTGCTAAATATTGCAAGATCTATTATGGTGTAGTAATTACAATTTCCAAAAATGCCTAAGTATTTTAAATAAAATAAAACAGAAAAGGAATAATTAAATAAAAGAAAAGAAAAAAAAACAGCAAAAAAATAAAATAAAATCTAACCTAAACTAACCTACTGGGCCTCGGCCCATTAACACTCAGTCTATAACACCCCCACCACACTGTGGGAAAATATCCCACCGACACTCCCTCCCCGAAATATTTCCTCCCCCCTCTCCCCCGATTGGATCGGGATTGAGAGGAGGAGGCCGCCGCTCGCCACCTCGGAGCAGACCGCCGTCGACGCCCGGACTGCATCCCCTTCTTCCCTGCAGGCACACGTCGTCCCCGTCCTCCTCCCCAACGGCTCCATCGAGCCTCGACGCCCTCGTCCCTGCAAACGTCGGTGAGGTCTCCTCTCATCCCCTGCTCACCGGCCCATTTGTGCGCTCACCCCGGCTGCCGACCGCCGCGTGCCCGCAAGCCGCGCGCCCTCGTCTCCTCATGCGCCGCCCCAGCTGCGGCCACCCCTACGCCCATCGACGCCCGCGCCCCGCCGTTACTCCCCGACGCCAAGCGGAGCTCCCCAACCACTGCCACCGGCACACACGCGTGCCCCACACCCTGGCCGTCTCCGTCGTCCCATCGCCTAGCGTCGGCTGCTCCCGCTTTCCCCCCGCGCCTGTTGCCGTGCTGCTGCGCCACTGCCGAGCTAGCTCCGCCGCTGCCTGGCCGCGCATCGCCGCCCCGCCTCGCCCTTTCCAGCCCGCGGCCACTCGCCGTCGCTGCAGCCCCTCCTCCCTACCGCCGGCGTCCGCCGCTCCCTAGCCGATGCGCCGCCCCGCCGTGTGCCGCGCCCCCGGCCTCGTTGCCGCTTCGGCCTGGGGGCCACGCCCATCGCGCCGCTCGCCGCTCGGGCTCCCCCCTGCCCGCGGCGCTCGTCGCCGGGGCCTTGCCTGGCCGCGGCCGGGCAGGCGCCCGATGCCCGTTGCGCCCGTCGCCCAGCGCCCGTTGCGCCCGTGCCCACTAAGGCCTCAGTGCCTTTGACAAGTGGGCCCAGCCCCAGAAACGTTTAGAAAATAATAATAATAAATAATAATAATAATAATAATAAAATAGATAAATAATTATATTAATTAATTAATTAACAAATTAATTAAGTTAATTAATTACCTTTAGATTAATCTAATCATTAATTAACCTAATCTATAATTAACTAAAACATAATTAATCTAACTAAACTGTTAGTTAGTTTACTGCCAATGATAGGTGGGACCCACTGGTCAGTTTGACCAGTCAATCATGATGACTTCAGCATGATGTCATGCTGATGTCATAAATCATTTTTCGAATTAATTTAATTAATATTAAATTCTAGAAATTAATAAAAACTTTAGAAAATCATATCTTTTAAATCGTAACTCGGATGAAAATACTTTATATATGAAAGTTGCTCAGAATTTCGAGACGCATCCGAATACGCAGACCGTTCGTCCACCACACATCCCTAGCATACCGAACCCGCAACTTTCCCCCTCTGTTTCATCCGCCCGAAAATGCGAAACACCGGGAATACTTTCCCGCATGATTTCCCCCTTCGTCAGTATCACCCGATACTGCGTTAGGGCACACATAGCACCGTTACATGTCATGTCATGCATCGTCATGCATCTGTTTGCATTATATTCACTGTTTCTTCCCCCTCTTCTTTCCGGTAGACTACGAGACCAACGCTGATGCTGCCCCGATCGACTACGGTGCTGACGACCCCACTTTGGGTGCCGAGCTTCCAGGCAAGCCCCCCCCCCCTTTGATCACCAGATATCGCCTACTCTTCTCTCACTGCTTGCATTAGAGTAGTGTAGCATGTTACTGCTTTCGATAATCCTATTCTTCTGCATAGCCTGTCATTGTTGCTACCACTCTTGATACTTTACCTGCAATCCTAAATGCTTAGTATAGGATGCTAGTATTCCATCAGTGGCCCTACACCCTTGTCCGTCTGCCCTGCTATTCTATCGGGCCGTGATCACTTGGGGGTGATCACGGGTATATATTACATACACATATACATGATACTTGATGTGACTAAAGTCGGGCCGGCTCGTTGAGTACCCGTGGATGATTCACGGATTGGGGGCTGAAAGGACATACTTTCCCGACGGCCCTCTGTGTGGATCTTTGTGGCGGAGCGACAGGGCAGGTTGAGACACCCAGTGGAGAGGTGGCCTGGCCCTGGTCGTGTCCGCGGTTATTTCATAATAACACGCTTAACGAGTTTGGATATTTGATCTGAGTCTGGCCAATTGGTCTATACGCACTAACCAGCTGCGTGGGAACATTTATGGGCACTCGACGTCGTGGTATCAGCCGAAGCCTTCTTGACGTCAGCAGCTTAGTGGCGCGCGCCGGGTTGGACCGCGTAACTCAACTTCCTTAGTAATGGAGGTTGCTAGGTCTGCTCACCGGCCGCCCTCACAACGTGCAGGTGTGCATTGGGCGATGGGCCCAGACCCCTGTGTGCTTACGACTTAGACCGACGTGCTGACCTCTCTGCTGTGCTTAGGTAGGGCTGCGACGTGTTGATCTTCCGAGGCCGGGCATGACCCTGGAAAGTGTGTCCGGCCAAATGGGATCAAGCGTGCTGGGTTATGTGGTGCACCCTTGCAGGGAAGTTAATCTATTCGAATAGCCGTGTCCCTCGGTAAAAGGACAACCCGGAGTTGTATTCCGACCTCATGATAACTAGAACCTGACACTTGATAAAACACACCCAGATGAGTTCCAGATATAACTCGGTGGTTGCTCTCTCACAGGGTGATGTGCGGGAGGATCGCCGAGTAGGATTATGCTATTCGATGTTACTTGGTGAACTTACCATCTATTCTCTTCTACTGCTGCAAGATGGAGGCTGCCAGAAGCGTAGTCTTCGTTCGGATTAGCTATCCCCCTCTTATTCCCGCTTGCTGCTGTTCAGTCCACCGATATTACCCATATCATTGTTACCATTGCATATGTAGTATAGATCCTTGCTTGCGAGTACTTTGGATGAGTACTCACGGTTGCTTTGCTCCCCCTTTTCCCCCTTATGTACCTTCTTCTCGGATGATGCAACCAGATGGTGGAGCCTAGGAGCCAGACGCCACCTACGACGACTCCTACGACACCGGAGGCGCCTACTACTACGTGCAGTCTGCCGACGACGACCAGGAGTAGTTTAGGAGGATCCCAGGTAGGAGGCCTGCTCCTCTTTCGATCTGTATCCCAGTTTGTGCTAGCCATCTTATGGCACCTTGTTTAACTTTATGTCTGTACTCAGATATTTGTTGCTTCCGCTGACTTGTCTATGATCGAGCACTTGTATTCGAGCCCTCGAGGCCCCTGGCTTGTAATATGAAGCTTGTATGACTTATTTTACTTTTAGAGTTGTGTTGTGATATCTACCAGTGAGTCCCTGATCTTGGCCGTACACATTTGCGTGCATGATTAGTGTACGGACAAATCGGGGGCGTCACAGCTTATTTGCTTTATTCACTTTCTGTTCTTATACCAAAAATACCAAAAATATTATCATATCCTATCTATCAGATCTCACTCTGCTACTTCTCGAGCTTGCGTTGTATTCGCTCGAAGAGGAAAGGGTGATGCAGCACAGTAGCGTAACTATTTCCCTCAGTTTTTGAGAACCAAGGTATCAATCTAGTAGGAGACCATGTGCGAGTCCCTTGCACCTGCACAAACAAATAAGAACTTCGCAGCCAATGTGATAATGGGTTGTGAATCCCTTTACGTTCACTTACGAAAGTGAGATCCGATAGATAGGATAGTTTGATATTTTTGGTATTTTTGGATATAAGAACAGAAAGTAAAAACAGTAAAGTAAAGTAGATTGTAGATTGATATGTTGAGAATAGACCCGGGGGCCATAGGTTTCACTAGTGGCTTCTGTCATGATAGCAAAATTCTACGGTGGGTGAACAAATTACTGTCGAGCAATTGATAGAAAAGCGAATAATTATGAGAATATCTAGGCATGATAATTATATATAGGCATCACGTCTGTGTCAAGTAGACCGAAACGATTATGCATCTACTACTATTACTCCACACATCGACCGCTATCCAGCATGCATCTAGAGTATTAAGTTCATAAGAATAGAGTAATGCTTTAAGCAAGATGACATGATGTAGAGGGATCAACTCAAGAAGTATGATATAAACCCCATCTTTTTATCCTCGATGGCAACAATACAATACGTGTCTTATTGCCCCTGTTGTCACTGGGAAAGGACACTACAAGATTGAACCCAAAGCCAAGCACTTCTCCCATTGCAAGAACTATAGATCTAGTTGGCCAAACCAAACCAATAATTGGAAGAGACTTGCAAGGATATTATAATCTTACATAAAAGAATTCAGAAAAGAACCAAATATTGCTCATAGATAATCTTGATCATAAACCGACAATTCATCGGATCTCGACAAACACACCACAAAAAGATTACATCGAATAGATCTCCTCGAAGACCGAGGAGAACTTGGCATTGAGATCCAAAAAGAGAGAAGAAGCCATCTAGGTACTAACTATGGACCCGAAGGTCTGTGGTAAACTACTCACATCTCTTGGTGAGGCGATGTTGTTGATGTAGAAGCACTCCGTGAAAGATCGCCCCTCCGGCGGAGCTCCGGAACAGGCCCCAAGATGGGATCTCACGGGAACAGAAGGTTGTGGCAGTGGAATTAGGGTTTTCTCTGTTGCTTCGATGTTTTCAGGGTACATGGGTATATATAGGAGGAAGGAGTACGTAGGTGGAGCAACATGGGGCCCACGAGGGTGGGGGCGCGCCTAGGGGGAGGGGGCGCGTCCTGGACCCTCGTGGACACCACGTGTCTCCTCTGCCTTGGTGCTCAAGGCTCTCGTGAAGATATCGTTCCAAAAATAACTCTCCCGAAGGTTTCATTCCGTTTGGACTCCGTTTGATATTCGTTTTCTGCGAAACCCTGAGATAGGTAAAAAAGCAGCAATCTGGACTGGGCCTTTGTGTTAATAGGTTAGTCCTGAAAATAATATAAAAGTGTATGATAAAGCCCATTAAACATCTAAAACATCAAATATAATAGCATGGAACAGTCAAAAATTATAGATACATTAGAGACGTATCAAGCATCCCCAAGCTTAATTCCTGCTTGTCCTCGAGTAGGTAAATGAGAAAACAGACTTTTTGATGTGGAATGCTAACCAACATAATTTTCAATGTAATTTCTTTATTGTGGCATGAATGTTCATATCCGAAAGATTCAAGACAAAAGTAACAAAGCAATCATGTCTTCTCAAAATAACATGGCCAAAGAAAGTTATCCCTACAAAATCATATAGTCTGGCTATGCTCCCTCTTCATCACACAAAATATTCCTATCATGCACAACCCCGGTTTTAGCCAAGCACTTGTTTTCATACTCAATTTTTTCAAACCTTTCAACTTTCACGCAATACGTGAGCATGAGCCATGGACATAGCACTATAGGTGGAATAGAGTGGTGGTTGTGGAGAAGACAAAAAGGAGGAAGATAGTCTCACGTCAACTAGGCGTATCAGCGGGCTATGGAGATGCCCATCAATAGATATCAATGTGAGTGAGTAGGGATTGCCATGCAGCGGATGCACTAGAGCTAAAAATGTATGAAATCTCATCAAAAGAAACTAAGTGGGTGTGCATCCAACTTGCTTGCTAATGGAGACCTAGGGCATTTGAGGAAGCCCATCGTTGGAATATACAAGCCAAGTTCTATAATGAAAATTCCCACTAGTATATGAAAGTGACTAAACAAGAGACTCTCTATCATGAAGAACATGGTCCTACTTTGAAGCACAAGTGTGGAAAAAGGATAGTAGCATTGTCCCTTCTCTCGTTTCTCTCATTTTTTGGGAGGTGCTTTCTCCTTTTCTTTTTCTTTTTTTATTTAGCCCCTCTCTATATTTTTTTGGGCCATCTCTTTTTTTATTTGGCCTTTCCTCACATGGGACAATGCTCTAATAATGAAGATCATCACACTTTTATTGATTTACAACTCGATACTAGAACAAAGTATGACTCTATATGAATGTCTCCGGTGGTGTACCGGGATGTGCAATGAATCAAGAATGAGATGTATGAAAAATTATGCATGGTGGGCTAGCCACAAATACTATGTCAACTACAAGATCATGCATGGCAATATGACAATATGAAGCGTGTCATATGAACGGAACGGTGGAAAGTTGCATGGCAATATATCTCGGAATGGCTATGGAAATGCCATGATAGGTAGATATGGTGGCTGATTTGAGGATGGTATATGGTGGTAGTATGGTACCGGCGAAAGTTGCGCGGTACAAGAGAGGCTAGCAATGGTGGAAGGTTGAGAGTGCGTATAATCCATGGACTCAACATTAGTCATAAAGAACTCATATACTTATTGCAAAAATTTACAAGTCATCAAAACAGAGCAATCAATGCATGCTCCTTGGGGGGAGGTTGGTAGGAGTTAACCATCGCGCGGCCCCGACCTCCACACAAAGGATGACACTCAACGAATACCTCATGTTCTAACTTCGTCACATAGCGGTTCACCATACGTGCATGCTACGGGAATCACAAACTTTAACACAAGTATTTCTCAAATTCATAATTACTCCACTAGCATGACTCTAATATCACCATGCTCATATATCAAAACAATCATCAACTATCAAACTTCGCATCATATTCAATGTACTTTATATGAAAGTTTTTACTACATTCATTTTGGATGCCTATCATATTAGGACTAGTTTTATAACCAAAGCACATTACCATGCTGTTCTAAAAAACTCTCAAAGGATATAAGTGAAGCATGAGAGATCAACAATTTCTACAAAATAAAATCACCACCGTGCTCTAAAAGATATAAGTGAAACACTAGAGCAAAACTATCTAGCTAAAAATATATAAGTGAAGCACATAGAGTGTTCTAACAAATTCTAGACCATATTTATCTCTCTCAAAAAGGTGTGTCCAGCAAGGATGATTGTGGAAAACTAAAAAGCAAAGACTCAAATCATACATGACGCTCCAAGCAAAACACATATCATGTGGTGAATAAAAATATAGTCCAGAGTATAGTTACCGATAGATGAAGAGGAAAGAGGGGATGCCTTCCCAGGGCATCCCCAAGCTTAGGCTTTTGGTTGTCCTTGAATTTTACCTTGGGGTTCCTTGGGCATCCCCAAGCTTAGTCTCTTGCCACTCTTTGTTCCATAGTCCATCAAAGCCATACTCAAAACTTGAAAACTTCACAACACAAAACTTAGCCAAAAATCTTGTGAGCTCCGTTAGTATAAGAAAATAAACCACCACTCAAAGGTACTGTAATGAACTCATTCTTTGTTTATATTGGTGTTAAACTTACTATATTCCAACTTCTCTATGATTCATATCCTCCAATACTACTCATAGATTCATCAAAATAAGCAAACAACACACAAAAAACAGAATCTGTCAAAAACAGAACAGTCTGTAGTAATCTATAACTTTCGAATACTTCTGTAACTCCAAAAAATTGATTGGGAAACGTTAGGAATTTGCCTATTAATCATCTGCAAAAAGAATCAACTAAATAGCACTCTACATTAAAATATGGTGACTATTCTAGTGAAGGCTAATGTTTTTGTTTTTTACAGCAAGATCATACAAACTTCACACAAGTCTTCCCAAAGGTTCTACTTGGCACAAACACTAATTAAAACACAAAACCACTTCCAAACAGAAGCTAGATGCAATATTTATTCCTAAACAGAAGCAAAAACAAAGAAAATAAAATTGGGTTGCCTCCCAACAAGCGCTATCGTTTAACGCCCCTAGCTAGGCACGATACAAGGATAGGTCTAGGTATTGCCATAATGATAAGATATATCATGAAAACTCATCTCATATTCCCTATGTTCAGCAGCAACTTTTCTTTGTGGGAAGCAAAAGTAATCAAAAGGACTAAATTTAATTGGACAGAAGTCCCCCATATCAAGCTCAGGAGGTATAGGTTCCTCCTTTGGCCCTTTATAGTGCACAACCAATTCATCATTATAAGCATTCTTTTGGCAAAAGGTCATGAGCCTTCGCTCAAGGGAAAATCCTAATCCATTGTTTTGAATAGCAAAATCATCATTCAATTCAGAAATTCTATCAACCAAGACATCGGTAGGAACCTTTTTTCTAAGGTTTTCATTAAAAGGAACATGATCAGGAGATCGCAAACGCATTATGTCTTCTTGATTGAATAAGATAGCCTCAATGGGAGGACGACCAACATCCACTCCGTAATGAGTGAATATTTCTTTAGACTCTTTCATGATAAATCTGAACTCATGGGCCAAAAAGATAGTAGATGTGCTCTTAACAGAAGAACGCTCAATATTGAAAAATTCCAGAAAGATTCTTTGAATGCAAGGATGCATATGGATAAATTGTCTTTCAATTTCAACTAACAGCATAGATATGGCATCCGCAAGGCTACTAGTTCTATAAATAATAGAACCATCCATAGTGGGTATAGCACCGGCACATGTAAAGAAGTCTTGAAGAACTCCTTTTCCAGTAATGTTACCACTACCAACCCGGAACTTCTTAATATGTGGTAGTTTCATCCGGAGGATCAACATAGACGTTGCCCTCAACATTACTACCCTTCTCGATAAGATCTTCCCCCATCTCAGACATGAGGGCAAGTGAACGATAGACACACGGCAAAAAGAAGGGCAAATAAAATGGGAAGCGTGAAGTGCGGGAGAGGAAAACGAGAGGCAAATAAATGTAATGCGAAGGATAAGGGTTTGTGATAGGTACTTGGTATATGACTTTTGCGTAAGCCTCCCCGGCAACGGCACCAGAAATTCTTCTTGCTACTTCTCGAGCTTGCATTGTATTCCCTCGAAGAGGAAAGGGTGATGCAGCACAGTAGCGTAAGTATTTCCATCAGTTTTTGAGAACCAAGGTATCAATCTAGCAGATACCACGTGCGAGTCCCTCGCACCTGCACAAACAAATAAGAACTTTGCAGCCAACGCGATAAGGGGTTGTCAATCCCTTTACGGTCACTTACGAAAGTGATATCTTATAGATAGGATAGTTTGATATTTTTGTTATTTTTGGATATAAGAAGGGAAAGTAAAAACAGTAAAGTAAAGTAGATTGTAGATTGATATGTTGAGAATAGACCCGGGGGCCATAGGTTTCAATAGTGGGTTCTCCCATGATAGCAAAATTCTACGGTGGGTGAAAAATTACTGTCGATCAATTGATAGAAAAGCGAATTATTATGAGAATATCTAGGTATGATCTATATATATATAGGCATCACATCCGTGACAAGTAGACCGAAACGATTCTGCATCTACTACAATTACTCCACACATCGACCGCTATCCAGCATGCATCTAGAGTATTAAATTCATAAGAACAGAGTAATGCTTTAAGCAAGATGACATGATGTAGAGGGATAAACTCAAGCAATATCATATAAACCCCATCTTTTTATCCTCGATGGCAACAATACAATACGTGTCTTGCTGCCCCTGCTGTCACTGGGAATGGACACCGCAAGATTGAACCCAAAGCCAAGCAGTTCTCCCATTGCAAGAACTATAGATCTAGTAGCCCAAACCAAACCAATAATTCAAAGAGACTTGCAAGGATATTATAATCATACATAAAATAATTCAGAAAAGAACCAAATATTTCTCATAGATAATCTTGATAATAAACCCACAATTCATCGGATCTCGACGAACACACCACAAAAAGATTACATCGAATAGATCTCCTCGAAGACCGAGGAGAACTTGGTATTGATATCAAAAAAGAGAGAAGAAGCCATCTAGGTACTAACTATGGACCCGAAGGTCTGTGGTAAACTACTCACAACTCATGGTGAGGTGATGGTGTTGATGTAGAAGCACTCCGTGGAAGATCCACCCCTCCGGCGGAGCTCCGGAACAGGCCCCAAGATGGGATCTCAAGGGAACAGAAGGTTGCGGTGGTGGAATTAGGGTTTTCTCTGTTGCTTCGATGTTTTCAGGGTACATGGGTATATATAGGAGGAAGGAGTACGTCAGTGGAGCAATGTGGGGCCCACGAGGGTGGGGGCGCACCCAGGGGGAGGGGCGCGCCATCAACTCTCGTGGACACCACGTGTCTCCTCTGCCTTGGTGCTCAAGTCTCTCATGAAGATATCATTCCAAAAATAACTCTGCCGAAGGTTTCATTCCGTTTGGACTCCGTTTGATATTCCTTTTCTGCGAAACCCTGAAATAGGCAAAAAATAGCAATCTGGACTGGGCCTTTGGGTTAATAGGTTAGTCCCAAAGATAATATAAAAGTGTATAATAAAGCACATTAAACATCCAAAACATCATATATAATAGCATGGAACAATCAAAAAATATAGATACGTCGGAGACGTATCACACTCTCGTAAGTGACTGTGAAGGGTTTGATAACCCCTTATCGCATTGGCTGTGAGGTTCTTATTTTTTTGTGCAGGTGCAAGGGACTCGCGCATTGTCTCCTACTCGATTGATACCTTGGTTCGCAAAAACTGAGGGAAATACTTACGATACTGTGCTGCATCACCCTTTCCTCTTCGAGGGAATACAACGCAAGCTCGAGAAGTAGCAAGAAGAATTTCTGGCGCCGTTGTCGGGGATCCTCACGCCAAGTCAAGTCAAGATTTGATCTCCCGACAACTAGCCAATTTTTGGTGCCCTTGCCGGGGAGATCTACGCAAAAGTCATATACCAAGTTCCTATCACAAACCCTTATCCCTCGCACTACATTATTTATCTCTCGTTTTCCTCTCCCCCACTTCACCCTTGCCGTTTTATTCGCCCTCCTTCTTCCGTGTGTTTTACCGTTTGTTTGCCTCTTGTTTGCTTGTGTCTTGGATTGCTTGCTTGTCACTATGGCTCAAGACAATACCAAATTGTGTGACTTCTCCAATACCAACAATAATGATTTTATTAGCACACCAATCGCTCCTATCTTAGATGCTGAATCTTGTGAGATCAATGTTGCTCTGTTGAATCTTGTCATGAAAGATCAATTTTCTGGCCTTCCTAGTGAAGATGCCGCTACCCATCTAAACAACTTTGTTCATTTGTGCAATATGCAAAAGAAGAGGGATACGGATAATGATATTGTTAAATTGAAGCTATTTCCGTTTTCACTTAGAGATTGTGCTAAAACTTGGTTTTCCTCTTTGCCTAGAAATAGTATTGATTCATGGAATAAGTGCAAAGATGTCTTTATCTCTAAGTATTTTCCTCCCGCTAAGATTATCTCTCTTAGAAACGATATTATGAATTTTAAGCAACTAGATCATGAGCATGTTGCACAAGCTTGGGAGAGAATAAAATTAATGATACATAATTTCCCTACACATGGTTTGAACTTATGGATGATTATACAAAACTTTTATGCTGTCTTGAATTCTACTTCTAGAAATCTTTTAGATTCGGTCGCGGGGGGCACTTTTATGGAAATCACTTTAGGAGAAGCTACCAAGCTCCTAGATAACATTATGGTTAACTACTCTCAATGGCACACCAAAAGATCTACTAGTGAAAAAGTGCATGCTATTGAAGAGATTAGTGTTTTGAGTGGAAAGATGGATGAACTTATGAAATTATTTGCTACTAAGAGTGCCTCTTCTGATCCTCATGATATGCCTTTGTCCACATTAATTGAAAATAATAATGAATCTTTGGATGTGAATTTTGTTGGTAGGAATAATTTTGGTAACAATGCTTATAGAGGAAACTTTAATCCTAGACCTTTTCCTAGTAATTCCTCTAATAATTATGGTAATTCCTACAATAACTCTTATGGAAATTTTGGTAAGATGCCCTCTGAATTTGAGCCTAGTGTTACAGAGTTTATGAATTCGCAAAAGAATTTCAATGCTTTGCTTGAAGAAAAATTGCTTAAGATTGATGAGTTGGCTAGAAACATGGATAGAATTACTCTTGATGTTGATTCTTTGAAACTTAGATCTATTCCACCTAAGCATGATATCAATGAGTCTCTCAAAGCCATGAGAATTTCCATTGATGAGTGCAAAGAAAGAACCGCTTGGATGTGCGATAAAAAAGATTGCTTTATGAAAGCGTGTTCTTCTAGTTATCATGAGAATAAAGATGAAGATCTAAAAGTGATTGATGTGTCTCCTATTAAATCCTTGTTTTCTAGTATGAATCATGATAAAGATGGGACTGGAGATGAGTCTACTTTAGTTAAAAGGCGTCCCAATGATTCCGAGTTTTTAGATCTTGGTGCTAAAATTGTTAAAAGTGAGATTGAAGAGATCAAAACTTTGCATAGCGATGAACCCACTATCTTGGATTTCAAGGGATTCAATTATGATAATTGGTCTTTAATAGATTGTATGTCCTTGTTGCAATCCGTGCTAAATTCTCCTCATGCTTATAGTCAAAATAAAGCTTTTACCGAACACATATGTCGGGGTATTTGATCGACACCTATGGGATCACAAGAATCACTACTATGGTTGCGTGGTGCAGGGTTGAGAGAAGAGCGGATCCAACAGTTAGCAAACGGTTCCTTTACCTAGGTTCGGGCCGCAAAGATGCGTAAAACCCTACTCCTACTTTCATGGATTATATGTTTGTGCTCTTCAACTGGCTATGGGGCGTGAGGAGCTCCAGAAAGCCGAGTCGTGAGGAGTTCTAAAAAGCCGAATCCTTCTCCTATTCAACTGGGGCCTCCTTTTATAGGGAAAAGGGGTCGCCACAGTGGCACACATGAGGTGGAAAGGGTACAGTGATGAGAGGTTATCCCTCGCATTACATGACAAGGCGCATTTAATGCACTTAGCTTAGGTGTCCTTGCTTTATCGGGGACGGGGGAGACATCCGTCTTGTCCGTCGCCGCTCCTTCTTGCGTCGACACGCGCCTTGGCCAGCGATGCCTGAGGTGCCATGTAGGCAGGCAGGCAGCTGAGGTGGTGCAATTGTGGGTCTCCACGAAGATCTGCATGTTGCCACGCAGGTGCCTGTCTAGCTGGTTGGGTCGGCAGCTGCATGGGGCGGTGGAAACTCAGTTGGTGTGGGCCTAATGGTGGCCCTGCGGGTGTCCTCGGCAAGGGCCTTGCCGGGGCCCCGGCAAGGGTCTTGCCGCGGCGCCTGCTGTCATCCCCGGCAAGGTGCTTGCCAGAGGTCATGTGGTCCTCCTTGGCTGGGATCCCGCCAAGGGACGTCGTCCTCTTAGCGTGTGTATCTGTCCTTGAATGTCTTCACAAAGATCTGCACGCCAACACGGGGATATCTCCCGAATCCTTGCCCCATGGGGGCAGTGGACTCAAGGGTGATCCGCTCCGTAGGCGTGGGGCGAGCTGCCGCGGCAAGGGTCTTGCCGGCGCTGCCAGAGCCGGCCCTAGCATGGATCTAGCCAGGGCTGCTGAAACTGGCTCCTGGCAAGGATCTTGCCGGGGGAAGCCGCTTCGTCCCTTTGCTCTTTGTGGTCTTCTTCTTGATGTTGCTCCAGTTCCATCGAGCTTCGATCTTACCTTGGCTCACCTCCCTTTCCATGGTTGGTGTGGTGGTGCCCATGGCTCAGACTGCCCGTGCACACTCATAGAGGTACAAAAAGTGTACCCCTCTTTTTGTACACCGACAGGAGCCCCCCGGGCCTGGGCCACACATAAGCGCGACGCGTTGTTGGGCTAGGCCGAGAACGGTGCGTGGGCAGGAGGGGCGGTTCTCACCGTGGTAAGATTTTCCGCGCGCTGCGCCTCCCACGACCCGCGCGCATGGCGCGGGGTGGAGGGGCGTGCGTGACGTGGGCGGCATGCGTGGGGCAGTTTCCGTAGGCATGCGTCACGTCACAGTAAATGCGAAAGGAGGCGGCTTCGCGCCTTCCCCATAACCGGGGGGAGGCGTGGAGACGCGGCCCATTTACTGAATGGGGTCGAGGCGTCCACTCCCCACGATCACGGTGTGGGGAGAGGTCGCCTCACCCGTCCCCTCGGTTCTGCACGTTGCCACGTGCCTCCCATGCGCTTGGGGTGGCAAATGGTGGAGGCGGGAAACCGGGCCGTCGCTGGTTGGGGCGACAGGTCGGTCCCGGTTCCCTACGCCTTTTGCGTCTTGATTGGCCGAGCGGGGCGGTCGAGCCCCAGCCCCGCCCCTTTATAAAGAGCAGGAGGGGAGGGACGGCGCCCCGCACTCCTCCATCTTCTTTCTCCTTTAGCTTCTGCTCCTTTCTTCTGTTTGCCAAGGAGAGAGGAAATCCGGGCCCTTCAACGGTGGCGGCGAGGGTCGCCGCTCGACAAAGTGTCCCTCCTTCTCCTGCACCCACGGTGGCAGAGCTGGCCACGAGGGGAAGGGGGAGGGGGCGAGGCCGTGGGCGAGGCCGGGGCGCTCGGGGAAGAGGAGGACGGGGCGGCCCGCCGGCCTCGCCCCCGCCAGCAGCACCTCCTACAGTGGAGGGCCATATTGGGGATGACCCTTGCGAGTTCTTCGTCAGGTTGCGGCGGCCGCCGCGCCGTCGCCTTCATCTCCCGACCCCATTTGCGCGGGAGATGGAGGTGGATCCGCCGGAGTCGCTAGGGCTGCGGGATCAGCGGCACGCGGGTCCGCGTCGACTTCCCTGCTCCTCATGTGATGTATCTTCGTCAAGGATGGAAGACGTTTGCTCGTATCCACAGCCTGACGGATGGGCTCACCCTCCATTTCAAGTTGATGGAGGATGGCCATCTCTCCGTCAAGGTCTTCGGGCACTTCGGGACTCATGCAAGGTGCTTCGTGGAGAGCTCCTCCGATGACGAAGACTCCTCCTCGAACAAGGGTGACAAGGAGGACAGCGGCAGCGACGACGAGGGCGGTAGGCGGAAGGATGACGGGTCCGACTAGGTGTCGGGCGCCGTTTCTGGTGGCACCGGCGACCCCATCATCCGCGTCGCCGGCTCCTTGAACTTCTTGGGGCCGTCCCCATGGCGGCTGGCGTAGGGAGGCTGCGGAAGAGGAAGAGGAAGAAGGCGGGCGGCAAGGTCGTCATGTTGGAGTATGCGGGCACCGACGCCTTCGATGCGTACGTCCTGCCGCCTCATCTTCGAGCTCTGCTTCCAGCGCCGCCATCACCATCCAGCCCTTGGGCGGCCACCAATATGTCCTCTTGGTGTCTTCTGCCACCAGTAGCTCGCCTAGGCGCCCCTTTTGCCCTTCTCGCCTCCTTGACCTACCTCCTGAGGAGAGGGACAAGAAAGGCATTACGGGCATCTTATCTACCTCCTTGACCTTCCAGCTCCCGGCAAGGATCTTGCCGGGGGAAGCCGTTTCGCCCCTTTGCTCTTTGTTGTCTCGTTCTTGATGTTGCTCCAGTTCCATCGAGCTTCGATCTTACCCTGGCTCACCTCCTTGTCATGCTTGGTGTGGTGGTGCCCGTGGCTCAGACTGCCCGTGCACAGTCATAGGGGTACAAAAAGTGTACCCCTCTTTTTGTACACCGACACATAGTTGGTGCTTTAATGCAATCTTATGAAGAAAAAATTGAATTAGAAGTTTCTGTCCCTAGAAAGCTTTATGATGAGTGGGAACCTACTATAAAAATTAAGATTAAAGATCAGGAATGCTTTGCTTTGTGTGATTTGGGTGCAAGTGTTTCCACAATTCCAAAAACATTGTGTGATATGTTAGGTTTCCATGAACTTGATGATTGTTCTTTAAATTTGCATCTTGCGGATTCTACCATTAAGAAACCTATTCGAAGTATTAATGATGTTATCATTGTTGCCAATAGGAACTATGTGCCCATGGATTTCATCGTTCTTGATATGGATTGCAATCCTTCATGTCCTATTATTCTTGGTAGACCTTTCCTTAGAACGATTGGTGCAATTATTGATATGAAGGAAGGAAATATTAGATTCCAATTTCCATTAAGGAAAGGCATGGAACATTTTCCTAGAAATAAAATTAAATTACCTTATGAATCTATTATGAGAGCCACTTATAGATTGCCTACCAAAGATGGCAATACATAGATCTATTCTTGTATCGTGCCTAGCTAGGGGCGTTAAACCATAGAGCTTGTTGGGAGGCAACCCAATTTTATTTTATTTGTTTTTGCTTCTATTTAGGAATAAATTTTCCATCTAGGTTCTGTTTAGATGTGGTTTTGTGTTTTAATTAGTGTTTGTGCCAAGTAGAACCTTTGGTAAGACTTGTGTCAAGTTTTTGTGACCATGCTGTAAAAAACAGAAACTGTAGCGCTCACGAGATTGGCTGTCAGTTTTTATTGGAAAGTGCTTTTTAGTTGATTCTGTTTGCGGATGATTAATAGACAAATTCCTCACGTCCACCAATATATTTCAATTTTTTTAGAGTTACAGAAGTATTCAAAAGTTACATATTACTACAGATTGTTCTGTTTTTGACAGATTGTGTTTTTCGTGTGTTGTTTGCTTATTTTGATGAATCTATGAGTAGTATCGGGTGGTATGAATCATAGATAAGTTGGAATAAGGTAGGTTTATCACAAATATAAACAAAGAATGAGTTCATTACAGTACCTTTAAGTGGTGGTTTGTTTTCTTATACTAACGGAGCTCACAAGAATTTTGGCTAAGTTTTGTGTTGTGAAGTTTTCAAGTTTTGAGTATGGATTTGATGGACAATGGAACAAAGAGTGGCAAAAGCCTAAGCTTGGGGATGCCCAAGGCACCCCAAGGTAAAATTCAAGGACAACCAAAGGCCTAAGCTTGGGGATACCCCGGGAAGGCATCCCCTCTTTCGTCTTCGTCCATCGGTAAGTTTACTTGAGACTATATTTTTATTCATCACATGATATGTGTTTTGCTTGGAGCGTCATGTATGATTTGAGTCTTTGCTTTATAGTTTGCCACAATCATCCTTGCTGGACACACCTTTTGAGAGAGATAAATATGATTTAGAATTTATTAGAATAATCTATGTGCTTCACTTATATCTTTTGAGCTAGATAGTTTTGCTCTAGTGCTTCACTTATATCTTTTTGAGCATGGTGGTGGTTTATTTTGTAGAAATTATTGATCTCTCATGCTTTACTCATATCTATTTGAGAGTCTTTTAGAACAGCATGGTAATGTGCTTTGGTTATAAAACTAGTCCTAATATGCTAGGCATCCAAGATGAGTATAGTAAAAACTTTCATACAAATGCATTGAATATTGTGAGAAGTTTGACACTTGATGATTGTTTTGAGATATGAGGATGGTGATATTAGAGTCATGCTACTGGAGTAATTGTGAATTTGAGAAACACTTGTGTTAAAGTTTGTGATTCCCGTAGCATTCACGTATGGTGAACCGTTATGTGATTAAGTTGGAGCATGATTTATTTATTGAGTGTCATCCTTTGTGTGGAGGTCGGGATCGCGCGATGGTTAACTCCTACCAACCCTTCCCCTAGGAGCATGCGTTGAATACTTTGTTTTGACAACTCGTAGATTTTTCCAATACGTATATGAGTTCTTTATGACTAATGTTGAGTCCATGGATTATACGCACTCTCACCCTTCCACCATTGCTAGCCTCTCTTGTACCGCGCAACTTTCGCCGGTACCATACACCCACCATATACCTTCCTCAAAACAGCCACCATACCTACCTACCATGGCTTTTCCATAGCCATTCCGAGATATATTGCCATGAAACTTTCCAATGTTCCGTTCATATGACACGCTTCGTCATCATCATTCATATAGAGTGATATTTTGTTCTAGCTTCGAGTTGTAAGTAAATAAAAGTGTGATGATATTCATTATTAGAGCATTGTCCCATGTGAGGAAAAAAAGAGAAAGGCCAAATAAAAAAAGAGATGGCCCAAAAAAGAGAGAGGGGGGCTAAAAGAAAAAAAAAGGAAAAGCCCATCCAAAAAAAGAGAGAGAAGGGACAATGCTATTATCCTTTTCCACACTTGTGCTTCAAAGTAGCACCATAATCTTGATGATAGAGAGTCTCTTGTTTTGGCACTTTCATATACTAGTGGGAATTTTCATTATAGAACTTGGCTTGTATATTCCAACGATGGGCTTCCTCAAATGCCCTAGGTCTTCATGAGCAAGCAAGTTGGATGCACACCCACTTAGTTTCTTTTGTTGAGCTTTCATACACTTATAGCTCTAGTGCATCCATTGCATGGCAATCCCTACTCACTCACATTGATATCTAGTTGATATGAGACTATCTTCTTCCTTTTGTCTTCTCCACAACCACCACTCTATTCCACTTAGTGCTATCTCCATGGCTCACGCTCATTTATTGCGTGAAAGTTGAAAGGTTTGAAAGAATTACAGTGTGAAACAATTGCTTGGTTGAAACCGGGGTTGTGCATGATTTAAATATTTTGTGTGATGAAGGTAGAGCATAGCATTGGCGTGATGGCATTATTGCTGGTAGTTATCTGTGAGCTTTCTCATACACCACCCTAGAAGATGCCTCGATAAACCGGTTCCTCACCATCACCAGAGTGGAGCAAGGCTTCCACTCGCCCCTCTCTCTCCAGGCACATGATGAACTAAAGTTGCCACAATAGCATGTGCGCCCTCTCGGAGTAATGAACACAAAAGATACCCGGACATGCGTTTGGGGGGCGTCTGAATTCAAGATAACAACGTACTGCGCTTTCTTCTTCACAGATATTATTGCACATGAATCCTATAAATGGCTTTGGAAGGCTCGCATCATCCCCAAGATCAAAGTTTTTGGATGGTTCCTTCTGTCCGAGCGTCTCAACACAAGGAACATGCTCAAGAGGCGGCATTATAACATTAGAAGCAACTTTGATTGCCTTCTTTGTGGGAAGCACATTGAAGAAACAATGGAACACCTCTTTTTCAGATGTGCTTTCAGTGTGCTGTGCTGGAACGAGCTGAACATCTCATGGCCTGTGCATGGAAACAGATTGGAGATGATACTACACCTCAAAAACTTGCGTCGGAGAGCCATGATCATGGACATCTTCTTGGTGGCATCTTGGAGTCTTTGGAAAGAAACAAACAATAACCACTTCCACCAAATTGCCCCAACAATCTCATCCTGGAGAACCAGATTCAAGGACTTTGCTAGCATTGGACATAGAGTCCCTAATCACAAGAAACAGATAGTTTCCTCTATAGTTGACTCAATACCCTAGACTCTAGTTTTGCTTCCCCCTCTGCAAGAGGTGGCTTGCTGATGACTGTACATATGTAATGTAACACATTGTACACATTGTACTCTATTCCACATTTGGCAATATACTAAGCAGTAGGAGCCTTTCCTACTGTCCAACCCTTCAAAAAAAAGATAGAGCATAGCCAGACTATATGATTTTGTTGGGATAACTCTCTTTGGCCATGTTATTTTGAGAAGACATGATTGCTTTGTTAGTATGCTTGAAGTATTATTATTCTTATGTCAATATAGACTTTTGTCTTGAATCTTTTGAATCTGAATATTCATGCCACAATATAGAGAATTACATTGAGAATTATGTTGGTTAGCATTCCGCATCAAAAATTCTGTTTTTATCATTTACCTACTCAAGGACCAGCAGGAATTAAGCTTGGGGATGCTTGATGCGTCTCCAACGTATCTATAATTTTTGATTGTTCCATGCTATTATATATTCTGTTTTGGATGTTTAATGGGCTTTATTATACACTTTTATATTATTTTTGGGACTATCCTACTAACCCGAGGCCCAGTGAAATTGTTGTTTTTTGCCTATTTCAGTGTTTCGCAGAAAAGGAATATCAAATGGAGTCCAAACGGAATGAAACCTTCGGGAGAGTTATTTTTGGAACGATATCTTCATGAGAGACTTGGAGTACAAGTCAGAGAGGAAACGAGGTGCCCACGAGGGGGCAGGGCGCGCCCAGGGGGGTAGGCGCGCCCCCACCCTCGTGGGCCCCACGTTGCTCCACCGACGTACTTTTTCCTCCTATATATACCCATATACCCTGAATACATCGAGGAGCATGAAGAAACCCTAATTCAACCGCCGTAACCTTCTGTTCCTGTGAGATCCCATCTTGGGGCCTGTTCCGGAGCTCCGCCGGAGGGGGCATCGATCACGGATGGCTTTATGGGGTTTCCAGTGTCCATGAACGGGCTCGAAAGGTAATGAAGAGTATGGCTAGGGCTTTATGGCCAGGCGACTCACTTCCAGAAACTATGGAGGATTTGACGGACCTGTTCAAAGGGGCTCAACACTGCTTCGAACTATGGAAAGCATCAGCATATCGCATGGGTGCTCAAGAATCTTGGGCCATGGTGAAGACGCTCTACACTCGTCTTGATCCAAATCATATAGCCCGCGTGGGATCTCGAGGGTCCGATGGACAAGAAATTCCTCCACATTTGGTATACGACCAAGTAGAGATAGCTGCCAAACTTTCCTAATAGGCCTGTAAACTAGACAGCCTTATAGAGGGAATAGAAAATGAGTTGTCGTTTGATTCTATGTATTAATGTACTTTTACCATCAAACTTATCTCCAGCCGAATTTATATAAAGCTTGTCATGGCCGACCATCTGCTTTAACCTCCAAATACTATACCTGTGTTAAAACACGTGATATGTTCGGAAACCAGGCAATCCGGTCATAATTTCTTGAACAGACGAACTGTGTTCGGGGAGTTATGTTATATTACTATTTAACGTAAGAAACATCTTCCAGAGAGAATAGTTCCATTACGGGTTCCTTTCCCTAGGTCTGCGTGCATAGAGATGCGGGCCTAGGCTTTCGATCCTGTGAGAAGGATTGTAGGATGCCATCTCCTATGATAGTTAAAATACGCTTTAGAATGCGATATGCCATATATACTCCAACCAATCATTCCCTTAAGAGCGCTAGCTTTCAGCTTCACCCAGTCTGAGGTACATGTTCGGATTACCCGGCTGTAGCAATCGCAGAGGTGCTCCCTTTACACCCTAGCCAAACAATCGGGAACGTAGGGGTAAACATAGGAGCCAAGCAACCAAGCTTGGCCAGAACTTAAGTCATATTGGTGCATATAATGGCAAGGATGGACTGTAAAAACAGACGACATTTTTAAGCGATAAGCTTTATTGGTAATGGGCTTCGTTAAAGAAGCCCCTAGGTATATTTGAGGTAAGTACATTCGAGGATGTACTCATCATGTGACAGTTCGGGCGAGCCGAATACTTGCCAACAAGGGAAAATGGAAAGAGGAAAAAGAGAAAACAAAAAGTAAAAGACATGACCTAACTTATAAAGAGGAATAAATTGCTACCGCACTATCCATAAAATCGTTGGAGCCTGGCAGCGTTCCATGGGTTCGGCGCAAGGTGGTTGTCATGTGCATTGCGAAGGCGATAGGCTCCACCGGTGAGTACTTCGTAGATAATGAAGGGGCCCTACAATTTTAGTTTGAGCTTGTCCTTTTTCTTCTCTAGGAGGCATAAAAGGAGTTCGTCGACATTGTATGTCTTGGCCCGCACTTCTCTACTCTGGTATCGCCTGGCCTATTGTTGGTAAAATGTGGAACATGCTTGCGCTGTATCGCGCTCCTCTTCAAGTCCATCTAGGTCGTTTTGCCAATCTAGCTCGTCTTCTCTCTCCTCGTACATGCGCCCTCGAGGTGAGTCGTAAATTATGTCACAGGGCAGAACTGCCTCTGCGCCGTACACCATGAAAAAAGGTGTATATCCGGTCGTACGATTAGGTGTGGTCCGTAGCCCCCAGACTATGGAGTCAAGCTCTTCGACCCAGTGTTTATCAGACTTCCGTAGGGAGCGCACTAGTCGGGGTTTAATGCCGCTCATTATCAGACCATTGGCTCTTTTGACTTGACCGTTTGTTTGAGGATGGTATACAGAAGCATAGTCAAGTTTAATACCCAACTTTGCGCACCAATTTTTTACCTCATCAGCTGTGAAGTTGGATCCGTTATCCGTGATAATACTATGCGGGACACCATAATGGTGTACTATGTCAGATATAAAATCTATCACAGGCCCTGCTTCAGCTATTTTTACTAGCTTGGCTTCTATCCATTTAGTGAATTTATCTACCATCACCAGTAAGTATTTCTTTTTATGGCTTCCCCCTTTAAGAGGTCCGACCATATCAAGGCCCCAGACCGCAAAAGGCCAAGTGATGGGGATTGTTCTCAGAGCGGTGGGAGGTCTGTGACTTTGATTTGTGAAGAGCTGACAGCCAACGCAGTGTTGGACTAAGGTCTGGGCATCTGCTCAGGCTGTGGGCCAGTAAAAGCCAGCTCGAAAAGCTTTGCCTACGAGCGCCTGGGCTGCGGCATGATGGCCGCCCATTCCAGCATGTACTACAGCGAGGATTTGCCTTCCCTCCTCTTCGGAAATGCACCTTTGTAGAATATCAGTTGTGCTTTTCTTATATAGTTCACCCTCGTGAACCTTGTAGGCTTTAGAACGCCGAACTATCCGGCGGGCCTCGTTTTGGTCATCGGGGAGTTCCTACCTTTGAAGGTAAGATAGGAAAGGCTCTGTCCAGGGGGCTATGACAACCATGATTTCGTGAACCAAAGGAGTTATATCCATATCTGGGTCTCCGATGATGTCTTGGTTATGTTCGGTCGGGGGTGTGTTCGGATCCGAATTCGTATCGCTACTCGCATCCTGCTATGTTACCGATGGCTTAAACAACCTTTCCACGAATGTGTTAGGTGGGACGGGTCACGTTTAGCACCCATACGAGTGAGTACAGCGGCCTAGTTATTATCCCGGGCTACGTGATGGAATTCCAACCCCTCAAATCGGGCCGACATTTTCAATATAGCATTGCGATAAGCTGCCATTTTTAAATCCTTCGCATCATCTCCATTGATTTGGGAGATAGCGAGGTTGAAGTCTACGCATACCTCGAGGCGTTGTATGCCCTTGGATACAGCTAGGCAGAGACCATGTAATAGGGCCTCATATTCGACCGCATTGTTCGAGTCCGTATACATAATCTGTAGGACATACCAGACTGTATCCCTAGTTGGAGATATGAATATTACGCCGGCCCCCAATCCGGCTAGCATTTTGGAACCGTCGAAGTACATTGTCTAGTGGGAATATGAGACGTACTCTTTAGGGTGTTCGGCTTCAGTCCATTCTACGACAAAGTCAGCCAACACCTGGGATTTAATAGTCTGGCGTGGTTTATAGGATATTTCGAATGGTAGGAGCTCAATGGCCCATTTGGCTATGCGTCCCGTGGTGTCTTTATTGTTTATAATATCATTGAGTGGTACCTCAGATGCCACTATGATCGAACACTCTTGAAAGTAGTGTCGGAGTTTTCTGGATGACATGAAGACCGCATAGGCAATTTTCAGATAGTGGGGGTACCGTGATTTACACAGTGTTAGAACCTCGGATACATAGTATATGAGTTTTTGAACTGGGAATTTATGTCCCTCTTCGGCTCGTTCGACAATGAGTACGGCACTCACTACCTGGTGAGTGGCTGATATATACAGCAACATGGGATCGCCAACACCAGGGGCGGCTAGGATTGGGTTGCTCGCTAATAGAGTTTTTATTTCTTCCAATCCGGCTGTGGTCGCATCCGTCCATTTGAAGTTGTCAGTGCGTCGTAGCAATTTATAAAGTGGCAATTCTTTTTCTCCTAACCTGGAGATGAAACGGCTTAAGGCCGCTACGCAGCCTCCTAATTTTTGCACTTCCTTGAGATCGGTTGGTATTTTGAGCTCTAACAAGGCCCTGATTTTGGCTGGGTTAGCTTCGATTCCTCTATGGGATACGATGAACCCTAATATCTTTCCAGCTGGAATGCCGAAAACACATTTTTCCGAATTGAGCCTTATGTCGTATACTTGAAGGTTAGCAAATGTAAGGCGGAGATCTTCCACCAAAGTCTCGATGTGTCTGGTATTTACGACCATGTCGTGAGCATATGCCTCCACTGTTTTGCCAATTTGTTTTTCTAAGCATGTTTGAATCATGCGTTGATATGTGGCGCCAGCGTTTTTAAGTCCAAAGGGCATAGTGTTAAAACAAAAAGGGTTGTACGGGGTAATAAATCCCGTTGCGGCCTGATCGGATTCCTTCATCTTTATCTGATGATATCCGGAATAAGCATCAAGGAAGCACAACGAGTCATGTTCGGCATTTGCATCGATAATTTGATCAATGTGGGGCAAAGGAAAGGGATCCTTTGGACAAGGCTTATTCAGGTCTGTGAAGTCGACGCAGAGGCGCCAGGATTTATCCTTCTTCGGTACCATGACTAGGTTGGCTAGCCAATCCGGGAGTTCAATTTCTTGTCTAACTCTTCTCCCATTGCTTGTCTTTTGGGTTCAGAAAACCACCACAGGGACTGCTTGACCGATTTGAACACTTTGAAAATATTGAGGCTGTGTTCGGCCAGCCTGCGTGGGATTCCAGGCATATCTGAAGGGTGCCAGGTGAATATATCCAAATTTTCCTGAAGGAAGGTGCGTATCGCGCTGTCCACCGCCGGATCCAGCTGTGCCCCAATGGATGCTATCTTGTTAGGGTCCGTTGGGTGCACTTGAAATTTGATGATTTCATCCGCTGGCTTGAAGGAGGTAGACTTTGATCTTTTGGCGAGGATTACATCGTCCTTATCCACCTTTTATCGTAGGGTGGTTAGTTCTTCGCCCGCGAGGGCTTCGGATAATTCCTCTAAGGCCAAGTATGCCGTCTTGTTTTCGGCGCGGAGTGCTCTGTCCGGATCACTTGTTAACGTGATCACTCCATTGGACCCTGGCATTTTAAGCTTCATGTACCCATAATGGGGTATAGCTTGAAAGCGTGAGAAGGCGTCCCGTCCTAGAAAGGCGTGGTATCCGCTATGAAAGGGCATAATGTGGAAGAGTATTTCCTCTGATCTATAGTTGTCGGACGTGCCGAATACTACATCTAGCTTAATGCTTCCCGAACATCGGGCTTCACGGATTGGTATGATTCCTCTAAAGGTTGTGTTGGTGTGCTCAATGCGGGATTTCTCGACCTGCATTTTTGCAAGCGTTTCCTCATATATGAGGTTTAGTCCACTTCCTCTGTCCATAAGTACTTTAGTGAGGCGGAAGCCGTCCACTATTGGGTCTAGTACAAGAGCTGCTGATGCTCGGATCGGCCGGACTCGAGGTGCGTCTTTGGCAGAAAAACTAATTGCCGTGTCGCTCCATGGGCTTGCAGATCTAATTTGGTAAACCTCAGCAAGATTGGGATTCGCTCTCTTGTGGCAGTTATTTGAGGAGAACGTCTCGAAGACAGTGAATACATCAATGTCCTTCTCCCTTGTTACGGTGTTGGTGAGAATTGTCTTACCGCTCTTTGCTACCTGCCGGAGTACCCAACATGCTCTAAGGCAATGGTTTGGGACGTTATCCGGGGTTGCATGTATTTGGCAAGACGTACCGAGTAGTTCGTCCAGTATGGACATGTGCCTTGAAAAAGGTTTGTTCTTCTTGCCAATAGACATGTTGTCGGATGACCTACTAGGCTACGTCCGTTTAGTCTTGGTAGTGTACTGTCCGGATATGGCCTGTTCAAGAGGTGTCCTCTGGGCTTTCCAAGTATTTTCCATTGCACAATACTTCCGTACTAACTGCGATAGGTCTGTGAAACTCAGAACACGACATTGGTTGAGGGCGTTTGAGGTTCCCTCATCCCTGCAATTGCGGTAAAATATGGAAAATGCTTTGTCATCGCAGCAGTCCCTGATCTTGTTTTTAACAAGTAGGAATCTAGCCCTGAAGTAGTTGACCGTTTCCTTGGGCTGTTGTTGTATGTTCGAGATCATCTATGTCCGGGAATCCGGATTTGCTTGGAGAGTTTTTCCCAAGGTGGGTGGGTGTTGGTAATTTTGAATCTCGACCCAAATTGGTATTTGGAGTTTTGACAACCTCCGATGTGGGTGATCTGGGCTTGACAAGGTCTAGTCGTTCCCTGGGCCCGGCGCTAATCCCAGAGCTCAGGAAGCACAAAGTGCCTCCCGGAAGGGGAGTGTTCGGCTTGTTGTGTTCGGAGATCCGAACTGTGTCGGTCTTCGACTCGAGAGGGGGAGTCTCTTCAGCTCTTCAGATCCGAACTGTTGCCACTAGGTGAGTGATCGGGAAAGGATCGATCTCATCGTGGCCGGATTTAGATTCGATCTGATCTTCTGGCAATGAAATCCCTAGGGCGGCGAAGCGATCCAGCAGCTCGTTTAAGGGCGAGAGTTCTGTCGAGGTCACGTCATCGGAGTGGACGGAATCGTCATAAAGGTGGTGCTCGATGGTCGTAGAGAGTTCGGCCGGCCCATAAGCTATGCGGGTGCGTACAGCGAACCCGCCGAGTTGGAGAACCTGGCCGATAGACAAGTTGTTTCCGAGGGTGATCCCATCGTTGATAATGAGACGAGCCATCGATCGCTCATCGTGAGCGCACAGTGAAGCTCTCAATGAAAGCACCATTGTCGGTGTCAAAACCGGCAGATCTCAGGTAGGCAGGCCCAAGCTATGCGTTTAGAGGATCAATGGTAACAGGTGGTTGGGACACAAAGTTTACCCGGGTTCAGGCCCTCTCGATCGAGGTAATACCCTACTTCCTGCTAGATTAATATAGATGAATATGAGTACAAGAGTTGATCTACCTCGAGATCGTATTGGCTAAACCCTAAAGTCTAGCCTATGGAGATATTGTGATGATGATGATCCCCTCTACAGACTAAACCCCCCGGCTTATATACATGCCAGAAGGAACCTAGGGTTACAAGGGTGACTTTGGGAGGAAGTGATCTGATACATCCGGACTCTACACTTGCCTTTCTACATACATAAGAGTCATAACCGAACACGCGGGAGGGTCTTCTGCTTCTTCTTGAGGTGGCCCATCAATACGGCCCAGCTTCAACGACCCAAATGCCTGAGGACCCCTGAATATAGGACTCCCTCACCCACCGATTTGGTAATGCAAACTCTGTGTTTCCTTTTCGTAATGTTTTGGTCGCACCAAAATGAGCGATCGGTCCCACCGAGTTTGCCTGACCAAGTCTTTGTTTGCTTATTTCTGAAATCGGTCTCACTAAGTTCATGTGATCGGTATCACCGAGATGAGGTTTCGCCCTAAACCTAACGCATCGGTCTCACTGAGTTGGTATTGTCGGTCCCACCGAAAATCCTAACATTCGCATTTTGAACCAGGTCGGTCTCACCGAGTTTCACTACTCGGTCACACCGAGTTTGGTAAATTGTGTGTAACGGTTAGATTTTGTGTGGAGGCTATAAATATCCCTCCGACCCATTCTCCATCAAAGAGAGAGCCATCAAAACATGCCTACACTTCCACTACTCATTCTATGAGAGATAACCACCTACTCATTTGTTGAGACCCAGATATTCCAATCCTACCACAAGAATATTGATCTCTAGTCTTCCCCAAGTTGCTTTCCACTCAAATCATCTTTCCACCATATCCAAATCTATGAGAGAGAGTTGAGCATTGGGGAGACTGTCATTTTAAGCACAAGAGCAAGAATTTCATCATCAACACAACATCTATTACCTTTGGGAGAGTGGTGTCTCCTAGATTGGTTAGGTGTCACTTGGGAGCCTCCGTCAAGATTGTGGAGTTGAACCAAGGAGTTTGTAAGGGCAAGGAGATCACCTACTTCGTGAAGATCTACCGGAGTGAGGCAAGTGCTTCGTGGGCGATGGCCATGGTTGGATAGACAAGGTTGCTTCTTCATGGACCCTTCGTGGGTGGAGCCCACCATGGACTCGTGCAGCCATTACCCTTCGTGGGTTGAAGTCTCCATTAACGTGGATGTACGATAGCACCACCTATCGGAACCACGCCAAAAATCTTCATGTTTACATTGCGTTTTCTCCCTCCAAACTCCTCTCTTGTACCTTCATATGCAATGATTTACATTCCGCTGCTACACTCTTAGAATTGCACGTGTAGATTGATTGCTTGACTTGTGTGAAGTTGCTAAAATCTGCCAAAACTTAAAACTGGTAAAAGGCTTGATTTTTCTTTGGTCAAGTAGTCTAATCACCCCTCTCTAGACATACTTTTGATCCTACAAGTGGTATTAGAGCTTTGGCTCCATTTGCCTTTATTTCCATAGCTTTCGTGATCATATCCTTGGTTTCACAACCTAGGAGAGTATGGCGTCTAGCGAGGGAAATTACCACCGTAGAGGTCCTTACTTTGATGGTACTAATTTTGCTAGTTGGAAGCATAAGATGAAAATGCATGTTCTGGAACATAACCCCGCCATTTGGGCCATTGTGTGTATTGGTTTCTAAGGTGAATTCTTTGATGGAAGGGAACCAAATCGTGAAGCTACAGCTGAAGAATTGAAGATGTTGCAATAGAATGCTCAAGCTTGCGATATCCTCTTGAATGGATTGTGCCCCGAAAAAATCAACAAAATCAGCCGTCTTGAGAATGCAAAGGAAATTTGGGATACTTTGATTGATATGCATGAAGGTACCGAATCTGTCAAGGAATCCAAATTGGACGTGCTTTAAAGTAAACTTGACAAGTTCAAAATGAAGGATGGTGAAGGTATCGCTGAAATGTACTCTAGGCTTGCTCTCATCAAAAATGAGATTGCCGGCTTAGGAAGTGAAGAGATGACCGATAGATTCATCATCAAGAAGATCCTAAGAGACTTGGATGGAAAATATGATACCGTGTGCACATTTATCCAAATGATGCCCAATTACAAAGATCTCAAGCCAAAGGAAGTCATTGGTAGAATTGTTACTCATGAGATGTCACTTAAGGATAAAGAAGAGCTTCATAACAAGTCTAGTGGCGCTTACCAAACTTTATGTGATGCTCCAACATCATCAGGTGAGAAACAAGTCTTCAATGAAGAATTGAGCCAAATGGTGAAGAACTTCAACAAGTTCTACAAGAGTAGAAGCAAGGAAAGAAGTTCCAAGTCAAGGTCCTACAATGACAAAAGATCTTCTAGTCATGATCGTAATTGCTACAATTGTGAAAGACCCGGACACTACTCAAGTGAGTGTACGGCTCCCTCCAAAAGAAGAGAAGACTCACCTAAAAGGAGAAGTAGAAGAGAAGAATCACCTCCAAGAGAGAGAAGGAGTAGAGATGATCGTTATGAATGAAGAACCTCTCACAGAAGCGAGGATTCAGAAAGGAAGGACAAGTCATCAAGGAGCTATACAAAACGAAGACATCAAGATCATGTTGGTGAATGGGTATCCGGTTCCGACTCCAACAACCACTCCAAGAGAAGTTATCACTCCGACTCCGAATATACTCAAGATGAAGGTGTTGCCGGTCTTGCACTTGTGTCATCCAACTCCAATGACATATTTGAATCACCCAATGAAGGAATTGGAAGATGCTTCATGGCAAAATGCCCCAAGGTACCACACCCCGAGTATGTTGATTTCAATACTCATGAAGATGATTTGGTAGGATATGATGATTTACTTGTTGGTAGCACTAGTGACGAAAACTATGATACTGCTATTAATCATGCTAATCAAGATGAAACGGATGATAATGATAAGAAGGAAATTGAGCGTCTAACTAAAGAACTAAACACTCTTAAGTTAGCTCATGAAACTATCTTAGAGGATCATCGAGAGCTTTTAAAAACTCATGAGAAGCTACGTTTTGAAAAGCACAACCTAGAGCAAGAACATGGGTTCTTAAAAGCAATCAATGATGATCTTTGTAAGAAAAGTTCTTCTTACATTGCCAAGCGTTTACTCTTGTCTACCTACATGCCACAAGTAAAATCTAGCAATAAGAGTAAGAAACATTCTTCTTCTAGGAGTAACAATAATCATGCTAAATCCAATGATTCCACTAATAATTCTCTTAGGCAAGTTACTCTTGAGCAAGAAAATGGCTTACTGAAGGGAATTATAGAGAAAGATGTTTATAAGAGCCTTGCCGGGAGTAAGATATTCAAGGAAATTATACGCAAGCAAGGAACGCACCAGAAGAATAAAGGTGTTGGTTTTGAATGAAAGTTCAATGACAATGGATTTGAGTGGGAAGAAGATTAATACCCCAAGACGAAGTTTGTTCCTCAACAAGAGAAGTAAGATCATACTTCCTTCAAGGGGACACAAGCTCAAGATGATCTTCCACCACACGACCACAAGATAAAACGCAAGGACAAGCTTCAAGAGGAGATTCATGCATTTGAAGAAGCTCCAAAGGCCTTGATCAAGTGGGTTCCCAAGACTACATCAAGTTCTACTTCATCCAGTACGAATACAAGTCCAAGGATTCCCATCAAGATGATGTGGATCCCGAAGAAGAAGAACTATAGAGAGCTCATGAGGGTGACTCTGCCAACATACTTCACTCATATTCATATTGTCAAGGACAAGTGCAATCAACTTCCACATCTTGCACTAGTTCAAGGAGTCACAAACCGTCTTGTTGGTAAGTCAAGGAACAATGTAACCTAATGCTTTCATGGACATCATCTTGTGTGTACTTCACTCTATGTGCATGGATATCCTTGTTTCTTCCTTGTGGGACTAACCCATGTAGGTATTGAAAGTGAAAATCACTCCAATGGATTGCTCCAAATGACCTACATCAACATTGAGCATCTACATCTTCAACACCTACATGAAGTCATCATCGACAAAACCCAAGGTTAGTTCATCCCTCTTAGGGGAGATATCACATCTAGGGGGAGCTTTACTCTATGATTTGAGCTAAAGGAACTCTAATGGTGTGGACACAACAACACTTTATTTCATAGTGGTAACTGTAAGTGCATCTAGTGCCCCCTAGTTGGTTTTGGAGTATTTACAACAAACGTGGTTGAGGGACTAACGTGTTTGTGAGAATTGCAGGATAACACAGGTAATAGTCCCTCACTGATTCGGTTTACCTTCCAGAGATGACCCCTAAAAATGTGTGAAGACATTGAAGTCAGTAGTGGTTCGTGAAGACATTCACGTGAAGATAATAACCTATGAAGACATTCAATGAAGACTATAGAATACTAAGACATAGTTTCTTACGTAGTTCTTTTTCTTCTTTCTTGAGTAATACGAACCACCGCACTGTTAAGTGGGGTCCAAGTGAACATAGTCAGATGACTGACGTGATGCTCAACCAACATCCTATGTCTTCGAATGAAGACAATGAGAGCAAATCTTATCCAGAGCTGGATAAGTCAGCTTTACTAGGAGCTCAAGAAAAGTTGCCGCGTGTGTTCAAAATCCGACCATTGGACACGTGTCAGTTCCTTAGTGACCAAGGGTCATTTCGGACATATCATGTTGGGTTACCTCGTGGGTATAAATAGCCCACCCCCTACACCATAAATTGGTGGCTGCTCAGAGTTAGTGCATGGCTTTTGTTGTTAGAGAGCAACCCACCTCCGAAGCCTTTGAGAGAAAACATCCTTGGGAGGACAAAGCCAAAAACACCTAGAGCTAAAGAGTGTTAGGCATCACTGAAGTCTTTCTGTCTGTGTGACCTGAAGACTTGTTACACTTGAGGACTGAAATAACTTAAGGAGAACGGAAATAACTGAAGGATATAGTAGTAGCGAATTTTTCCTCATTGGTGAATAGGGTGGCTATATCATTCAGTTTAGTAAGATGTGCCACAACAGTTTAAGATTCGTAGCCATGGAAAGGATCAGATTCAACCAAAGTAATTAACTCAGGATCGACAAAGAAATCATAATCCTTATCGGAAATACAAATATGTGAAGTAGCAAAAGCAGGGTCATATTTCATTCTAGCATTCAAAGACTTTTCTTTCAGCTTAGCTAACAATTTCTTAAGATCATACCTATTGTTGCAAGCTAAAAGAACTCTAGCAGCTTCTTCGGCCATAACATAACCCTCAGGCACAACAGGCAATTCATATCTAGGGGGAGAATCTTCATCATCACTTTCATCACTATTATCAGTTTCAATAATTTCATTCTCTCTAGCCCTAGCAATTTATTCATCAGGAAATTCACCTAATGACATAGTATTATCAAGCATAGAAGTAGTTTCATCATAAGTATCATGCATAGCAGAAGTGACATCATCAAGAACATGCGACATATCAGATTCAATAGCAGGTGTAGGTGTCGCAAATTTACTCATAACAGAGGGTGAATCAAGTGCAGAGCTAGATGGCAGTTCCTTACCTCCCCTCGTAGTTGAGGGAAAAATCTTGGTTTTTTAATCTCTCAAGTTCTTCGTAGGGATCACCATTTATAAATCCAAGTGACTCAATGAATATAGCTATGCTCCCCGGCAACGGTGCCAGAAGATAGTCTTGATAACCCACAAGTATAGGGGATCACAACAGTTTTCGAGGGTAGAGTATTCAACCCAAATTTATTGATTTGACACAATTGGAGCCAAAGAATATTCTCAAGTATTAGTAGTTGAGTTGTCAATTCAACCACACCTGAAAGACTTAATATCTGTAGCAAAGTATTTAGTAGCAAAGTAGTATGGAAGTAACGGTAACAGTGGCAAAAGTAACAGTAGCAATTTTGTAGCAATTGTAATAGTGGTAGCAGAAAAATAACTAAGCAAAGAACAATATGTGAAAAGCTCGTAGGCATTGTATGAGTGATAGATAATTATGTCGGATGCGATTCCTCATGTAATAGTTATAACATAGGGTGACACAGAACTAGCTCCAGTTCATCAATGTAATGTAGGCATGTATTCCGAATATAGTCATACGTGCTTATGGGAAAGAACTTGCATGCCATCTTTTGTCCTACCATCCGGTGGCAGCGGGGCCCTATTGGAAACTGAATAATATTAAGGCCTCCTTTTAATAGAACACCGGACCAAAGCATTAACACTTAGTGAATACATGAACTCCTCAAACTAAGGTCATCACCGAGAGTGGTCCCCATTATTGTCACTTCGGGGTTGCTGGATCATAACACATAGTAGGTGACTAATGACTTGCAAGATAGGATCAAGGACTCACTTATATTCAAGAAAACATAATAGGTTTAGATCTGAAATCATGGCACTCGGGCCCTATTGACAAACATTACGCATGGCAAAGTCATAGCAACATCAATCTTAGAACATAGTGGATACTAGGGATCAAACCCTAACAATACTAACTTGATTACATGGTAAATCTCATCCAACCCATCACCGTCTAGCAAGCCTACGATGGAATTACTCATGCACGGTGGTGAGCATCATGGAATTGGTGATGGAGGAAGGTTGATGATAAGGACGGCGACGATCTCCCCTCTCCGGAGCCCCAAACGGACTCCAGATCAGCCCTCCCGAGAGAGATTAGGGCTTGGCGGCGGCTATGTATCGTAAAATGCAATGAATCCTTCTCTCTGATTTTTTTTCTGCCCAAACGTGAATATATGGAGTCAGAGCTGAGGTCGGTGGAGCCTCAGGGGGCTCACGAGACAGGGGGCACGCCCCACCCTCGTGGATAGGGTGTGGGCCCCCTGGTCTTTATTCTTTCGCCAGTATTTTTTATATATCCAAAAAATATACTCCGTTCATTTTTAGGTCATTCCGAGAACTTTCATTTCTGCACAAAAATAACACCATGGCAATTCTGTTGAAAACAATGTTAGTCCGGGTTAGTTCCATTCAAATCATGCAAGTTAGAGTCCAAAACAAGGGCAAAAGTGTTTGGAAAAGTAGTTACGTTGGAGACGTATCATCGGCATCCATCTCGTCCCGTCTACCAGTTCTTCAGTGTGGTAAATAGATCTCTCTGTTTACTGTCGTTTTGATCCATTGAAACCATGTAACTTCGCCACAAGTGGTTTCTGTCCATCTGAAAGTTGTTTCTTTCTGTATCCTTCTCTCATATCATGCAAGTTTATTCACTTATGCCTCACTGCTAGTTAGATTCGTCACTTGTACCTATTCTTGGATTGGTGCAAATCTGGAACCAACTCACTCCATATAAGTGAATGTCTTTGCACTATGAGGTCAATGTCTTCAAATAGTTTTTATCTTCATAATCTTCTGAGAATGCATATGACCTCTTCCCCTTCCCTCGCATCTCTAATGCTGTCACAGGTACATATCCATGGGAGAATCCCTTGGTTCTCATAGTCTGCAATCATTTGCAGAATTCTTACAGCGTCACATTGAATCTCCTAAAGCCAGTTCCTGTCTGACCAGTCGTCGGAAGACAAACTGCTTCGTGAAGCCCTTCTGTCTGAATCGATTGGCTTCTGATAAACAGTCCAAGAAAGGTGGCAGGCAGAGACGTACTGACACTGCCAAAGATCTTCCTCCGGATCTATTCACCATGTACAAGTCTGATCCAGAAGAGACATATGGAGAACGAAAATCTCGAATCCAATGCATACGAAGATATTGGACAGACCAATGGTTTCAGTAGGAATTTGTGACTCCTGAGTATGCTACCAAGAACGCCATTCGCCCTCCAAGGGGTGATATCGTCTACAAGAAGCTTCAGCCCAAGACTATGTCTAAAGCTATTGCCAAGAAATTCTATCCTTGCATGGTCAGAGGACCAATGCCTTCAAATGCTGACCCATCTAGTCTCCGATGGTGTCGTGATGATGAATTATTCGAAGAGAATTATAAGTTTGCCAAGAACTCTAGAACCCAGAAGAGGAAAGACTTTGGAATTAACTTCAATCCTGGCCCATCTCGGCCTCGTTCTGATGGAACACGCGAAGCCAATGATAATCGCGTTGGGCCCTTCAATGGCCTTGATGGACTGCTGTCCCACATCGCTGCTCGAAGGGCAACTATGGAGGATGTTGCTGAAGGCACGGAACCTGAACATGTTCCTGAGTCTGTGAAGCCTAAGAAGAAGTCGAAGGCTTCTAAAACTACAGCTGCCCCAAAAGCATCAAGTGTGAAGCCCCTGAAAATTGTACCTCCTGAATCCATTGTGCAGTCTGAGGATCACTCTCGCATCTCTCAGAGGTCTAAGCAGCTAGTTAAGCCATCTGGTCAAGGACTCACTCCAGGCAGCATACTGCGCAATGATGATGACATGGTAGATCTGTCCAGTGATGAAGATCTTGCCGATGATGCCCTTGAAATGCTAATCAAAAGCAAGCAACAGGCAGAAATCTTCAATGTTTTGCCTCTCTTTGACGCTGATATCATAAATAACTTCATCGATGAATGGTTTGAGGATACATCTCTTTCACTTCATGATCTTCAGCTTCTCATTGATATCAGTATGACCTTTCAAGGATACATTTCTCAAGAACTGACTGATGCACATAAGGTATCGAGCAGAAGAACAAAATTGATCACGAGAAGGCTTTGTTCAAGAAGCATATGGCAAGCCTCAGTGCTCAAGAAGTTCAAAACTATAAGACTATGATGACAGATCTCAAGGCTGAATTTTCCAAGCGACGTGATGTTGCAAGGGGCTCCAGGGAACATCTCAAGCACTATGCTGAGAAATGCGTTCAAGCCCACAATGAAGCTATAAAGAGGAAAGCTCTTGGCCATCCAAGCATTGACCCCAAGCTGGCCGCCAAGAAACTAAAGAAGAAGAAGAAGCCTACTGCTGAAGATACTAAAGCACCAAGGCAGGAGATACCCAGCATTGTCATCCCTGTCAGTATGACTGGCTCAAACCCAAAGGTCCCATCAGCAGCTTCAAATGAAAAGAAGACCAGGCAGGCTGAAGCTGAAGCTAAGAAACGCAAGCATCTTGATGTTCCTGATGCTGGTCCTTCCCAGAAGAAGCAGAGAACAAAAGCTTCCAAAGCTTCACATAAGCCTCGTGCCTCCTCCACAGAACCTCTTGTTGTTGAACCCATCTCTGTTGCCATGCCTGCCTCCTCCAACCGTGAGCGTCATCTCGTTATACATAAGGCTGCTACCACAGAGGCTCACCAGACTGAAGAGATTCCAGCTGCTAACTCTCCCGTAGCTGAAGACATTGGTCATGATGACAATGTTGGTCATGATGAAGTCCTTCCTCAGCTTGAACCCCAACCAGTTCAATCACCCGCTCTGACGAGTAGTGAACTCATAAGAATTGGCGGTCCGACGATGCCAATTGCTCAAGATGAATTTTGGGAAGAGCAACACCCGAACACCCCCTTACATGAAGTCATTCCTCGCACTCCACCGTCTCTTGCTACCACTCCGGTACTTGAGACTCCAAAAGCAACACCTAAAGAAGACATGGACCAGACCAATGCTTCACCAATAATGTCACCCAAGTTTCGAAGGCTTCGCAAAGGTCTCATGCCTAAAGCCTCCATGTCCAGCATTCCTGAAGATGAAGTACAAAACTCAAGCTTAGTGGCACGTCAAGTGTTTCCTGATGCCATTCCTTTAGCGTATGCTCCTGAATCTGAAGCCAAGGCGGCTGAAGATATTCCGACTGCATCAGCCAATGAAAAAAAGGAAGAGACTCATGAAGTCACTACCCCTCCCCAAGAAACTGTTGTACAAGAAGAAGAAGTGCCCGTCATGCAAGAAACCACTCCCCAAGATTCTGTTGTGCATGAGTCTCCTCTCCTTGAAGCCACTGAAGGTGAAGCTAATGTGGCTGCCCCTCCAATGAATACAGAAGCCAATGACAATTTCATGGCTGAAGATAATGTGGAGCGTGAAGTCATATAGCTGCCCCTGAAGTAATTGCTCCTTCTCCTGTGCCTCACACCATGCCCAAGCCCACAATCGTTATGGAGAGCTTGTCACTGTTAGGTGGCCAACACTATGACTATCATGTGGAGTGGCGGCCTCAGGCGCAGAAGCCAAAGCCCAGATTGCCTAGGCTTCCAAGCACTACGATGACACAAGGCTCCTTCAGTGTGCTCAGCTTCAGAGAGAACACCACTTTCTTTCACTCTGACAAGAACCCATACAAGAAGCCAAGGATCTCTTCTGATAGGTTCTGGAGTTTTCAGCAACGAAGCTATTACTCTTGCATTTTGTACAATCAAGACCGGATCTTTCCACATCAACACCTTGATTGTGATGCCATTGCTGCACTGCCATGCCTTGAAGAAGTCCTTGACTGCTTCGGAGATGTTGGATTGCTTCCATTTGTCACTGCATAGGAACATTGAAACGAAGAGCTTCTCCTGCAATTCTATGCTACTCTACATATCAGAGGCTACAACAGGGATCTGAAGACATGGATCCTTGAGTGGATAACAGGTGATATTCATCATGAAGCCAAAGCTCAGAATCTTCTTGAGCTTACTCCCCTCCACACTCTTGGTGAGTTATACGAGCCAGGTTGTTCTCTTTATCAAAAGGAGCTGGAAAGCATCTTCAAAAAGGCTAAGCCCAACATGAGTGAAATGCTCAGTATGATGAAGCCACTGCCCCTGGAAGCTGATTATACAAAGGAATTCTTCGTCAAGGACCTCGAGTATCTGCCTCGCACCATATATTATATTCTTCGGCGTACTCTCTAGCCCATTAAGGGACACTCGTCTGAAGCCAAACTGGAAGGCGTCATGAAGACTCTGGTATTTTACATTCTCAATGGCACCAGATTCAACACACATGACTTCTTCATTCGTCAACTAGCTGTGTGTGGTATTGATCTATTTGGCCTCAAGTTCTATGCTCCATGGATAATTCGGCTCATTAAGCTTCACTCCACTATCAACTATCAAGCCTCTGCACGCAATCATGTTGTCTTTTTTCCTGAAGTTGATATGTCTTATGAAGCCATCTATCCTGAGCCTGCCAAGCAACCACTTCAACTGCTCAATGCCTAAGAAGCATCTCCGTATCCTCAATGACTGAGAGCTTCTAGTCTCACTTTACCAGAAGCAGGATAAGCATCATGATTGTTTGAAGCGGCAGATGCAAAGTCTTCTCACTTATGTGAATCGCATTTGCAACTTGGCTACAAAAAACTCCTTCGTTGCTCATGAAGCATGTCGGCAGTCCTGGAAGAGTCTCACATTGCTCTGCTCTGAAGATGATCTTCAAGCTGATGGCTTCACCAAGAGCTTCAAGTTTGACTCATGGCCTCCACAATATGTGACTTGGCGTCCGACTCCCTGCATTGAAGATTCTGAGTATTCATATTTGGCTGCAACTGTTGTTGCTCGTGTCCTCGATGAAGAAGACGACGCCACTTCTCCAGCAATAGCTTCACTGCATCACGACTTTGCGTTAGGCCCTTCTGCACCGACCAACTCCAACATCAACCCAGCTGCACCAGCAGCTTCACCACCTAGGAACGAATAAATGCTCTATGTCTTCAACCCTTTTTGGTCCTTACTGACAAAAGGGGAAGAAGCATATGAGTTGATAGTCTTCAAGCGGGTCCATATATGGGTTGGGTGCCATATTTTCTTAAGTTCTTACAACTCTCGTTTCGGAACATTTGGCTCTTGAGTTGTGACACTTAAACTTGATGGTCGTCTGCTACATTTGATGCTGTTTCTTATGGTTGGTTAAATATCTATCCTATGCGCATGAAGTCATTCAGTAGACGCCCATTTTTCATTATTCATATCATTATCTTCACTACATCTATGTATGCATGATGGATTGTCTTCATAGGATTGAGGGAGATCTCCACAAAGCAAAACCTGCCATGTGCCTTTGCATTCAAAAGCAAATTTCCTATATGCACATCTTCAGGGGGAGCCCTCTCAATCTCATGAAGTCAATGACCGTGTTATCTACAGTTTCACATATTTTATCCCCGTTGAAAACTTCAACCTGTTTGTCATCAATCACCAAAAAGGGGGAGATTGTAAGTGCATCTAGTGCCCCCTAGTTGGTTTTGGAGTATTGGCGACAAATGAGGTTGAGGGACTAATGTGCTTGTGATAATTGCAGGATAATATAGGTAATAGTCCCTCACTGATTCGGTTTACCTTCTAGAGATGACCCCTAAAAATGTGTGAAGACATTATAGTCAGTGGTGGCTCGTGAAGATATTCACGTGAAGATAATGATCTATGAATACATTCAATGAAAGAGTATAGAATATGAAGACATAGTTTCTTTCATAATTCTTTTTATTCTTTCTTGAGTCATAGGAACCACCACACTGTTAAGTGGGGTCCAAGTGAACATAGATAGATGACTGACGTGATGCTCAACCAAAATCCTATGTCTTCGAACGAAGAAAATGAGAGCACATCTTATCCAGAGATAGATAAGTCAGCTTTACTTGGAGCTCAAGAAAAGTTGTCGCGTGTGTTCAAAATCCCACCGATGGACACGTGTCAGTTCCTTAGTAACAAAGAGTCATTTCGGACATATCATGTCGGGTTGCCTCCTGGCTATAAATAGCCCACCCCCTACACCATAAATTGGTGGCTGCCCAGAGTTAGTGCACGGCTTTAGTTGTTTGAGAGAAACCCACCTCCGAAGCCTTTGAGAGAAAAGATCCTTGCGAGGACAAAGCCCAAAACACCCCGAGCCAATGAGTGTTAGGCATCACTGAAGTATTTATGTCTGTTTGATCTAAAGACCTGTTACACTTGAGGACTGTGTATCCTCCAGCCGGTTAGGCATCGCGTTCTGAGCATCCAAGAGTCATTGTGGATCGCCGATGAACGAAGTCTGTGAAGGTTTAGAAGTCTACCTTGTCGACTTACCAGAGTGATTGGGCGAGGACTAGGTATCCTTAGCTCAAGGGGAATAAGGTGAAGACATGGTCTTAAGAGTTCAATCTCAGCCTCCCTAACCAGACGTACAGTTGTCACAGCAACTGGAACTGGTCTACCAAATTCCCCTCGTCTCCAAGCTACTGGTTCTATCTTCCAACCCATTTACATTCCAGTTTGTCTTCGCGAAGTCATTGCGTGTGTGTCTGATCTGTTTGACTTCACTTTGTGAATACTGTCCCCTGTTTACCTTCATTACTATCTTCCATCTTGATCCATGTTATCTAGCTATCAATAGTCTTCATATTATTTCTATGATGCTTACTTGACTATTGTGTGTCTAGAGTCGTTTATCTTCCGCTCCTTATCATATAGGTTATTTTCATCTGTTTGTCATTAAAAGATATCCTGTTTTGAAGACTTTCGGGAAAATCGCCTATTCACCCCCCCCCTCTAGTCGATAACTTGCACTTTCAGTAACCCCACTTGTTCTTAAACGATGAGTATGACCTATGATCAAATGTTCTCATTTGACTCCTAAGTCAAGATACTCATATATAGATGACCTAGTCATGGCCAATTGCTTGATAGATGCTAGAGTGTTTGTGCATGCTTTGCCAGATATTTCATTTGCCATCTTATTGTGTGAGCATGTTGGATGCAGAATTCTCTTCATTCAAGGACATCCATTTGTTGCTTTGATTGTTTGGTCTTTTCTTTTGCCAAATAGATGGACAAGAATGCCTAAGTACTCCCTTTATCTATCTATGGTTTTCTTGTCTCAAACTCTATTCGTGCTACATCACAAAGTTTGATCAAGTCGGATTCGAACCCTCTGGGTTAGGAGCACTCGGAGCCCCATATTCGTCATAGACTTAAACTTCCAAAACCTTTTCGTGTATTTCGGTCTGACCGATTCATTCCTTTCAGTCATAACGAGTTCATTGAGTTGATCTAGGTTTCAATCTCGGTGCAACCAATTTGAACAGTTCGGTCACACCGAGTTGCAGTAACCGCTTGCGATTCTGCATCTCGGTGCCACCAAGCCATTGCACTCAGTCACACCGACATGGTCTGGATATGTATACCCACGGGTCAAATTTTGGAAATTTCTTTGAAACCCTTCGCTCGCACCGGTCCAGCGCTGCCTACTCGAGGTCTCCAAATCATCTCCTCGTCGCCAGCGAGCCCCTGTCGCTGGTCTCCGCTGCTATCAACGAAAATCTTCGCCGTCGTTCTCGCCGTAGCGAGCTCATCACCAAGTTAGGGTATGAGTTCGATCCTTTGTGCTTTCTCACTTTGATTCTTAGCACGAAGATAATGCCATGATTCTTGCCACGTTTGAGATATTTCTATCAAGCAAAAACTTCCTTTAGATTAGATTTGATCCAAAATCTTAGGGTTAGGTTACCGCCGAATTCATCTCGGACCGACCGAGTTGTAGAAATCGGTCTCACCGATTCGGCTTAGGACATTGCACTTGTGATTTTCAGTCTGACCGAAACTTATAGGTCGGTGTGACCGAGTTCGGTTCTTAGTGAAACCCTGGCAATCTTGGAGTCACCGAACTATGTCTCGGTCTGACCGATTCCACTAGTTTAGACTCTAATATTGCTTCGGTGTCACCGAGTTTAACAAATCGGTAGCTCCGAAATGCTTTCTGTAGAAAACTAAAACTAAGTTTTTGACTCAATTGTTTTGCAAAATCTTTGCACTTTGTGATTCTCATCCACTCTATCTCAACTATATCTATTCACGGGCTCACCTTTCAGGGTCAGCTTGTAGTTTCAGCTATGTCAGACAACCGTGACAGTCAAAAAAGGTCTGAGGAACAGGTTAACTTAAATGAGGGCACTAGTCCCTTTGACAGCTATGATGATGGAAGCATAAGTACTCCAAGCAACTTGTCTAAGGCTACTACTATGGATAGGAGGAAAATAAATTCAGATTCTGCATATGAGGACTTTGCCGTTGAGGAGGAAGTCACCTCCAAGAAAAAGTGCTGAGAAAGGAATATGCTGCTGCTGCTGCAACCAAGCCTGGGTTGCATCAGAAAGCTCCTGCCAAGAGAGTGCCAATGTGCAAAGCTAGAGCTTCCACATAAGAAACCATGGAATTTACTGTTGAAGCAAGAGATGATGAGCCTACTGGAACAAAGAAGAGCGCTAGGAAGACTACTGTCAGAGTGATTGGAAGGCCATCTATGAGAGATGATGCTTCTGATGATGAGGATGCAGATGAGCCTGTTGCACTTGCTGCAAAGACTTAGAACTCCAGCTCCTCAGACGTCAGCTGAAGTCTTCACAAATGATATTCTCTCCACGCCATCTTCGCACTCCGGAGCTCCCGGAGATCATGCTTAGAGTGTTGTATAGCACTATGCATTTTCGAGCTTTTTGGTAATTTGTTGCCAAAGGGGGAGAAAGTTTATAGATCAAAGGCTTCGAGAGAGAGTGTGTGTTTTCCTTTCTTTTGCCTTCCTTGCTACTTTATTTGATTGCTTGTTTGGTTGATACTCTACTTATGTGTGTGTAAGATACTTCTATGTTCATGTGCTTGATCATATCATACTTTAATGCTTGTGCTTGAATTATGATATTCTATCTCTCATTTATGATCATTCACATCTTGTCTTGGTAATGAGTTCATATTTCATATTCTATCTTTTTGAGTGCTCCACCAACATGTATGTGACATGGAAGAGTAACCCATGATCCTAATCGATTGTGCATTTGCATTCAAAAGCAAATTTTAAATAATGCACAAATTTAGGGGGAGCTCTTGCATATCACATACTTCTCAAAGCGACGATGTACTTCATCTATATTATCATTTGTCGAAGCTTTGATCTATATGTTGTCATCAATTACCAAAAAGGGAGAGATTGAAAGTGTAACTAATCCCCGGGTGGTTTTGGTAATTCATAACAACATATAGCTCATTGAACTAATGTCCATTCAACATTAATGTTTCAGAAAGTTTAATGATTGGTATGGCATGGACTAGAGATGTGGACCCCTCAAAATGCTAAGGACACATATTGGCAAAGGCTCAAGACTCTAGATTTTCATTTTAGCGATCCAAGATCACATTGAGTCCATAGGAAAAGCCAATACTATTAAAAGGTGATGAGGTGTTGCGTAATGGCTTGCTTGCTCAAAATGCTTAGTGATATGCTCCAAAAACCCTCAACCACTTTCTCATTTCCACATATGTCCTAAACCTAAAGTCAAACTCGACACCACCGATTTGATCTATCCGGCGCCACCGAGTTCACTTGACATAGCCAATGTAAGAAACCCTAATTATTTCGGTCTCACCGATAGGAATCTCGGTCACACCGAGATGGGATTGCAAACTCTCAGTTTCCCTTCATAATGTTTCAGTCTAACCGAGATGAGCGATCGGCCCCACCGAGTTGGCAATGCAAACTCTTTGTTTCCTTTTCGTAACGTTTAGGTCTCACCGAAATGAGCGATCGGTCCCACCGAGTTTGCCTAACCAAGTCTCTGTTTTCTTATTACTGAAATCGGTCTCACCGAGTTCATGTGATCGGTCTCACCGAGTTGAGGTTCTACCCTAACCCTAGCGCATCGGTCTCACCGAGTTGGTATTTCGGTCCCACCGAAAAGCCTAACGTTCACATTTTGAACCAGGTCGGTCTCACCGAGTTACACTATTTGGTCCCACCGAGTTTGGTAAATTTTTTAATGGTTATATTTTGTGTGGAGGCTATAAATACCCCTCCACCCAGTTCTCCATCAGAGAGAGAGCCATCAGAACATGCCTAGACTTCCACTACTCATTTTGTGAGAGAGAACCACCTATTCATCTGTTGAGATCACGATATACCAATCCTACCACAAGAATCTTGATCTCTAGCCTTCCCCAAGTTATTTTCCACTCAAATCATCTTTCCATCATATCCAAATCTGTGAGAGAGAGCTGAGTGTTTGGGAGGCTATCATTTGAAGCACAAGAGCAAGGAGTTCATCATGAACACACCATCTATTACCTTTCGGAGAGTGGTGTCTCCTAGATTGGTTAGGTGTCACTTGGGTGCCTCCGTCAACATTGTGGAGTTGAACCAAGGAGTTTATGAGGGCAAGGAGCTCGCCTACTTCATGAAGATCTACCCGAGTGAGGCAAGTTCTTCGTGGGCGATGGCCATGGTGGGATAGACAAGGTTGCTTCTTTGTGGACCCTTCATGGGTGGAGCCCTCCGTGGATTTGAATAGCCGTTACCCTTCGTGGGTTGAAGTCTCCATAAACATGGATGTATGATAGCAACACCTATCAGAACCACGTCAACAATCTCCATGTCTACATTGTGTTTGCTCCCTCCAAACTCCTCTCTTTTACCTTCATTTGCAATGATTTACATTTCGCTGCTACAGTCTTAGAATTGCATGCGTAGGTTGATTGCTTGACTTGTGTTAAGTTGCTAAAATCTGCCAAAACTTAAAATTGGGAAATAGGCTAGATTTTTCTTTGGTCAAGTAGTCTAATCACTCCCCTCTAGACATACTTTTGACCCTACAGGATATTATATTTGTTGTCATAGATAGATTTTCAAAAATGGCACACCTTATACCATGTCATAAAAGCGATGATGGTGCTAATGTTGTTGACCTATTCTTTCGTGAAATTATTCAATTGCATGGTGTGCCAAATAGTATTATTTCATATCATGATACTGTGTTTCTTAGCCACTTTTGGAGATGTTTATGGGCTAAAATGGAGACTAAACTGCTTTTTAGTACTACATGTCACCCCCAAACCGATGGGCAAGCTGAAGTAGTCAATAGAACATTGTCTACTATGCTTAGGGCTGTTTTGAGGAATAACAAGAAAATGTGGGAAGAATGCTTGCCTCATATTGAATTTGCTTATAATCGTTCGCTGCATTATACTACTAAGATGTGTCCTTTTGAAATTGTGTATGGTTTCTTACCTTATGCACCCAATGATTTATTGCCTCTTTGTCATGCCCAAGATGCGATTCTATCCCGATCACGTGATAACCTCGTGATTGGGGCACAACCGCATTTCGGGCGCTTTGCAAGATGGATATCATTACTTTGTACTATTACATAAATAGATGGGGATACATAAAAGTCATACAATTGCCACCTGAATACAACACATCATTGTTCGCACACAAACACGTCACCGTGTACCCTTGACGCCGAGGGTGATGCACCGCAGCTCACGTCGAAGGTGACCCGTCCAGAAGCGCGATACGCAAGTAATCCGACGGGCGCTTTTGTGGACCCCGAAACCTCGCTTGCTTGGGAGGGACCCCGTCAAGACTAGCGGTGGCTATGAGCTTCCCTAGGTCGATCTGATCGCCCCTAGGGCCTTGTGCATCGCCGCCCTGCAACAAGAAGAACGAACAAAGAACAAGGAAGAAGAAGAACAAGGGAGAGGGATAAAAGGTAAAGGTAAAAAGTGGTAGATGAATTGATCGATTGTGTGTTGTTGTTCAATCGGCTGTCACCCCTTAAGTATATATAAGAGGCGGCTGGACTTCCCGTGGAAGGAAAAGGCTTCAATTCACGTCCAAAACCCTATTCCAATTCGGATTTGTTTGGTCCGAACTTTCCAAAACTGTTCGGAAAAATCTGGCTGTATCTTGCGGGCTATGTTTGGAGAAGTAAACGATCTTGGATGGAAACGAGCCCAAAAGCAGTCTTGACCGTTTCGACGAGACGAACAACTATCATGTTGAACGTTTTTTGATCTAAGGCCATCTTGAGGGGGTTTTCAGCTGTTTTCCGAAGTCTACAGTAGCGAAATTCAAAACTCGGACGAACATACCCGGAGTGTCTGGCCATCCACAGAGAAAATCAAAACCCGGATAGTTGTCCCTGGAGTGTCCGGCCATCTAGTGCAGCAGCGTCTTGTACTGGTTGTAACATTTGCATACGACCTCGGATTTGGATGACTTTTATATCAAAATAAACCGTTTCGATGAGACGAAGATAAATCGTGCAGAGATTGTTCTCATACGTGGCCATCTTGAAGGTTTAATTGACCGAATACTACTCTGAATAGAAAATATGAGTACTTTGAGTATAGTTTCGGCCCTCGAGATAAAATTGGATAGCGATGACCCAAACTTCAAAGATGTCCACATCGACAATACGGAACTTTTTCATGTAGGTCATTTCTTCATTTGAAGCCATCTTAATTGCATTTTGTACCATGCAAAAATCTGGTATCAACAAATGCCCCCGCTGTTTTTCAGCAAAGCTTGAATGTCGAAAAATAATTTGCACCATGTTTATTCTAAGGACGATGTCAACACTCCATTGTCCATTTGTACTCTTAGGGCGATAATTGTGTATCGGCCATTGCTTGTTTGAACCTCTTGATGCAAACTGGGGTGAAAACTTCTAAACTTCTATAACAATCCGGTGATAAAGTTCCATAGGTATGTATCCCAAAACCATCCTCCGAACCATATTGTTCACCCTTTTGCTAGGATTTTGCAAATAATCACGAATAAACTTCTTACTATCCTTGCTTCGCTTGCATAAAAGTTTCATTAGTGGTTGAATCAATGGACTTTCGTTCGGCCTTACCTATGTTGATGAGACTAAGCATCGGCTATTGATAGAAATGCAATACAACATGATTAACATAGTAGCCGGATGCTTGCTATGCGAACTCTTCCGAATTGTCAGGCCTAGATATATGAGCAATGCTAAAATAATTCAAAGTAGAAATTATATCTAGACATTTATCAAGAAAACATTAAGTGATTCTGCAAAAGATTAAAGACTTTGGATATTTGTTGCACTACTAATAACGAATCACCAAAAGCCTCAATATGTGTAGCACCTATGGCAAGCAACACCTCTAAGCCGAATAACAATGCTTCATGAGGCTTCACAAAATAGCACCACATGGAGATATATAAACAACACCAATACCTTAGCCATTGCTACAAATTTAACCATCAATATATAATCACCATGGTACTAGAGAGATAAAGCTAAAATCAGTAGTATGCATGATGTCAATGTGATGCTCAATAATAAAATCAACCATGATTTGGCTTTACATAAATTTTGAAAACAAATAAGCCAAAGCACACCCAATCAAAACGTAAGTCCACTTTGCAGTTTTGGTGAATTCGTCTATGCATTTTATCTTCAATGCCATCAATTTGACAAATTTCTATGCAAGCAATTATCTCAAACTCTACTCAAACTAAGGACGGTGTTAGAATACCACAACGGCCATTCTTAGATATATTATTAGGGTGATAGATAAATATCAGTCATTACCATGAGGTCCATGTCCAATTCACCCACCAAAGCATGAATAGCTGAAATAAACAAATGAAATAACAATAAAATATCTCGGCCCATTTGTATTTGCAACAAAAATGTAACTAACCAAATGTATAGTGATTTGGTAATACCCTCTCATGATATGGAAAATTATGTTGCATCCATGGATCAAAATAAACCCATGGAGGGTAATTGATCATACCTAGGGATGAATTCCATGTCAAAGGCATCAATGGCATGGTTGAAGAAAATGGATGGTGTGCTAACCTAAGATTTTGATGTTGTGATGCACACCTTCGGCTTAATTGTTTGCTGCTTCCATCCTTCTCTTTCTTCACATTTATTGTACTTGTTATAATAGAATCATCCACATTATTTTTCATTTGATTGATCCTCTTGGGAACCCATGCCATGTCCTTCTTTTGCCAATACGATCAGCTGAGTGGGCATTTCGGCTGTGACTCCATTTTGACCATTGGTAATTCTTTTTTGGTCTTATGCACCCTCAACTTCTTTTCTTAAGATTTGGCACTTTTATTTCTAACAATTGATTGCTCCACTTCTTTGCCTTTTGTAGCAAATGTCAACAATTTAATTGGCTCTTTGTTATTTGAGATCAAATCTGAAGTAGTACACTTACAACGATCTTTATTGACCCGATACTTGCTTCACTAGCTCTTTCTTCGTCCATGGGGTCCGGACCGATTCCTTATGATTGAAACGGTCTTTAACATATGATTGTTCAAATGTTGATCTTCTCGGAGCTGCATAACATTGGTGAGATGGTCTAAAATAAGATGGAGAATGTGCCCTTGTATCATACCTGTCCCATGATGGATATGGATCTACATGAGCATAGGGAGGCATCCACGGCATTGGCATTGGCAGCACAAAATAAGGATATGAATATGTTGCATGAAGATTCTCACTTTGCCAATACCGATCCTCTTATTTGTGCCTCGGGGATGGTCTTGATTCTCTTAAATTACTTGGCCGATAAGCACTGTTCTCCTCACTTATCTTCTGATATTTTTCAAATAGTTGCGCGAAAGTGACTTTCGGCCTTTTACCTTTGTGATTACCTCGGCCTTTGCTTGCTTTTGATTTGCTTTCATAGATCATTGGATTTGCTTGCTGCCCCCAAGTCCTTGGCCTCTTCATTGTACCTTCGATGGAATTCTTGATCTTAAGTTTATGCTCATTATGCTCTCTAATAACTTCTTTACTTGAAAGCTTGATCCTGTCACCTGTAGTTTTTACCTTCTCATGTTTAAATGGATCGGCTTGAAGCAACCGATGAAAAAAAAACTTTTTCCATCAGGACCAATTGGAATAGAGTGGTCATCTCTTGGTGTTTCAACAAACTTCAATCGTCCTTTATCAATGGCCGATTTAACTATTTGACGAAACATGTTGCAATCCTCAAAATTATGCTTGGACAAATCATGCAACTTACAATACATTCGTCCCTGGATTGATGGCTTGACGTAGTGATTAAGAATTCTAATGTAATTATTTTTCCGCAACAAATCAAATATTTGATCACGCATGCTTGAATTGAAGGTATACTTCTTATTGTTGAATCAGTCTTGCGGTGAGAATGGTTTTGGAGGTAAGCAAATGAATGGTTCGGATTTGGAATCTCCCCTTTCGGCTATGCAATGTGTTTTGCACTCTATACCCGACGTCTTTTGATAAGATATCATAATAGCATCGGTTTTCTCAAAAGAATTTAACCCTGGCTTTAAATTTCTGAAACGAAGATAGATAGAACATACATGTCTCAATTGAGACCAAATGCAAGCCAAGTAATAAATAAGGAAGGCTACCCACTTAGATATGAACTTTAGATAAAGCAGTAGGGAAAGCCGTGGCTGCAGCAATAAATCTCTAACGGTCTTTATAAATGGCGCAATGGGTTGACCGATATGTTCAATAACAATTTTATTGCTAACAAGTAAATTACCCTTCTTCATTGGTCTTTCTAAATTACTTATGAGGATTTTTCTAATAGATACATCAACTATGAAGATGTGACCAAATCTAGAAATAGGAAAATTACTTGCTAGACATACCTGTAAGTGCATCTAGTGTCCCTTAGTTGGTTTTGGAGTATTGACGACAAACATGGTTAAGGGACTAACGTGTTTGTGAGAATTGCAGGATAACACATGTAATAGTCCCGCACTGATTCGGTTTACCTTCCGGAGATGACCCCTAAAAATGTGTGAAGACATTGAAGACAATAGTGGCTCATGAAGACATTCACGTGAAGATAATGACCTATGAAGACATTCATTGAAGACAATAGAATGCGAAGACATAGTTTCTTTCGTAGTTCTTTTTATTCTTCCTTGAGTCATAGAAACTACCATACTATTAAGTGGGGTCCAAGTGAACATAGTAAGATGACTGAAGTGATGCTGAACCAAACACCTATGTCTTCGAGCGAAGACAAATCAGAGCGAACCTTATGCAGAACTGGATAAGTCAGCTTTACTTGGAGCTCATGTAAAGCTGCTGCGTGTGTTCACAATCTGACCGTTGGACACGTGTCAGTTCCTTAGTAACCAAGGGTCATTTCGGACATATCTGTCGGGTTGCCTCATGGCTATAAATAGCCCACCCCCTACACCATAAATTGGTGGCTGCTCAGAGTTAGTGCATGGCCTCCGAAGCCTTGGAGAGAAAAGATCCTTGCGAGGACAAAGCCCAAAACACCCAGAGACAAAGAGTGTTAGGCATCACTGAAGTCTTTCTGCCTATGTGACCTAAAGACTTGTTACACTTGAATATTGTGTATCCTCCAGCCAGTTAGGCGTCGTGTTCTGAGCATCCAAGAGTCATTATGGATCATCGGTGAACGAAGTCTGTGAAGGTTCGAAAGTACCTTGAAGACTTACCAGAGTGATTGGGCGAGGACTGGGTATCCTTAGCTCAAGGGGAATAAGGTGAAGACACGGTCTTCAGAGTTTAATCTCAGCCTCCCTAACTAGATGTACAGTTTTCACAGCAACTGGAACTGGTCTACCAAATCTCCTGCGTCTCTAAGCTACCGGTTCTATCTTCCAACTCATTTACATTCTAGTCTGTCCTCGTGAAGTGGTTCCTGTACAGATTTGTTACTCCCGAGTATGATTCCAAGAATGCCATTCGCCCTCCATGGGGTGATATCCTGTACAAGAAGCTTCAACCCAAGACTATGTCTGAAGCCATTGCCAAGAACTTTTATCCGTGCATAGTCAGAGGACAAATGCCTTCAAATGCTGACCCATCTAGTCTTCGATGGTGTTGTGATGATGAATTGTTTGAAGAAAACTACAAATTTGGCAAGAAGTCTCCAACTCAGAACATGAAGGATTTGGGCATTATGTTCAATCCTGGCCCATCTCGGCCCTGGTTTGATGGAACACGAGAAGCCAATGAAAATCGCGTTGGCCCCTTCAATGGCCTTGATGGACTACTATCCTACATTGCTGCTCAAAGGGAAACTAGGGAAGATGTTGCTGAAGACAAGGAACCTGAAGGTGTTCCTGGGTCTGTAAAGCACAAGAAGAAGTCAAAGACTTCTGAATCTACTGCTGCCCCAAAAGCTTCAAGCATGTAGCCCCTGAAAACTGCACCTCCTGAACCAAGTGTGCAGTCTGATGATCACTCTCGCGTCTCTCAGAGGTGTAAGCAGCTTGTGAAGCCATCTGGTCAAGGACTAACTCCAGGCAGCATACTGTGCAATGATGATGACATCATAGATCTGTCTACTGATGAAGATCTTGCTGATGATGCCCTAGAAATGCTAATCAAGAGCAAGCAACAGGCATAAATCTTCAACGCTTTGCCTCTCTTTGATGCTGATATCATCAATAACTTCATCGATGAATAGTTTGAGGATACATCTCTTTCACTAGACGATCTTCAGCTAACCATTGATATCAGTGCGACCTTTCAAAGCTATATTGCTCAAGAACTGACTATTGCACAGAAGATTATCGAGCAAAAGAACAAAATTGATCATGATAAGGCTCTGTTCAAGAAGCATATGGCAAGCCTCAGTGCCCAAGAAGTTCAAAACTTCAAGACCATGATGACAGACCTCAAGGCTGAATTCACCAAGAGTTGTGATGTTGCACGGGGCTCCAGGGAACGTCTCAAGCACTATGCAGAGAAATGTGTCCAAGCCCACAATGAAGCTGTGAAGAGGAAAGCTCTTGGCCTTCCAGGCATTGACCCCAAGTTGGCCGCCATGAAGCCAAAGAAGAAGAAGAAGCTTGCTGCTGAAGACACTGATTCCCCAAGGCAGGAAAGATCTAGCATAGTCTTCCCTGTCAGCATGACTGGCTCGAAGCCAAAGGTCCCGTCAACAACTTCTGATCAAAATAAGACGAGGCATGCTGAAGATGAATCTAAGAAACACAAGCACCTTGATGCCTCTGATGCTGCTCCTTCCAAGGAGAAGCAGAAGACAAAAGCTTCAAAGGCTTCACGTCAGCCTCGTGTCTCCTCCACAGAACCGCTGGTTGTTGAACCCATTTTTGTTGCCCTACCTGCCTCCTCCAACCATGAGCGTCGTCTCGTTATCCATGAGCCTGCTACCACAAAGGCTCAACAGACTAAAGAGATTCCAACTGCTAACTCTCCTGTAGCTGAAGACATTGGTCATGATGAAAATGTTGGTGATGATGAAGTCCCTCCTCAGCTTCAACCCCAACATGTTCAATCACCTTCTCAAACGAGCAGTGAGCTCATATGCATTGGTCGTCTTATAACGCCAATTGCTCAATATGAAGTTAGGGACGAGCAACCCCCAAACACCCCCTTACACAACGTCACTCCTCGCACTCCGCCGTCTCTTGTTACCACACCGGTACTCGAGACCTCCACAGCAACACCAGAAGAAGACATGGATGTAATGCCCAGGATGGGACTATACCTCCTACGTGTCGAGGCACGACTTAAAGGTATAAGCCCATTCTGGAATGATCTCAAGTTTGGTATCTTTGCACGACTCATGTAAAATAGAGATGAAATTGCAAAAGGATAGTTGGCTTACACTCGCCACGTCACACAAAACATTACATAAGCAAAACATCATTCAAAACATCACAACCCGACTACGGGCGAAGATCCAAAAGAAAGATACCAAATAAATAAACAACACAAGGTCCAGATCGCCCCTAGTAGGAACCACTACTGATCGTCGAAAACGTCACAAGCATACGGCCACGCTCTTCATCGAACTCCCGGTGGAGTTCTGATCCATCTCCTTCATCATTCTCGGCTGAACCTGCATCTTGTGTTGTAGTATCTGTGAGCCACGAGGACTCAGCAATCCCATAACCATGGGTATCAAGACTAGCAAAGCTTTATGGGTAGGAAGAGGTAAAGTGGTGAGGTTGCAGCAGCGGCTAAGCATAATATGGTGGCTAACTTACGAGTACAAGAATAAGATGAGCATCTACGCAAACGATCGCAAACTAGTAGTGATCGCTAAAGATCCTGAACTACCTACGAGTCAAGCATAACCCCACCGTGTTCTCTTCTCAAAGTGAAAAGAGACAGTCACGGTTACTCACACAGTTGTGTGTTTTACTTCGGATCCTCTGTCAACTTTTCTACAACCGGACATTAACAAATTCCAATCTGCCACATAACCGCGGGCACGGCTTTCGAAAGATCATAACCCTGCAGGGGTGTCCCAACTTAGCCCATCACAAGCTCTCACGATTAGCTGAAGTGATAAATATAATATTATCACCCCTTATCTTAGGGAAATCCGATCAGGCTCGGCATCCCGGTGCACAAGACATTTCGACAATGGTAAAACAAGTCCAGCAAGACCTCGCCTGCGTGCTGACACCCTGATAGTAGCCGCGCGTATCTCGTCTCAGGCCACAACCGGATAGGTGATCCTACGAGTAAAACAGCCCTCGGGATTCCCCAAGGTGGCCCCGCAGTCTCCCCGTTTGGGACCAACACCATCAGCACTGGCCCCCCTGCTATGTAGAAAAGAATCTCGAGGGCGCGACCCCCTATGCAAATTTAATTAATTAATTAAGTTGTTATTATGAGGCAAATTAAAACCAATGTTGGGCCTTGCTGGAGGAGTTTTATTCAAAGACAAAGTGTCAAGGGGTCCCCATATACCCAACCTTGTAAGGAACGCAAAATCAAGGAACATAATGCCGGTTTATCGGCGCCTAAGGTGGCATGAGTGGAACAAAACACCGAGCAAAAGGCCAAGCCTTCCACCCATGCCCAATATATAGGTGTGTTAATAATAATAATGAATATTGTGATATTCCAACAACAGGTTCCCACCTGGAACGATCTTCATCTTCACCTGCAACTAACAACGCTATAAGAGGGGCTGAGCAAGCGGGTAACATAGGCAAACAATGGTTTTTGCTAGGGAGGTTTCAAAGGTTAGAGGTTTCATGGCAACAAGGAGAGGCTGACAATAAAGATGGGTAGCGCGACATATAACGATAGCATCGAGACACTAGGCATGGCAATGATAGTAAAGGTATCCAAGATTATGGTCATCTTGCCTGGGATTCCGCAAAGAAGAAGAACAAGTCCATGAAGTAGACGGAGCAACATAGACGAGCGGATCCTCGCAACTCCGGAACAGAACCGAAGCTAACAATAGAAGCAACCGGAAAGAAGCAAACAACACGGTAAACACACAAGCATAAACATGGCATACGATGCACATCCAAGTATGATGCATGACAGTTCTATATAGGATGCACCACAAGTCTATATAGGAAGCAAAACATGGCAAGGTAGGAAGCACAGAAAACACATCACAAGACTATGTGATGCAATACATGGCAAGGTATGTTGCAAGTCAAGTCTATATAGGAAGCATTACATGGCAAGGTAGGAAGCACAGAAAAATAACACAAGCAACATGATAATATGCAATCAATGGCAAGCTATGATGCATAATAAAACTACACTATTTAGGCATTTTAAATGAGGCCGGAAATAACAACAACAATTCCGGAAAACCCCACATGCATGTTTAGCAATTTTTAAGCAATCAACAATTCACACATTTTAATGTTGTTACATGATGCGGATGACAGGAACAAGTTTTATGCAATTTTTAGTTAAACGTTAACATGAAGAGATATGAAGTATCTGTCACCGTGGTGGAAAGAAAGGGGCCACGGCGGCGAATCCGAAAATGATGTCACGCAACATATCGGTACCGGTAACTCGTGGAGAGACCGGAGCAAAAGAAAGGTGGTGTGAGCGAGTCGAACAAGATGAAAGGTGGGGTGATCCCGTCACCGGGTTCCCACGGGTTGCCGCCAAGGCAAACGAGGGCACAACGGACACGATGCAAACATCCGATACATCTCATACAACACATGCAGTCCACAGGTCATCGGCTTGGGGTTATACCTTCGGAACGTTCGTTTCGGGGCGGCTCGAGATCGTAGAGGAAGTAGTGGTACTCGCGGGTCGTGGTACACGTTTTGTAGCCGTTCACGTTTCCGAAGATGTTCGGGGTCGACGGTAGAGGTACTTGGCGAATCGAACGTCTTCGGGACGACGGTAGTGGTACATGGTTCTTCGGCGACGGTCGTCGTACACGCTCCGTAGATGTTCATGTTTCCGTAGAGGTACTTGTCGCGGCATCGGACGTAGTGGTACTTGACGCGTCACATCATGTAGTCGTACACGGGGTCGACGGTAGAGGTACTTGTCGCATCCACCAAGTGTAGTCGTACTCGTTTCGAAGATGAACTTGATCCGATGCCTTCGGGCGTCATGGTACTTGGTATCTTGGCGAAAATAATAATGAATATGGCCTTGGACAGAGACATGGCAATCCAGGTGCGGGTCTTCTAGCTGTGGACTTGGCATCACCGGAAAACGAAGCCGCACGCATGCCTCATGAAGCAAGGCAGAGCAGCGGCAGCAGCAGGGGAGGCGGAGCCACGGCAGGAGGGAGCAAGGCGCGGAAGCACCGGGGGCTGGACTTGCTGGCCGGAGTAGCGAGGAGGAGGGGCGCCAACAGCGCGGCTAGAGGCGAGGTCGGGGCCGCACGGGAGGAGGCATGGGAGGCCGGAGGCGCGGCGCTGGAGGCTGCTCGAGGGGCTTGGCGAATAGCAGCGGTAGGGCGACGGCGCCGGCGCTGTCGGGTGGCCCATGGTGGCGCGGCAAGACGACGGAGCCAGTGTGCGTCGGGGATCGGAGGCAGCAGGGAGGCGGCGGCGTTGGAGATGCACTGGAGGAGGCGCAGGCTCGCCGGCCTGGGCGCGCTGGTCGTGGGGACGGCGGGGTGCTGATGGTCACGAGGGGAGGAGGAGGCGCGTCGCTGCGGCGCGGAGGCACGGGGAATGGGGAGGTCGGTGAGGAGAATGGGGTCGCGAGGTGGAGGCGGCTCGCGGGGTCTCGCTGGATCGAGATCGAGCGAGAGGGAGGCAGGTGCGGCGCTGAGGGAAGGGACGAGAGGGAGAGGTCGAGGTGTGAGGCAGAGTGGGCTAGGGTTAGAATAGATGGGCGGCTGGGCCTCGGGGAAAATGGGCCGGTCTGGGCCTCGGCCACTCGCAGCCTTAAGCAGGCTGCAGGGAGCCCTTTCCCTTTTATTAAAAAAACTGCAGAATCAAAACCCGATGATGAAAAGGAAAATGGAAGGGGAGTTATATGAAGAAAGCGGAGGAAGTAAAAATATACTTAAACTCCTAGATTTATGCACAATTTTTAATAAACTAGTTTGGACATTTTTAAGGATATAAAAATAATTCAAGTTTGAATTAAATTCAAACTTGAGCCATTTTTGAACCCAACCAAAACAAGTCCAAAGGAACTAAAAATTGGCAAGGATGTTGAAGGCATGGTTGAGAATTGATAGGAAAAGAATGAACATTAAATTGGTGCAGGAAAAAATAGAATGCCACGACTTAAATGGACTAACGAAGAAGGAGAAGAAGATGACCAAGCAAGGTTGTTGGAGTCAAAACTTGGAGTGAAACAGACATGGGGAAAATTATGCAAGTGTGTGATGGTTGCTTCCAACAATGGAATATTTTTATAATAGCTCCATAAATATTAGGAGGATATATATATATATATATATATATATATATATATATATATATATATATATATATATATATATGTTATAAGAGAAGTCATCCTTCCCTCAATTTAAATGGATCGAAGATCCACACAATTTATTTAGTTGAGTTACAGAAATTAAAGACATGATGGCATGATGACATGATGCAATGCAAAAATAAATAACACAAGCACAAATGAAACACACGGGAAAACCCGGAACATCTGGAATCTTCTGGGACGTCGGTCTTCGGGCGTCACAACTCTCCCACACTAACAAAGGATCTCGACCCGAGATCCTGGAGAAGGCACCGGATAGAAACGGAAAAGAAGAGGTAAAACAAAGTTGCTTCTTCGACAAACGAGTGAAACCACGAACCTTGAGAGGTTGAACAATCTTGAAAGAAAGAATAGAATGGAGATGAACGAAGATGAAACACTCCGTTAGAAAAGAGGAACAAGGAGCATTATGAGAACCTTGTAGGTTGGAAGACATGAAACAAGAGCTCACGGATGACGAAAGAATTTCAAAACCACTCCGGTCAACCAAGATTGAGAAGGAATAAGAACGAAATAATTCGGACAGCACTCCGTCTGAAAATGGAAGGAATTAACATGAACTTGAGGAGATGGAATGATACTTGATGAAATCAACAACACATTGTCTCTGAAACAATTAAAAGAACGGCACAAGGTTAAGAAAGATTTCAGACAGCACTCCGGTTAAAAAGATAGGCAAAACTTGATAAGATGAGAGAATTAGAATGGAGGTCACGACACTCCCGTTAAATGGACAAGAAAAGAAAAGAACATGATCTTGATATGACGAGATGATGGTCAAAGAGAGCAATATCACAATGCCTTCGGAATGAAAGAATAGAATATAGATCCATGAAAGAAATTAACGGAGAAAATATGACAACTTCTCTCAAAATTGAATTTGAAAGAGCATCCTTACCACGATAGATTGAATAGAGTTGTTGGAAATTCGACAACGAAAAGAATAAGCTTCATGTGGGCTTATGGAAAACATCTCAGAATTATGAGGTGACAACCAGCCACTTACGAAAAAATTTGATTGGATTGAGATCAACAAGGAGACGAAAAACTTTCACCGGGAGGATAAATGAAGAACTTGGGTCATTTATAAGCACCATAAATAGCAACAATATTTAGGGAAAGCTTTTAGGTGAAATACAACCCAAGATTACTCCAACAAATAATTGAAGGGTTGAAAAGATCTCCTGAACAAGGAAAATGATGGTTTTAAATATCTCATTCTTGATAACTCGTGAATCATAAAACATGAAGGAATTGTCAAGAATGACATAACACCATCTGAAAAGATAAGGTAGAAAGAATTGCACTTCAAAATGCAAGATGGAGAATACATGAGCTCCAACAAGAATCTTGATGAAGATTTCGAGGATGAATTAAATCTTGATGAACCACCATGAAAACTCCGGTAATGAAAGCATGAGAAGTGAAAGATGAAAAGAATAAGATTCAAGGCCTGCGATGAATTAGATGGAGGTTTGAAATGATATAATTGAAATAACTTGGAGCTCCGGAAAACAAGATGAAAAACTTAGAACCGAGAATATGATATGATGAACAAGCTCCGAAGGAAGGGATTAATCACATCGAGGAAATAAGGATAAGATTTACAGTATGCTTATCCTTCATCAAATGAAATTGATGACAAGCAAAGGATTTGGCATACTACTTAATCCCGTTGCAAAGAATTAAAGAGATATCTAGCCAACCTTGGATAAATATTCAATAAAGCACCGGTAGGATTATGAAAAGAACAAATGAATTGATACGATAACAACGAAAGAGTAATCTTGAATGAACCACCGTAAGAATTGAAACCTGATGATGAACAAGAATAATCCATCGGGAAGAATAAGCACTTGAGGAAATTTAGATACAAGAGAACGAAGAGATCGCGAACTGATTAAAGAACACTTGAACAAAGCACCGGAAGAATATAGAGACGAACGAAGAGGCATCAATAAAGAATAGTTGGAGGTCGAAGTTGAAAACTGAGAACGAAGAATCTTCTGAAATGATGGCCTTCGGAGGATCACAATGGAAAGAATTCATGAAATGCTTCGGATGGGTATAAAAAGAATTCCTCACAAATGGAACACTAATGAGGATGGCATGAAGCTAGAACCACGAATCTTCAAGAGGACGGCCAAGATTTATGAGAAACTCTTCTCCGGTCTTCAAATGTTGAGACTGAAGACGAGAAATACCATGAAGAATTTCAAGATACTACGGACGAATGATAAGAGGGAAGGTAGAGCTAAAGATGGAAATAATTGAAAACTAGCTTGGAGAAGGCGTGTGACTGGTGGAAATCATTCTTACGTCACAATTTGAAAAGAATTCTCCAGAAAAAGAAGAGTCAGGTAAGATCCTGGGAAAAGACCTGTGGGTTAGGGCCCACTCAAAAGAAATCACCGTTGAAAAAAAAACTTCTCAAGAGATATTGCACCGGTTGAATTAAATGGCTTGAATAAGATGACAATGCTCAAAATAATTTGAACGGATTAAGAATGGAATTATGAATCTTCTGAGTTGTCTTTTACACTCCGGATAAGAATATGAGAGTTGAATAAATAAGAGAGCCTTCGGATAATAAATTTCAACATGGGAAAACATGTTAAACAAAAGGAAGAGATATGATCATGACCGAAGCTTGAATTTATTCCACCAGAGAAGAAACAAGAATGGAGAATGATGAACTTGAAGCTCTTGAGCATCTTCACGATAAATCACCGGATAAGAACATTGAAGGAAAAGAATGAGGAAACATCACATTAATAAAATGGATATTTCATTTTAGAATTTCTGGCTCCGAGAAGAAGAAGGGTGGGAGGGTGGGGAAAACGAAGACAATTTGGGATGAATGAAAGAGACAAATCGTCAGATTTCCCAGCGGCGTCCGTATGGAATAACTTGAAGAGAAGGCACACCGGTTGAAAAGGATTAACATGAAAATCTCGATGGTCAAGAAGAATTAGCACTCCCATAGAAATACGAGAACACCGATTAGGAAAGGTATGGAATCAACATTTGACATCGAAGCAACTCGAATACCAGAATCAAATCAAAACAAAGGATAGATATGTTGCAACATAATCTTCACAATATCATTCGAACAGAGAATTGAACGAATGAATTCTGTAGGTACATCAACTTGTCGAGAAGCCACTTGGGAGAACAAAAGGTAAATAAAAAACAACAAGGAGCAGATAGAACAAATACAAGATAGAAGCTTCATTCCACATATTCGTGCTGAAAGCTCATGGAACGTGTTACAAAAGGGTTTTGCAATCCCCGAATCAGCATAGCCAAGGACCCTTTAAGATGCAACTCCCGATCGGAACAACGCCCATAAAACCACTTCACTCAATGTAGAACCCCGAACTCCATATCATGCATTTGTTGGAAGAATGCCTACGAACTACTAGATGAACCCACCTATAAATTTCCAAAAGTTTCCAGTTATGCAATGTAGCGACCCGACCCAAATGGATCGAAGTCTCTGTGCTTAAATGTCATCCCTGGATCGGTATGCTGACACACACAGTACTCGATGAATTATAATAGAGTTCAATCACACACTTTATTACATCGAGGTCCTCAAAAGAGTATTTATTACAATAATATGGCCAAAGGCCATCTAGGTAAAAGTAACTGCAGAAGCATCGAAGGTAAATGAGTCCATCCAACTCCACGGCAAACTGAGTGCAGAACAACGACCTATCGCACCTTTAATCTTCGTCAGAAAACTCTGCAACATGAGACGTTGCAGCCGTGTAGGTCAGCACATGGAATATGCTGGCAATGTCACACCATAGAATAATAATAATGAAAAAGACTATCTCTATATGCAAATTTAGCTGGTGGAGGCTCTAAGTTTAATTTTTTGCATAAAGCCAATTTTACCCTACAACAAAGGAATAAATTTTTATTTACTACTAAATAAAAAATGACATTATTGAGAAGGTTCCTCCAACTCAATCCCAAAATTCCCAAGTTATTAGTAACCCAATAATTTCATTAAATAGAGTGATGAGATCAACCAATAATTCACTTCCAGATACTCAAGTTGTCCATAACCGGGGACACGGCTAATCATGATTAGTTTGTACACTCTGCCGATGTTTGCGCACTTTTCCCCACAAGACTCGACCACCTCCATGATCGGAAGATCGAGACATAGTCTTTCTAAAGTATTTCCTCCAAACCCTGGGTAGACCGGTACACCTACTTTCCCCTACATCAGCTAGTCTACCACGGAAAGAGGTCACACAACTTACTCAACTATGCCAGAGCCCATAATGGCTTGTGGCTGCACACGGAAGTCTCTAGGCATGAAATATCTTATGATCCCTTTGAGCCTGAGTGGCGGACCTAGGGTTATCACACGGGTACTCCGGGATTCCCCTTGGGCAAGCTCTGGTTTCTCCAGGTGCCCCAAACAATCCACCCAGATGTGTATTAAAGTTGCCACCTTATGTTGTCCCAAAATTATTATCTCTCGCAACTTGCATGTATCACACATACCAATCCCCATCTACGAGCATGGCTAAGCAACATATGATATAACGAATATTCCAGGGGTGATAAAAGGTCATAGGTTCCTACCACATAAACTACAAAGCATAACCACATGTTCCCAAACCTACTCATGCAATCTTTGAGGGTGAAACTAATGCATAGTAAAAACTGGGTATGGAAAATTATGATCAAAGTGTGAACTTGCCTTGCAGACGTTCGTTGAACTCTAAAGATTCGTAGTAGCAAGCTTCGCACTCCGGATGATCTAGCGTAAGCAAGCAATAACATACATAAGCATAGAAGCAAAGAATCAAAAAGAAAACGAATAAAAGACTTCGAAAAAACTCCAAAAACACCCAAATAATGTTTCTGTACAGATCATAACTTTTACAACAACAAAAATAAATGATTTTGGTTTCAACAGAAAGTACATGTCACAAGCTTCGATTTAAAAGAAGAATCACCCAAAACGGAGTTACGAAACTCAAGTTATGGCCTAACGAAGTTTGAATTCAGATCTGCTTGAATTCAAATTTTAAACTTTTCAAAAATATATTTCGTTTGGTTCTCTGGATAGAGGATATTTCTATGAAACCGTAGGAAAAAGAATCAACTAAATCGGATCTATAGACTAAAAGAGATACTAGAAATAAGATTTGGTATAAAATCTGAATTGGAAAAAATCCCTGAAAAAAAACAATTATCTGCCAGCGACAAGTGGCGCTCGCTGATTGGTTTGCTGCGGGTTTGGAGAGGACGTTCGCTAACTAAAGGTTTCGGTAGCATCGGCTTATTAAAAAAACTGACCGTCCGGTTCGAACTGAACCAGAAAAACCGATCAAAAAAAACCAAAACGTTTTTTTAACTGAACGAACATGATGTACGTTCAACCTACAGAGAAGAAATAAGCGTGCGGGAGGCGCTCGGGCTCCGGCGATCGTGGGCGGAGGCGGAGATGTCTAGGAGTTGCGGCAGAGAGTTGCTCGTCCGGTGGTGGAGTCGGTGTTGATTGGAGACGACGAACGGCGACGGAACGAAGCGGCAAAGCTTGGTGCTCCAGGTGCTCTGATGAAGACAAGGAGGTTGGTGCAATGGCTGTAGATGGAGAGGGATCACAAAATCTTGTCAAAACGATGATAGGGATCAAGAGAAGTCGGAATCCAAAAGGATAGGGCTCGGGATGGCTCACCGGCGTCGGAAACAGACGATGAACTGGAGCTTCTGCTGCGAGATTGGAACGTCGAGTACGTGTTGTAGGGGTGGACTTGGCGAGGGATTTTTCTCTGAATCGGACGAGGAGAGTCATGGCTATTCATAGGACATCTTCCTTGGAAGTGAAACGGACTGGAGAATTGATTTCCATGAATTGGAAACGAAGGGGCCTCGGGTGTACGCGTACGTTTCTGTTGTCTGTTCGTGCGAAGAAGAAGAAAAAGAAAAAAATGCGGAGCCTAGGCGTCAGGGGAGAGAGAGGGCTTTACGTGAGGAAGAGGGAGAGCGAACGTATGAGCGAGGGCGCTGGGTGCACGTGAGGCGAGCGAGGGCTGCGATCAACTTTTTTTGTGAGAGGGAGATCACGTGGGAGAGGGAGCGGAGGGAAAAACGGCCTGCCTGGGCGATCCGCCTGCCTGGGCCATGGCCTCGATAGCAAGTGGCTGGGCCGCGTTTTTTTTTTGAATTAGACAGCGAGACAAAAAAATATAAAGATAGAAAATAAAAATATTTTTATATAGGACATATATATATCAAAAAAATCAGAAAACTAAATCCTACGAGATGAACTATTTTTCAGAGGCTAAATAAAAACTTTATGAAAAACATTTTTCTAAAAAAAATCCAAATGAAACTCAAATTTGAATTCAAAGCTTTTGGCATTGTTTTCTTCTGACTTTTTGGAGTGTCATGTTAGCTCCTCTCACACTTTTGAACAAGTGCTTGTCAGGGATTTTTGAAATGAATTTCAGGTGCCAAGTTGAATCCAAAGTCAGATAAAACTCAAATGCCTCTGAAAATTCCAAATGACACTCAATAAAAAAAATGCATATATGCGTAGCTAATAATTGTAAAACATTCCAAATTGAAAATTTGGGATGTTACAAACCTACCCCCCTTAAGATGAATCTCGCCCTCGAGATTCGGGTTGGCTAGCAAAAAGGTGTGGGTGGTCCTGTGGAAGATCGTCTTCGCGTTCACAGGTTGCTTCTTCCTCAGTATGATGACTCCACTGAACCTTGCAAAACTTGATGACCTTGCTGCGGGTAACCCTACTTGCTGTTTCGAGAATCTTGACGGGCTTCTCCTCATAGGTCAGATCACTATCCAACTGTATGGCTTCTAGTGGCACTGTATCTCTCAAAGAAATATCGGCCATCTCCGCATGGCACTTCTTCAACTGGGAAACGTGAAACACATCATGAACTCCTGACAAGGCTTCGAGTAATTCCAACTTGTAGGCAACTTCACCCATGCGTTCCAAAATTCTGTATGGCCCCACAAATCGTGGTGCTAGTTTGCCTTTAACTCCAAACCGTTTAACACCTCGAAGTGGTGACACACGAAGATATGCTCTATCTCCGACTTCATAAGTTACTTCCTTGCATTTAGTATCGGCATAACTCTTCTGTCTGGATCGGGCTACCTTGAGTCCGTCACGGATCAGCTTGACTTTCTCCTCCGAATCTCTGATAAGGTTAGGACCAAATAATTTACGGTCTCCAACTCCATCCCATATCAATGGTGTCCTACACCTCCTTCCGTACAAAGCTTCGAAAGGGGCCATCTTAAAACTAGATTGATAGCTGTTGTTATATGAGAATTCTGCGTATGGCAAATTATCATCCCAACTAGATCCATAATCTAGCGCACAAGCTCTCAACATGTCCTCCAGAATCTGATTGACTCTCTCGGTCTGCCCATCTGTCTGCGGATGAAAGGCTGTACTGAACTCTAGCCTGGTACCCAAAGTTTCGTGTAACTGATGCCAAAACTTTGAGGTAAATTGTGTTCCTCTATCTGATACGATGGTCCTCGGAACTCCATGCAGACATACGATCCTGGTCATATATATCTTGGCCAACTTAGCACTTGTATATGTGGTTTTCACGGGGATGAAGTGAGATACCTTGGTCAAGCGATCAACTACTACCCAAATAGAATCATAGCCTGATCGGGTCCTGTAATGAAGTCCATGCCAAGCTTGTCCCACTTCCAATCGGGTATTGGCAAGGGCTGAAGTAATCCTGCTGGTTTCTGGTGCTCTTCCTTAACCCTTTGACATACGTCACATACTGCGACATACTCGGCAATATCCTTTTTCATACCTGTCCACCAGAAACTTTCCTTCAAGTCCAAATGCATCTTGGTGTTCCCTGGGTGTATCGAGTAAGGCGAATCATGAGCCTCCTGAATAATCAACTTCCTGATCTATGTGTCATTTGGCACATAAATACGCTGCTCAAACCATAAGGTTCCGTGTTCATCTTCACGAAATCCTGCTGCCTTTCCTTGGTTCATCCTTCCCTTTATTTCTGCAATACCTTTGTCTAACTTCTGGGCTTCTCGAATCTTACCCAACAAGGTGGATTGAATTTCCATTGCGGTAACAAAACCTCGTGGTACTATCTCCAATCGGAGATCTCTGAGATCATCAATTAACTCTTGAGGTAATCCTCCTGCTGTGAGCGTATTGACATAACTCTTGCGGCTTAATGCATCTGCCACAACATTGGCCTTTCTTGGGTGATAGTGCAATTTCATGTCATAATCTTTTATGAGCTCCAACCATCTTCTCTACCTGAGGTTCAACTCCTTTTGCGTGAAGATGTATTTCAAACTCTTGTGATCCGTGTAAACATCACAATGATTTCCAATAAGAAAATGCCTCCAGGTCTTGAGCGCATGCACTACGGCTGCTAACTCTAAAACATGCGTGGCATAATTCTGCTCATGAGGTCGAAGCTGACGTGAGGCATATGAAACAACTCTTCCTTCTTGCATAAGAACACCTCCAAGTCCCTGACGAGAAGCGTCGCAATATACCTGAAAATCCTTGCATATATTCGGAAGAATTAGTACTGGGGCTGTGACCAAACGTTTCTTCTACTCCTGAAAACTGGCCTCACATTCCTCGGTCAAATTAAACTTGGTGTCTTTCTTTAATAACTCTGTCATGGGCTTTGCGATCTTGGAGAAATTCTCAATAAATCTTCGGTAATATCCTGCAAGTCCAAGGAAACTGTGAATCTCTCTGACTGAGGTGGGTGCCTTCCATTCGGTGACGGCTTCAACTTTCGAAGGATCCACTGCTATTCCTTCCCCTGATATAACATGTCCGAGAAATCCAACTTTCTTCAACCAGAATTCACACTTGCTGAACTTTGCATATAACTGATGTTCCCTGAGCTTCTCAAGAACAAAGAGCAAATGTTCCTTGTGTTCTTCTTCATTCTTCAAGTAAATCAATATGTCATCAATGAATACCACAACAAACTTATCCAAGAACTCCATGAATACCTTATTCATCATACTCATAAAATAGGCAGGGGCATTAGTCAAACCAAAAGACATGACCGTATACTCATAAAGCCCATATCTCGTGGTAAAGGCTGTCTTGGGTATATCCTGCTCTCGAATCTCCAGCTGGTGATATCCAGATCGAAGATCGATCTTTGAGAAAACTTTTGCTCCTTGTAGCTGGTCAAACAAATCATTGATCATCGGCAAAGGGTACTTGTTCTTGATCGTCACCTCATTCAACGCACGGTAATCCACAACCATTCTCAAGGATCCATCCTTCTTCTCAACTAGAAGCACTGGGCTCCCCAAGGTGATGAACTCGGTCGAATATAACCTTTCTCCAATAATTCCTTTATCTACTTCTTAATTTCCTCCAGATCATTTGCGGGCATCCGATACGGTCTCTTGGATATTGGTCCAGTGCCTGGTAACAATTCAATCAAAAACTCTATGTCTCGATCCGGTGGCATGCCTGGTAGTTCCTCTGGAAAAACATCGGGATAATCCTTCACAACTGGAACTTCTTCCTGAACAACTCCCGAAAGAGAATTCACTTGAGTCCTCCTTGGCGTATGCCTCGACACATACTTAATTCGTTTCCCCTCTGGGGTGGTGAGAAGAATCGACTTACTGGCACAATCAATATTCCCTTCATACTTGGATAGCCAGTCCATGCCTAGAATTACGTCCAATCCTTGTGATTCTAGGATGATGAGGTCTGTGGGAAAAACGTGTCTCCCTATGGTCAATGGCAACTGAAAACATCCCCGACTAGCCATATTCTCTGCTCCTGGGGAACTCACTAACATTGGTGTTTTAAGGGCTACGGTCGACAACTTAAACTTATCCACAAACCCCCTTGATATGAATGAATGCGATGCACTAGTGTCAAAAAGAACAAGGGCTGTAAATGAATTAATCAAGAACTTACCAACAACAGTGTCAGGCTGGTCATAAACTTCCTCCACATTGACATGGTTCACCTGACCCCTGGTAAAAGGATTTGGCTTCTTTCCAGAGCTTCCATTGCCATTCCCGTTCTTCGCCTCGGGACATTCGGTGGCGTAGTGTCCGGTCTTCCCGCACTTGAAACAGGTAATGTGGCTCAGATCCTTCTTTGTCGGTGTAGCGGGGTTGGAGTGATGCTGATTGTTGTTTCCTCCGTTTCCATTGCCATTCCTATGGCTATGGTTATGTCCATTCCCTCCATGATGTGAATGTCCTCCATGGTTATGGTGAGTGTGTCCACCATACTTGCCAGATCCTGATCCATTATTTCCCGAGTACGGGGTATAGCGGCTTCTGCTGAACTCCAGAGTTGTACTTTCCCTGTCCGTACTTCCTCTTGCGGTTTTCCACCTGCTGCTGCTTTCCTTCTAGAATGAGAGCCTTGTCAACCAACTCTTGATAATTGTTAAAGGTAGCCACAGTCAACTGAAGTCCCAGATCATCATTGAGTCCCTCGAGAAATTTCTCCTGCTTAGCGGCATCATCAGCCACATCTCCGGGAGCATACCTGGATAACTTGCTGAATTCCTCCACATAATCACCAACAGAATGATTACCCTGGCGTAAGTTGCGGAACTCACGCTTCTTCAGACTCATAGCTCCGGCTGAAACATGTGTTGTACGAAACGCCTGTTGGAACTGATCCCAAGTCACATTTGCTATGGGGAATGTGGTGGTGTAATTCTCCCACCACGAAGCTGCTGGTCCATCCAGTTAATGTGCGGCAAAGCGCACCTTCTCTGCGTCAGTACATCCTGCGGTGGTCAGCTCCCTTCCGATCTTGCGGATCCAGTCATCTGCGACGATCGGCTCCGTGCTGCTAGAGAACACGGGTGGGTTCAACCTCAGGAAACGGGTAAGGTTGTCGACCGGGGGTGGCGGCGGTGGGTTGTTGTTGTTGTTCTGGTTCTGATTCTGGATGAGTAGCTGCATGAGGGCATTCTGATTCTGGATCAACTGGGTAAGTTCTGGTGGAAATTCCGGGTCACGTCTCGGAGGCATCTGTTAGGTTTAGAGTGGATGAGAAATTAGAATAGAATAAGGGCCTAATGAGAGAAATCACTACCCATATGCTTATGATAGCAATAAAACTTCAAATCAAGCAATTCACACAAATCACATCACACAAGCAAAACCTACAGGTAAGGTCATATCCACAAGAGATATGATCTCTTCATACTACCGCAATCATTCGTTGGACTCCATTTGGTTGTGGTGGTCTGAACTAAATCTTCTCAAATCAAAGTCAATTCTAGCTTCTTCTTCTTCGTCAATGATGTCTTCATGGGTCTTGGTCTCATCAACTGAGCAACTTGGTCATGGGGTTCAACAACTATTGAATTGAAGTAGAGAAGAGATAGAAATGAATAGAGAAGAGTACAGACCAACGGATATATAAGGAAGTGGTAAAATAGATTTTTCATCCTATGGTTTTCCATTTCCTAGTGGTCGCGTCCTACAGTCAGCGTGTGCTCTGATACCATCTTGTAGCGACCCGACCAAAATGGATCGAAGTCTCTGTGCTTAAATGTCATCCCTGGATCGGTATGCTGACACACACATTACTCGATGAATTATAACAGAGTTCAATCACACACTTTATTACATCGAGGTCCTCAAAAGAGTATTTATTACAATAATATGGCCAAAGGCCATCTAGATAAAAGTAACTACGGAAGCATCGAAGGTAAATGAGTCCATCCAACTCCACGACAAAGTGAGTGCAGAACAACGACCTATCGCACCTTTAATCTTCGTCGGAAAACTCTGCAACATGAGACGTTGCAGCCGTGTAGGTCAGCACATGGAATATGCTGGCAATGTCACACCATAGAATAATAATAATGAAAAAGACTATCTCTATATGCAAATTTAGCTGGTGGAGGCTCTAAGTTTAATTTTTTGCATAAAGCCAATTTTACCCTACAACAAAGGAATAAATTTTTATTTACTACTAAATAAAAAATGCCATTATTGAGAAGGTTCCTCCAACTCAATCCCAAAATTCCCAAGTTATTAGTAACCCAATAATTTCCTCCAATAGAGTGATGAGATCAACCAATAATTCACTTCCAGATACTCAAGTTGTCCATAACCGGGGACACGGCTAATCATGATTAGTTTGTACACTCTGCAGATGTTTGTGCACTTTTCCCCACAAGACTCGACCACCTCCATGATCGGAAGATCGAGACATAGTCTTTCTGAAGTATTTCCTCCAAACCCTGGGTAGACCGGTACACCTACTTTCCCCTACATCAGCTAGTCTACCACGGAAAGAGGTCACACAACTTACTCAACTATGCCAGAGCCCATAATGGCTTGTGGCTGCACACGGAAGTCTCTAGGCATGAAATATCTTATGATCCCTTTGAGCCTGGGTGGCGGACCTAGGGTTATCACACGGGTACTCCGGGATACCCCTTGGGCAAGCACTGGTTTCTCCAGGTGCCCCAAACAATCCACCCAGATGTGTATTAAAGTTGCCACCTTATGTTGTCCCAAAATTATTATCTCTCGCAACTTGCATGTATCACACATACCAATCCCCGTCTACGAGCATGGCTAAGCAACATATGATATAACGAATATTCCCGGGGTGATAAAAGGTCATAGGTTCCTACCACATAAACTACAAAGCATAACCACATGTTCCCAAATCTACTCATGCAATCTTTGAGGGTGAAACTAATGCATAGTAAAAACTGGGTATTGAAAATTATGATCAAAGTGTGAACTTGCCTTGCAGACATTCGTTCAACTCTAAAGATTCGTAGTAGCAAGCTTCGCACTCCGGATGATCTAGCGTAAGCAAGCAATAACATACATAAGCATACAAGCAAAGAATCAAAAAGAAAACGAATAAAAGACTTCAAAAAAACTCCAAAAACACCCAAATAAAGTTTCTGTACAGAGCATAATTTTTACAACAACAAAAATAAATGATTTTGGTTTTAACATAAAGTATATGTCACAAGCTTCGATTTGCAAAAAGAATCACCCAAAACGGAGTTACGAAACTCAAGTTATGGCCTAACGAAGTTTGAATTCAGATCTTCTTGAATTCAAATTTTAAATTTTCAAAAATATATTTCGTTTGGTTCTCTGGATAGAGTATATTTCTATGAAAGCGTAGGAAAAAGAATCAACTAAATCGGATCTATAGACTAAAAGATATACTAGAAATAAGATTTGGTATAAAATCTGAATTGGAAAAAATCCCTGAAAAAAAACAATTATCTGCCAGCGACAAGTGGCGCTCGCTGATTGGTTTGCTGCGGGTTTGGAGAGGACGTTCGCTAACTAAAGGTTTCGGTAGCATCGGCTTATTAAAAAAAACTGACCGTCCGATTCGAACTGAACCAGAAAAACCGATCAAAAAAAAACCAAAACGTTTTTTTAATTGAACGAACATGATGTACGTTCAACCTACAGAGAAGAAAAAAGCGTGGGGGAGGCGCTCGGGCTCCGGCGAGGCGGCGGCTCGGGCGATCGTGGGCGGAGGCGGAGATGTCTAGGAGTTGCGGCAGAGAGTTGCTCGTCCGGTGGTGGAGTCGGTGTTGATTGGAGACGACGAACGGCGACGGAACGAAGCGGCAAAGCTTGGTGCTCCAAGTGCTCTGGTGAAGACAAGGAGGTTGGTGCAATGGCTGTAGATGGAGAGGGATCACAAAATCTTGTCAACACGATGATAGGGATCAAGAGAAGTCGGAACCCAAAAGGATAGGGCTCGGGATGGCTCACCGGCGTCGGAAACTGACGATGAACTGGAGCTTCTGCTGCGAGATTGGAACGTCGAGTACGTGTTGTAGGGGTGGACTTGGCGAGGGATTTTTCTCTGAATCGGACGAGGAGAGTCATGGATATTCATAGGACATCTTCCTTGGAAGTGAAACGGACTGGAGAATTGATTTTCATGAATTGGAAACGAAGGGGCCTCGGGTGTACGCGTACGTTTCTGTTGTCTGTTCGTGCGAAGAAGAAGAAAAAGAAAAAAAATGCGGAGCCTAGGCGTCAGGGGAGAGAGAGGGCCTTACGTGAGGAAGAGGGAGAGCGAACGTATGAGCGAGGGCGCTGGGCGCACGTGAGGCGAGCGAGGGCTGCGATCAACGTTTTTTGTGAGAGGGAGATCACGTGGGAGAGGGAGCGAAGGGAAAAACGGCCTGCCTGGGCGATCCGCCTGCCTGGGCCATGGCCTCGATAGCAAGTGGCTGGGCCGCGTTTTTTTTTTGAATTAGACAACGAGACAAAAAAATATATAAAGATAGAAAATAAAAATATTTTTATATAGGACATATATATATATATATATATATATATATATATATAATCAGAAAACTAAATCCTACGAGATGAACTATTTTTCAGAGGCTAAATAAAAAACTTTATGAAAAACATTTTTCTAAAAAAAATTCCAAATGAAACTCAAATTTGAATTCAAAGCTTTTCGCATTGTTTTCTTCTGACTTTTTGGAGTGTCATGTTAGCTCCTCTCACACTTTTGAATAATTGCTTGTCAGGGATTTCTGAAATGAATTTCAGGTGCCAAGTTGAATCCAAAGTCAGATAAAACTCAAATGCCTCTGAAATTTCCAAATGACACTCAATAAAAAAAATGCATATATGCGTAGCTAATAATTGTAAAACATTCCAAATTGAAAATTTGGGATGTTACATGCAATCAGGTGTTGGGGATACAGGAGAAGCACCGCGCACTCAACTCTAATCCTACATCCGGCTGTATCCATCCTTCAACACATAACCAGTTATTTCCGGAAACCGTTTACCTCGGCCCTTCGAAACGCATCTGCTATAAAGCTATGGCAATACTCCTGAACTACCTCCCCAGTACTGGGTGATGTCGGGGTTATCTTGCCACTAACCGCATAGGAGAGTTTTCGATGTCGGCCGTCTTAAGTATTCCAGAACTGATGCGATATATTTGTGACGACAACACCTCGGAGCTCAACTCCCCGGGACACTGCCACAACCCCTCATGACAGGAGGCATCGAGAACAATGTTCTTGTCACAAAGACATCGGAACAATCCAAACAATACTCGTGTGGTCCTAAAGAAAATTAGTGAATTTTTTAGAGTAGAAGAGATAAAGTAATCGTCAGGAGTCCTCACCAGAGTGATAAAGGATGAGGAGTAAAAGAAATCCTACTCTCCGGTATATATATAAGACTCAAAACATTTTCAAGTGTGTGCCTAGACTCAACCGTCAACGATTCGATCAATCAGTGGGGGCTCCTAGGTCGGAGAAGGCTCTGAATACCAACTTGTAATGCCCGGGATGGGACTATACCTTTTACGTGTCGAGGCACGACTTAAAGGTATAAGCCCATTCTGGAATGATCTCAAGTTTGGTATCTTTGCACGACTCGTGTAAAATAGGGATGAAATTGCAAAAGGATAGTTGGCTTACACTCGCCACGTCACACAAAACATTACATAAGCAAAACATCATTCAAAACATCACAACCAGACTACGGGCGAAGATCCAAAAGAAAGATACCAAATAAATAAACAACACAAGGTCCCGATCGCCCCTAGTAGGAACCACTACTGATCGTCGAAAACGTCACAAGCATATGGCCAAGCTCTTCATCGAACTCCCGGTGGAGTTCTGATCCATCTCCTTCATCATTCTCGGCTGAACCTGCATCTGGTGTTGTAGTATCTGTGAGCCACGAGGACTCAGCAATCCCATAACCATGGGTATCAAGACTAGCAAAGCTTTATGGGTAGGAAGAGGTAAAGTGGTGAGGTTGCAGCAGCGGCTAAGCATAATATGGTGGCTAACTTACGAGTACAAGAATAAGATGAGCATCTACGCAAACGGTCGCAAACTAGTAGTGATCGCTAAAGATCCTGAACTACCTACGAGTCAAGCATAACCCCACCGTGTTCTCTTCTCAAAGTGAAAAGAGACAGTCACGGTTACTCACACAGTTGTGTGTTTTACTTCGGATCCTCTGTCAAGTTTTCTACAACCGGACATTAACAAATTCCAATCTGCCACATAACCGCGGGCACGGCTTTCGAAAGATCATAACCCTGCAGGGGTGTCCCAACTTAGCCCATCACAAGCTCTCACGATCAGCTGAAGTGATAAATATAATATTATCACCCCTTATCTTAGGGAAATCTGATCAGGCTCGGCATCCTGGTGCACAAGACATTTCGACAATGGTAAAACAAGTCCAGCAAGACCTCCGGGCGTGCCGACACCCTGATAGTAGCCGCGCGTATCTCGTCTCAGGCCACAACCGGATAGGTGATCCTACGAGTAAAACCAGCCCTCGGGTTTCCCCAAGGTGGCCCCGTAGTCTCCCCATTCGGGACCAACACCATCAGCACTGCCCCCCCTGCTATGTAGAAAAGAATCTCGAGGGCGCGACCCCCTATGCAAATTTAATTAATTAATTAAGTTGTTATTATGAGGCAAATTAAAACCAATGTTCGGCCTTGCTGGAGGAGTATTATTTAAAGACGAAGTGTCAAGGGGTCCCCATATACCCAACCGTGTAAGAAACGCAAAATAAAGGAACATAATGCCGGTTTATCGGCGCCTAAGGTGGCATGAGTGGAACAAAACACCGAGCAAAAGGCCAGGCCTTCCACCCATGCCCAGTATATAGGTGTGTTAATAATAATAATGAATATTGTGATATTCCAACAACAAGTTCCCACCTGGAACGATCTTCATCTTCACCAGCAACTAACAACGCTATAAGAGGGGCTGAGCAAGCGGGTAACATAGCCAAACAATGGTTTTTTGCTAGGAAGGTGTCAAAGGTTAGAGGTTTCATGGCAACAAGGAGAGGCTGACAATAAAGATGGGTAGCGCGACATATAACAATAGCATCGAGACACTGATGGGCCTCGAACCCCTCGTTGGTTACCCCAAGTGGAAGGTGTAAGATACAGTAAGTAGAAGTGTTTTCCCTTAGCAAAGATGCCAAGGATCGAATCCCCAGAGACTCCTAGGTTCAACAAGTAGGTGTCAACTGCTAACGGCGTAATTAGCAATCAACGTGGACCTGCACACAGATACAAATAACTTTGCTCCCAACGAGTACAGAGAGGTTGTCAATCCCTCCGGCCTTGTAGTTCACAAAGGGTTAAAAGCAATGATAGTAGTGATAGATAGTGTTTTTGCTATAGTAAATAATACGAAAAGTAAATAGCGGGTGTGATCAATGATGGTAATAAGGACCGGAGTCTCATGATGTTCACTAGTGATGTCTCTCTCCCAAAAGACGATAAAACAGCTATGCGAGGTAAACAAATTACAGCTGGGCAATTGACAGGACCACGAACGCAAACCAATGCTGACTACATTGCAAGAAAGGTTGAGGTTCAAAGCATGGGCGGTACGCCAAAGTAAGTAGACCGAAATCCATCAATGCCTACTACTAATCATCCACCTTGAGATATCTATCCAGAACATCTCGCTGGTATTAAGTTGCGAGTCCCACCCATAGTGTAAACTCAATGCAACAGACAACTGCATTAAAAGAACTTTGCGTAAAGTAAACAATCCTTGCACCCGCGGGCACAAGCACCGTTGTTTTCCCCCTTGTGGCAACAGCACATCCCCTAGACTCATGTTTCTGTCACTCAAGCTAGTCATCGAGGGGCATGAACCCACAATCAAGCATAACGTTCCCTCTTGGAGTCACTACCTACTACTCAGCCAAAGCAATAAATAACAACGGAGAACATGCAAGAATTACTTATGAACATAAATATAAAAGAGGTGAATCAAATATATTACTCAAGATCAATCTGAGCATAATCTCATAATCCATCGGATCCCAGCAAACTCAACATACCAACAGCATAAGGATTACATAGGTGCCTCGATCATGTGGGGCAGCTGACGAGGACTAATTAGTGAAGCACAAGAACGGGAGAAGAACATCACATAGCTACTGGTCATGGACTCATGGTCCAAGGGAGACTACTCACGACTCATCCGGGAGGCGTCCATGGTGGTGGAGAAGCTCCTGGTGGTGATCCTCCCCTCCGGCAGGGTGCCGGGAAGAGTTCTCCTGGTGCTGCCGATCTTGGAAGCGGCGGCGGCGGTGGAACAGAGATGGGATCGCGAAAAGAGTTTTTTCCCTGAGGGTTTCGGAGGACCCTCTAAATATATGCCAAAGGGGGGCACCGGACGGGCTTCGGGGGGCCCAGGCGCCCCCCGGCGCGGCCCAGGGGGGGGGCACGCCGCCAGGGCGCCTGGAGCCCTGGTGCCCCCCCCCCCCAGGCTGCCCTTCGGACGCAGTGTTGTTTCCGGAATGCTGATTTTTTATATAATTTTTCTGGATTTTTCTGGGCAGTTCTCGAAACGTGAAAACCTGAAATACAAAAATAGCCGAAAACAGAAACTGGCACTGGGGTGCACTGGATTAGTAAGTTAGTCCAAATATGATCAAAAGTGTATGGAAGTGTATGAATATCATAGCAATATCACCCAAAAGTGGCATGGAGCAAGCAGAAATTATAGATACGTTTTGGACGTATCAACATCCCCAAGCTTAATTCCTGCTCGTCCCCGAGTAGGTAAATGATAACAAGAATAATTTCTGTGGTGACATGATATTAACCATATAGGACTTTTATAGTCATATGACAAAAGCTTATTGAGACAATGATTCTAAAGCAATTAAGTTGCCTCATGAGAAAATCACAAATGACTGAAAGTTTTACAACATGAAACTGAAACATCAAAAAGATTTGCAAGGAACATGATGTGCAAATATGATAAAGTGATATCTAGCTTGCCCCCTTTAGTGATGCAAAACATAAATGCAGGGGCACCTTCAAGGTTTAAGTGATGACTAGATACAATGATTTCATAATAAACAATATCACAATCATGCAAAAGACAATGCTACTTTGGGACAATGCACATTACACTCAGAATGACAACCATGCTCTCAGTAGTTGGTGCTTTTACATAAAAGTAAAAGAATGGTTATGTCTTAGAGTTTTTATTTTGAAAACATGCAAGCAATTTTGTCAACGGTAGTAGTACTTCATATGTGTCATGCATAAGACATCCTATAAGTTGCAAGCCTCATGCATCGAATACCAATAGTGCTCGCACCTTGTCCTAATTAGCTCGGATTTCCATGGGTTATCATTGCATTACATATGTTTCAACCAAGTGTCACAAAGGGGTACCTCTATGCCACCTGTACAAAGGTCCAAGCAGATAAATCGCATTTGATTTCTCGTTTTTGATAGATCTCAACTTGAGGACATCCATACCGGGACAACATAGAAAATAGATGATGGACTCCTCTTTAATGCATAAGCATGTTCTCATAAGAGATTGAGGATCAACGTCCAAGCTAAAACTTCCATCATGATACATGGCTTTGGTTGGCGGCCCAATGTTCTTCTCTAACAATATGCATATTCCTTCAACCCACAGTAAATCACCCTTACTTTAGACAAGACGAACATGCATAGAAACTCACATGATATTCAACAAAAGTGTGACAGTTGATGGCGTCCCCAGAAACATGGTTACCGCTCAGCAAGCAACTTATAAGAAATAAGATACATAGGCAACATATTCTTTACCACAATAGTTTTTAAGCTACTTTCCCATGAGCTATGCATTGCAAAGTTAGTTTGCTTAGTACAGGTGGAGGTTAGCAAAAAGACTGGGAGCGACCAACTAAGAGAGCAATGGCGGTCATAATCATGCAGAGCGACAAAGCAATATTGAATCAGGCATGGTAGTTATATCGCTACTCACAAACAAAAGATCATCAAGGCTTGACAGACTTTCTTCACAGTCTTAAATATGCGTGAGAATACGCCAAGTCAATCAAAATAAATTATCGAAGGAAGATATTACTAAACCATACCATATCATAGGCAAACAAATCAAGTTGGTACTCCAATAACACATTGGGAACCCCCCAGCTATTTGAGATTAACCATAAGAAAACCTGAACTACTAAGCACCATTATGCAAGTAGCATCTTTATCATAGACACATTAACCAATGCAACGGAAGCAAACACTCTTAATAAGGTGAGCATGATAATTAAAGAGATTTCAAGCAACCAACTAAACAAAAGCTCTTTGAAAAGATAAGCATGGATACTAAGAGCAGAGCATGATAGTAGCTATTAAAAGACAAAGAACACACACAGCATAGATAGACATGAAAATTCTATGTTATGTTCTAGGTAGAGGTCGACCATGTTTCTCTCCCACATAAAGGAATGCTGAGTTCCGACTCGTTATGAAAAACTAAAAAGAAAACTAAAAGCAAGACGCTCCAAGCATAGCACATAACACATGAAGTGATAAAAATATAGCAGAACGAAAGACGGACTGATAATGTTTATGGAGAAGGGGATGCACGGGGGCATCCCCAAGCTTAGACGCTTGAGTCTCCTTGAATATTTCTTGGGGGTGCATGGGGGCATCCCCAAGCTTGAGCGCTTGACACTCCTGAATCTTTTTTATCATCTTCCCTCGCACACTTGAAAACTCTCTTCATACATAACTCATCATAATCTGATTAGCGAGGTTAGTACCCTTAATAAAATAATTATACCTTGCTGGAAATAAAGATATTCTTGAAGTTCTACTGTTTCTCAAGATTGCCAAAAGGTTTTTGCAAAGAAAAAGCAAGTTCTTGATTTGCAAAGTGAAGGAAAGGCAAAACAGGACAGAATCTGTGAAAAACAGAACAACAGGTAGTAATTGATCTGTTCGGGATACTTCTGCAACTCAAATAAAAAAACTCAGAACATACGCACGAAAGACAATTATATAGAGAACGCTGTCGAAAAAATTCAGACCAAAAAGATGATCTGGTGATTTTATACGAATTTTTCTATCCAAGGACAGAATCTGTTTCCTGGACAGCACCTCACAACTTTTGAACTTTCTAGCAATCAGAGGCTATACTTGGCACACATATGAAAAGCAAAGATACAATGATGATGCTACAGCAGTAAACAACATCAAGACACAACAAAAGCAAAAAAATTATTCATGTGGGCTGCCTCCCAAAAGCGCTTTCTTTTATGCCTTTAAGCTAGGCATAAGACTTTAATGATGCTCTCGTAGGAATAAGAGTTGAAGAACAAAAGAGAGCATCAAGAAGCAAATACCAAACACATTTTAAGCCTAACATGCTTCCTATGCATAGGAATATTGCGATAGAATAATTCATTGAAGCACAAAGCAATAAGCATAGGAAGACAAAACAAGTGCAGCTTCGAAACCTTCAACATAAAGAGAGGGAACTTGATATTATTGAAATATCTATAAGCATATGTTCCCTTCTCATAATAATTTTCAGTGGGATCACGAATAAACTCAACAATATAAGCATCACATAAAGCATTGTTACCATGATCCACATGCAAAAAGGTACTCTTACTCTCCACATAAGTATCATGAAGAGGATAAAACTTAGTATAAAAGAGAGACATAAGCTCTTGCCAATCAAGCAAGTGCGAGTTATCGAGAAGCTTATACCAATCTGAAGCCTTATCTATAAGTGATACGGCGAACAATTTCCTCATGACAAACTCCCTTGATACACCTGCAAGCTTAAATAATGAACATAGTTGTGACACATATAGCAAGTGTTCACCGGGATGTCTGTCTCCTGCATAACGATTAGCCAAAACATAATTGATAATACCAGCTGGTATTTTATAGGGCACAATTTCAGTAGGGGAAGGAGCAACCACCACAGGTGTGGGGCGTCTTCCTGCAAGCAACGATCCAATAGCAAGGTTGTCCATAAGAATATCTAGTGAAATACATAGAGAAAACTGAAAGGTAAACTAACAAGACTAAAAAGCAAAGGTAAAAGATAGCATGCAACTCCCCTATCCTGAAGAGTGGAGTCCCCGGCAACGGCGCCAGAAAATACTCCTTGATGGGCCTCGAACCCCTCGTTGGTTACCCCAAGTGGAAGGTGTAAGATGCAGTAAGTAGAAGTGTTTTCCCTTAGCAAAGATGCCAAGGATCGAATCGCCAGAGACTCCTAGGTTCAACAAGTAGGTGTCAACTGCTAACGGCGCAATTAGCAATCAACGTGGACCTGCACACAGATACAAATAACTTTGCTCCCAACGAGTACAGAGAGGTTGTCAATCCCTCCGGCCTTGTAGTTCACAAAGGGTTAAAAGCAATGATAGTAGTGATAGATAGTGTTTTTGCAATACTAAATAATACGAAAAGTAAATAGCGGGTGAGATCAATGATGGTAATAAGGACCGGAGTCTCATGATGTTCACTAGTGATGTCTCTCTCACAAAAGACGATAAAACAGCTATGCGAGGTAAACAAATTACAGCTGGGCAATTGACAGGACCACGAACGCAAACCAATGCTGACTACATTACAAGAAAGGTTGAGGTTCAAAGCATGGGCGGTATGCCAAAGTAAGTAGACCGAAATCCATCAATTCCTACTACTAATCATCCACCTTGAGATATCTATCAAGAACATCTCGCTGGTATTAAGTTGCGAGTCCCACCCATAGTGTAAACTCAATGCAACAGACAACTGCATTAAAAGAACTTTGCGTAAAGTAAACAATCATTGCACCCGCGGGCACAAGCACCGTTGTTTTCCCCCTTGTGGCAATAGCACATCCCCTAGACTCATGTTTCTGTCACTCAAGCTAGTCATCGAGGGGCATGAACCCACAATCAAGCATAACGTTCCCTCTTGGAGTCACTACCTACTACTCGGCCAAAGCAATAAATGACAACGGAGAACATGCAAGAATTACTTATGAACATAAATATAAAAGAGGTGAATCAAATATATTACTCAAGATCAATCTAAACATAATCTCATAATCCATCAGATCCCAGCAAACTCAACATAGCAACATCATAAGGATTACATAGGTGCCTCGATCATGTAGGGCAGCTCACGAGGACTAATTAGTGAAGCACAAGAACGGGAGGACAACATCACATAGCTACTGGTCATGGACTCATGGTCCAAGGGAGACTACTCACGAGTCATCCAGGAGGCGTCCATGGTGGTGGAGAAGCTCCCGGTGGTGATCCTCCCCTCCGGCAGGGTGCCGGGAAGAGTTCTCCTGGTGCTCCCGATCTTGGAAGCGGCGGCGGCGGCGGAACAGAGATGGGATCGCGAAAAGAGTTTTTTCCCTGAGGGTTTCGGAGGACCCTCTAAATATATGCCAAAGGGGGGCACCGGACGGGCTTCGGGGGGCCCAGGCGCCCCCCCCCCGGTGCGGCCCAGGAGGGGGCGCGCCGCCAGGGCGCCTGGAGCCCTGGTGGCCTCCCCCAGGCTGCCCTTTGGACGCAGTGTTGTTTCCGGAACGCTGATTTTTTATATAATTTTTCTGGATTTTTCTGGGCAGTTCTCGAAACGTGAAAACCTGAAATACAAAAACAGCCGAAAACAGAAACTGGCACTGGGGTGCACTGGATTAGTAAGTTAGTCCAAATGTGATCAAAAGTGTATGGAAGTGTATGAATATCATAGCAATATCACCCAAAAGTGGCATGGAGCAAGCAGAAATTATAGATACGTTTCGGACGTATCAGACACTAAGCATGGCAATGATAGTAAAGGTATCCAAGGGTATGGTCATCTTGCCTGGGATTCCGCAAAGAAGAAGAACAAGTCCATGAAGTAGATGGAGCAACATAGACGAGCGGATGCTCACAACTCCGGAACAGAACCGAAGCTAACAAGAGAAGCAACCGGAAAGAAGCAAACAACATAGTAAACACACAAGCATAAACATGGCATACGGTGCACATCCAAGTATGATGCATGACAGTTCTATATAGGATGCACCACAAGTCTATACAGGAAGCAAAACTTGGCAAGGTAGGAAGCACAGAAAACACATCACAAGACTATATGATGCAATACATGGCAAGGTATGATGCAAGACAAGTCTATATAGGAAGCATTACATGGCAAGGTAGGAAGCACAGAAAAACAACACAAGCAACATGACAATATGCAATGGCAAGGTATGATGCATAATAAAACTACACTATTTAGGCATTTTAAATGAGGCCGGAAATAACAACAACAATTCCGGAAAACCCCACATGCATGTTTAGCAATTTTCAAGCAATCAACAATTCACACATTTTAATGTTGTTAACATGATGCGGATGACATGAACAAGTTTTATGCAATTTTTAGTTAAACGTTAACATGAAGAGATATGAAGTATTTGTCACCGTGGTGGAAAGAAAGGGGCCACGGCGGCGAATCCGAAAATGATGTCACGGAACATATCGGTACCGGTAACTCGTGGAGAGACCAGAGCAAACGAAAGGTGGTGTGAGCGAGTCGAACAAGATGAAAGGTGGGGTGATCCCGTCACCGGGTTCCCACGGGTTGCCGCCAAGGCAAACGAGGGCACAACGGACACGATGCAAACATCCGATACATCTCATACAACACATGCAGTCCACGGGTCATCGTCTCGGGGTTATACCTTCGGAACGTTCGTTTGGGGGCGGCTCAAGATCGTAGAGGAAGTAGTGGTACTCGCGGGTCGTGGTACACGTTTTGTAGCCGTTCACGTTTCCGAAGATGTTCGGGGTCGACGGTAGAGGTACTTCACGAATCGAACGTCTTCGGGGCGACGGTAGTGGTACACGGTTCTTCGGCGACGGTCGTCGTACACGCTCCGTAGATGTTCATGTTTCCGTAGAGGTACTTGTCGCGGCATCGGACGTAGTAGTACTTGATGCGTCACATCATGTAGTCGTACACGGGGTCGACGGTAGAGGTACTTGTCGCATTCACCAAGTTTAGTCGTACTCGTTTCGAAGATGAACTTGATCCGATGCCTTCGGGCGTCATGGTACTTGGTATCTTGCCAAAAAAATAATGAAGATGGCCTCGGACAGAGACATGGCAATCCGGGTGCGGGTCTTCTAGCTATGGACTTGGCATCACCGGAAAATGAAACCGCACGCATGCCTCGTGAAGCAAGGCAGAGCAGCGGCAGCAGCAGGGGAGGCGGAGCCACGACAGGAGGGAGCAAGGCGCGGAGGCACAGGGGGCTGGACTTGCCGGCCGGAGCAGCGAGGAGGAGGGGCGCTAGCAGCGCGGCCAGAGGCGAGGTCGGGGCCGCACGGGAGGAGGCATGGGAGGCCGGAGGCGCGGCGCTGGAGGCTGCTCGAGGGGCTTGGCAAAGAGCAGCGGCAGGGCCACGGCGCTGGCGCTGTCGGGTGGCCCGTGGTGGCGCGGCAAGATGGCGGAGCCTGCGTGGCGTCGGGGATCAGAGGCAGCAGGGAGGCGGCGACGTTGGAGATGCACTGGAGGAGGCGCAGGCTCGCCGGCCTGGGCGCGCCGGTCGTGGGGACGGCGGGGTGCTGATGGTCCCGAGGGGAGGAGGAGGTGCGTCGCTGCGGCGCGGAGGCGCAGGGAATGGGGAGGTCGGCGAGGAGAACGGGGTCGCGAGGTGGAGGCGGCTCGCGGGGTCTCGCTGGATCGAGATCGAGCGAGAGGGAGGCAGGTGCGGCGCTGAGGGAATGGACGAGAGGGAGAGGTCGAGGTGTGAGGCAGAGTGGGCTAGGGTTAGAATAGATGGGCGGCTAGGCCTCGGGGAAAATGGGCCGGTCTGGGCCTCGGCCACTGGCAGCCTTAAGCAGGCTGCAGGGAGCCCTTTCCCTTTTATTTAAAAAACTGCAGAATCAAAACCCGATGATGAAAAGGAAAAAGGACAGGGAGTTATATGAAGAAAGCGGAGGAAGTAAAAATATACTTAAACTCCTAGATTTATGCACAATTTTTAATAAACTAGTTTGGACATTTTTAAGGATATAAAAATAACTCAAGTTTGAATTAAATTCAAACTTGAGCCATTTTTGAACCCAACCAAAACAAGTCCAAAGGAACTAAAAATTGGCAAGGATGTTGAAGGCATGGTTGAGAATTGATAGGAAAAGAATGAACATTAAATTGGTGCAGGAAAAAAATAGAATGCCACAACTTAAATGGACTAACGAAGAAGGAGAAGAAGATGACCAAGCAAGGTTGTGGGAGTCAAAACTTGGAGTGAAACAGACATGGGGAAAATTATGCAAGTGTGTGATGGTTGCTTCCAACAATGGACTATTTTTATAATAGCTCCATAAATATTAGGAGAATATATATATATATATATATATATATATATATATATATATATATATATATATATGTTATAAAGAGAAGTCATCCTTCCCTCGATTTAAATGGATCGAAGATCCACACAATTTATTTAGTTGAGTTACAGAAATTAAAGACATGATGGCATGATGACATGATGCAATGCAAAAATAAATAACAGAAGAACAAATGAAACACACGGGAAAACCTGGAACATCTGGAATCTTCTGGGACGTCGGTCTTTGGGGGTCACAATGGAGCAGACAAATGCTGCACCAATTGCGTCGACCAAGTTTTGAAGGCTTCGCAAAGGTCGCAGGCCTCACGTCTCCATGTCTAGCATTCTTGAAGATGAGGCACAAAACTCAATCTTAGTGGCACGTCAAGTGTTTCCTGATGCCATTCCTTCAGCGTCTGCTCCTGAATCTGAAGCCAAGGCAGCTGAAGATATTCCGACTGCATCAGCCGATGAAGAAAAGGAAGAAACCCGTGAAGTCACTCCCCCTCCCCAAGAAACAGTTGTACAAGAAGAAGAAGTGCCCGTCATGCAAGAACCCACTCCCCAAGATTCTATTTTGCATGAGTATCCTCTCCCTGAAGCAAATGTGGCTGCCCCTTCAATTAATACTGAAGCCAATGACACTGTCATGGTTGAATATGATAACCCACAAGTGTTGGGGATCGCAACAGTTTTCGAGGGTAAAGTATTCAACCCAAATTTGATGATTCGACACAAGGAGAGCCAAAGAATACTCTTAAGTATTAGCAGCTTAGTTGTCAATTCAACCACACCTGGAAACTTAGTATCCGCAGCAAGATAGTTTAGTAACAAAGTAATATGATAGTGGCCGTAGCAGCAATAAAAGTAACGATCGTGTTTTTGTAGTTTTTGTGAGAATAGCAACGGGAAAGTAAATAAGCAACTAGCAATATAGGTAAAGCTCATAGGCATTGGATCGGTGATGGGAAATTACGTCGGAAGCAATTCATCATGTAGAAGTTATAACCTAGGGTGACACAGAACTAGCTCCAGTTCATCAATGCAATGTAGGCATGTATTCGGGATATAGTCATACGTGCTTATGCAAAAGAACTTGCATGACATCTTTTGTCCTACCCTCCCGTGGCAGCGGGGTCCTATTGGAAACTAAGGGACATTAAGGCCTCCTTTTAATAGAGTACTGGACCAAAGCATTAACACATAGTGAATACATGAACTCCTCAAACTATGGTCATCACCGGGAGTGGTCCCGATTATTGTCACTTCAGGGTTGCCGGATCATAACACATAGTAGGTGACTATAGACTTGCAAGATAGGATCAAGAACACAAATATATTCATGAAAAAATAATAGGTTCAGATCAGAAATCATGGCACTCGGGCCCTAGTGACAAGCATTAAGCATAGCAAAGTCATAGCAATATCAATCTCAGAACATAGTGGATACTAGGGATCAAACCCTAACAAAACTAACTCGATTACATGATAGATCCCATCCAACCCATCACCGTCCAGCAAGCCTACGATGGAATTACTCACACACGGTGGTGAGCATCATGGAATTGGTGATGGAGGAAGGTTGATGATGACGATGGCGATGATCTCCACTCTCCGGAACCCCGAACGGACTCCAGATCAGCCCTCCCAAGAGAGATTAGGGCTTGGTGGTGGCTCCGTCTCGTGAAACGCAATAATTCCTTCTCCCTGATTTTTTTCTCCCTGAAATAGAAGATATAGGATCTGGGGATACGTTGGTGGAGCATCGGGGGGGGCCACGAGGTAGGGGGCGTGCCCTGGGCAGGGGGGCGCGCCCCCACCCTCGTGGGCTGGACCAAGGCCCCCTGGTGTGGATCTTTCTGCATGTATTTTTTATATTTTCCAAAATAATTCTCCGTTCATTTTCAGGCGATTCCGAGAACTTTTTATTTCTCCACAAAAATAACATCATGGCAATTCTGTTGAAAACAGCGTCAGTCCGGGTTAGTTCCATTCAAATCATGCAAGTTAGAGTCCAAAACAAGGGCAAAAGGGTTTGGAAAAGTAGATACGTTGGAGACGTATCAACTCCCCCAAGCTTAAACCCTTGCTTGTCCTCAAGCAATTCAGTTGATAAACTGAAAGTGATAAAGAAAAACTTTGACAAACTCTATTTGCTCTTGTTGTTGTAAATATGTAAGCTAGCATTCAGGTTTTCAACAAGATCATGAACTAACCACATTCACAATAACTTTCAGGTCTCAAGACTACTCACATCAATGGCATAATCAACTAGCGTGCAATAATAATAAACCTCGGATGACAACACTTCTCAAAAAATCATGATATGATATAACAAGATGGTATCTCGCTAGCCCTTTCTGAGACCGCAAAACATAAATGCAGGGCACCATTAAAGATCAAGGACTTACGAGACATTGTAATTCATGGTTAAAGAGATCCAATCATGATCATGCTCAATGCAATAATACATGCAACGACAGAGGTGCTCTCCAACTGGTGCTCTTTGATAAGAGGATGATGATTCTGCATAAAAGTAAATAGATAGGCCCTTCGCAGAGGGAAGTAGGGATTTGTAGAGGTGCCAGAGCTCGATTTTTAAATAGAGATGAATAACACTTTGAGCGGTATACTTTCATTGTCAACATAACAACCAAGAATCTCGATATCTCCCATGCTACGCACATTATAGGCGGTTCCCAAACAGAATGGGAAAGTTTATACTCCCCCAACCACCAACAAGTACATTCCACGGCTAGCCCGTAACAACGGGTACCGTCCAAACCAGCAACAGCCCTGGGGGAGTTTTGTTTAATTATTATTATTTTGAGCATGGGACTGGGCATCCCGATTACCAGCCATTTTCTCATGAATGATGAGCGGAGTCCACTCATCGTGAGAATAACCCACCTAGCATGGAAGATATAGACAACCCTAGTTGATACATGAGTTGTTCGAGCATACAAAACAAAATTTCATTTGAAGGTTTAGAGTTTGGCACATACAAATTTACTTGGAACGGCAGGTAAATACCGCATATAGGAAGGTATGGTGGACGCATGTGGAATAACTTTGGGGTTTATGGAAGTGGATGCACAAGCAGTATTCCTGCTTAGTACATGTGAAGGCTAGAAAGAGACTGGGAAGCGACCATCTAGAGAGCAACAACGGTCATGAACATGCATTAAAATTAATCAACAATGAATGCAAGCATGAGTAGGATATAAATCACCATGAACATAAATATCGTGAAGGCTATGTTGATTTGTTTCAACTACATGCGTGAACATGTGCCAAGTCAGATCACTTAAATCGTTCAAAGGAGGATACCACCCATCATACCACATCACAACCATTTTAATATTATGTTGGCACGCAAGAAAGACCATTATAAACTCTCAACTAATTAAGCATGGCATAAGCAGATATGATCTCTAATTGTCATTGCAAACATGTTTCATTCATAACAAGCTGAATCAGGAACGATGAGCTATCATATTTAGAAAAACAAGAGAGGTCGAGTTCATACCAGCTTTTCTTATCCCAATTAGTTCATCATATATCATCCTTGTTGCCTTTCACTCGCACGACCGAACGGTGTGGATAATAATAATAGTGCTCGTGCATTGGACTAAGCTGGAATCTGCAGAGATTTAATACAAGAGAGAAGACAAGGTAATATGGCTCAAGGGTAAATCAACAACAAAGCATATGAGAGCCATTAAGCATTTTAATCATGGTCTTCTACTCTTAACCCCTAAAGAAAAGAAAAGAAACTATTTACACGGGAAAGCTCCCAACAAGCAAAAGAAGAACGGGAAATCTTTTTGGGTTTTCATTTTAACTACTACTACAAGCAAAGAAAGATAGAAGCTACAACTAATATTTTTTTTTCTGGATTTTTCTAACACACAAGAAAAAGACTAAGAAAAAGAAATTGAAACTAAGCATGGATGGTACAGTGAAAGAGTGTGAGCACCGACAACTAGAATAAGTGTGAACGTGAATGTAAGTCGGTGAGAAACACATACTTCCACAAGCTTAGGCTTTTGGCCTAAGTTAGTCTATGACCATGGATCGAAGCCGCTACCTCCAGTGTACTGAGATGTGTCCTCCGGGTGCCACTAGTTGGCGAGCTCATCCAGCTCCCACCCATAAATAGATTGATGGGAAGGATCAAGTGGTGGTTCTGGCTCAAGCTCTGAAGCTTGTGCCGGGCCTTGGTACTTGTAGAAGGCATCTGATGTAATGAGATACTTGCATGTGGATAGATCAACCAAAGATGGTGCAGGCAAGGTAACAAATTCACGGTATATTTCATCAAACCTCAATTTATAGTTAAGCTGCATATTCTTTTCTTTAACAATAAAATCATGGGCTACCATGCTCTTGTAGTCTAGATAAACAGGGGCAAGCAATTTTTCTTCCTTCTCATGATGCCTAATAGGTATATTAAAAGATTCAGCAAGGCGAGAAGCAAAGATGCCTCCAAAGATGGGCCTCTTTGAGCGGTTCAGACTAAATCGTTTGGCAACGACGACGCCCAAGCTAAAAGTTGTGTCTCGAAACATAGCATGGCGTAAAATGATAATATCAGGGGCACTCAGATTTCCACTGTTCCCGCGACCAATTAAACATCTACTAGCAAATAAAGCAAAGTAGGGCAGAACAGGGAAGTGTATACTAGTGATTCTTGCCCCAGAAACTTGTCTAGTTTCACCTACGGCTATCATGTCAATGAACCCTTCAACGTCTTCACAACGTGGTTCATCCAGTCTACCTCCACAGGGTACTTTGCATATTTCACTAAAATCTAAAAGTGATATCTCCTTAACCACATCATATAAGCGAAACTACACCGTAGGTGGTGTTTTCCTAGAGTGAAAATGAAAGCTTTGCGTGAAAATATTGGTGAGTAAGAGATACTGTTCTTTCTGGTCGTTGAGGAAGTCGGTGAGGCCTGCATTATTTGCCAACCAATAAAAGTCTTCGTAAATACCGGCGGACATCATGAAATTATTACAAGGCTATTCGCACGGTCGAACTTCCGCCATGAGAGGAAGATGATACATGGGCTTCTTGTTTTCTTCTTTCTTCTTCTCCTCTGAGCTCTTGCTGGAGGAGCCCCTCAATAATCTTTTTAACATTTTCCTTTTCTGGAAATTTCTAAAATTTTTAGTAACTCACATTAAAAGTTAACCAAACTCAACAAGATTGATAGCAACAACTCCTATAAGTGCCTAGAGGCTATATCATGCATTAGAAATACTTGGGACCAGGAAAATTTGACATGCAAGATCAAGAACAAGGTCACCACAGCAGCATAAATTTGCAACAAATAAAGCACTAGATCAAAAACTAATAGGTCCAATGGAGGAGTTACATACCAAGGAACAATCTCCCCAAACAGTTCGGTGAATGGTGCTTTGAGCAAGGAGATCGAAAATGGCAGCAAGATGAGCTAGAACTCGGGTTTGATTTGGTTGTGGATTTTTTTTGGGAGGAAGAAGAAGAGCATGGGTGAAAGGATAAGTGGAGGGGGGCCACGTGGGGCCCATGAGGGAGGGGGCGCGCCCTGTGCCCTTGTGGCCACGTGCTGGCTCCCCTCGCTGTTTGTTCAGTGCCATATTTTCATAAATATTCTAGAAAAAATCATATTTCATTTTCATGGCATTTGGAGAACTTTTATTTTCGGGATATTATTTATTGCACGGATAAGTCTGGAAAAAAACAAACAATGCTATTTTTGTTTTATTTAACCTAATTAATAGAGAGTAAAAGGAGGGTACAGAAGGTTTGTGCTATCTAGATTCACCTATCCCATGTTCATCAAAAGGAATCCATTAACAAGGTTGATCAGGTCTTGTTAATAAACTCTTTTCGAGTAACATGAAACCGGAGAATTTTCCAATAACACTAAGTTACCTCAATGGGGATATGTATGTCCCCAAAAATAAGTATGTCATATGCCTTCTTGATAGTAGGAAGAGGAAACTCAAAACCTCCAATAGTAATAGTTGAAGTTTTTCCAATATAATTGATAATGTGGACTTGAGGTTGTTTCCTCGGAAAGTGTACCGTATGCTCTTTACAATTGACATGAAAAGTGACATTGCCTTTGTTGCAATCAATAACAGCTCCTACAGTATTCAAAAAAGTTCTTCCAAGAATAATAGACATACTATCGTCCTCGGGAATATCAAGTATAACAAAGTCCGTTAGTATAGTAACATTTGCAACTACAACAGGCACATCCTCACAAATACCGACAGGTATAGCAGTTGATTTATCGGCCATTTGCAAAGATATTTCAGTAGGTGTCAACTTACTCAAGTCAAGTCTACGATATAAAGAGAGAGGCATAACACTAACACCAGCTCCAAGATCACACAAAGCAGTTTTAACATAGTTTCTCTTAATGGAGCAAGGTATAGTAGGTACTCCTGGATCTCCTAATTTCTTAGGCATTCCACCCTCAAAAGTGTAATTGGCAAGCATGGTGGAAATTTCTACTTCAGGTATTTTTCTTTTCATGGTAATAATGTCTTTCATATGCTTAGCATAAGGATTTGTTTTAAGCACATCAGTCAAACGCATACGCAAAAAGATAGGTCTAATCATTTCAACAAAGCGCTCAAAATGCTGATCATCCTTTTTCTTTGATGGTTTTGGACGAAAAGGCATGGGTTTCTCAACCCATGGTTCTCTTTCCCTACCGTGCTTCCAAGCAACAAAGGCTCTCTTATCAAAACGTTGATTCTTTGATTGTGGGTTATCAAGATCAACAGCAGGTTCAATCTCTACAACATTATCATTGCTAGGTTGAGCATCATTATTAATATTATCACTAGGCTAATGTTCGTTCCCTGATTGTGTCTCAGCATCAGAAACAGATATATCATTGGGATTCTCAAGTTTGTCAGCTACAGGTTCACTAGAAGCATGTAAAGTCCTATCATTTTTACTTTTTCTTCTTCTTAGAAGAACTAGGTGCATCTAAATTAGCTCTATGAGAATCTTTCTCAATTCTCTTAGGGTGGCCTTCAGGATACATAGGTTCCTGAGTCATTTTACCACCTCTAGTTGCAACTCTAACAGCATAGTCATTGTTTTTACTATTTAATTCATTGAGCAAATCGTTCTGAGCCTTAAGTACTTGTTCTACTTGAGTGGTGACCATAGAAGCATGTTTACTAATAAGTTTCTGTTCACTTTTAGCACTAGACAGATAATCACTCAAGCCTTCCATCATGTAAGCATTGTGTTCTAATTGTCTACCAACATAAGCATTGAAGTTTTCTTGTTTCGCAATAAGATTGTCAAACTCATCTAATCATTGGCTAGCAGACTTATAACGAGGAATATCACCTTCATCAAATCTATAAAGAGAATTTACCTTTACTACCTATGTCGGCTTATCAAGGCCATGTATTTCTTCAATAGGTGGTAAATTCTTAACATCTTCAACTTTAATACCTTTTTCTTTCATAGATTTCTTTTCCTCTTGCATATCTTCAGGACTGAGAAATAGAACACCTCTTTTCTTCGGAGTTGCCTTAGGGGCTGGTCCAGGAAGTGTCCAATTATTTTCATTGGCTAGCATATTATTCAATAGTAATTCAGCTTGTTCAACTGTTCTTTCCCTAAAAACACAACCGGCACAACTATCCAGGTGGTCTCTGGAAGCATCGGTTAGTACATTATAAATGACATCAAGTATATCATGCATCTCAAGAGGATGATCAGGCAAAGCATTAAGTAACTGGAGAAGCCTCCCCCAAGCTTGTGGGAGACTCTCTTCTTCAATTTGAGCAAAGTTATTTATTTCCCGTAAGGCAGCTTGTTTCTTATGAGCGAGGAAATATTTAGCAGAGAAGTAATACATCATATCCTGGGGACTACACACACAACCAGGATAAAGAGAATTAAACCAAGTCTTAGCATCACCCTTTAACGAGAACGGGAATAGCTTAAGGATATAATAGTAGCGAATCTTCTCATCATTGGTAAACAGGGTGGCTATATCATTCAACTTGGTAAGATGTGCCACAATAGTTTCAGACTCATAGCCATGGAAAGGATAAGATTCAACCAAAGTAATTAACTCAGGATCAATAGAGAATTCATAATCCTTGTAAGTAACACAGATAGGTGAAGTAGCAAAAGCAGGGTCATGTTCCATTCCAGCATTCAAGGACTTTTCTTTCAGCTTAGCTAATAACTTCTGAAGATCATATCTATCATTGCAAGCAAGAAAGTCTCTAGCAGTTTCTTCATACATAACATAACCCTCAGGCACAACAGGCAATTCATATCTATTGGGAGTAGTTTCATCATCACTTTCATAAATATCATCAACATTTGCACTCTCCCTAACCTTAGCAATTTGTTTGTCTAGAAATTTACCTAGTGGCATAGTATCAGGCATATAAGTAGTTTCATCATCGATAGCAGAAGTGGCATCATCAAGAACATACGACATATCAGATTCAATTGCAGGAGTAGGTGTCGCAAGTTTACTCATAACAGAAGGAGAATCAAGTACAGAGCTAGATGGCAGTTCCTTACCTCCCCACGTAGTCGAGGGTAAGATCTTGGTTTTTGAGTCCTTCAAATTCTTCATAGTGATAAACAGATATAAATCCCAAGTGACTCAAGGAATAGAGCTATGCTCCCCTGCAACGGCGTCAGAAAATAGTCTTGATAACCCACAAGTGTAGGGGATCACAATAGTTTTCGAGGGTAAAGTATTCAACCCAAATTTGTTGATTCAACACAAGGGGAGCCAAAGAATACTCTTAAGTATTAGCAGCTGAGTTGTCAATTCAACCACACCTGGAAACTTAGTATCTGCAGCAAGATAGTTTAGTAGCAAAGTAATATGATAGTGGCGGTAGCAGCAATAAAAGTAACGATAGTGTTTTTGTAGTTTTTGTGATAATAACAACGGAAAAGTAAATAAGCAACCAGGAATATAGGTAAAGCTCGTAGGCATTGGATCGGTGATGGGAAATTACGTCGGATGCAATTCATCATGTAGAAGTTATAACCTAGGATGACACAGAACTAGCTAGAGTTCATCAATGCAATGTAGGCATGTATTCCGAATATAGTCATACGTGCTTATGGAAAAGAACTTGCATGACATCTTTTGTCCTACCCTCTCATGGCAGCGGGGTCCTATTGGAAACTAAGGGATATTAAGGCCTCCTTTTAATATAGTACTGGACGAAAGCATTAACACATAGTGAATACATGAACTCCTCAAACTATGGTCATCACCGAGTGGTCCCGATTATTTTCACTTCGGGGTTGCCGGATCATAACACATAGTAGGTGACTATAGACTTGCAAGATAGGATCAAGAACACACATATATTCATGAAAACATAATAGGTTCAGATCTGAAATCATGGCACTTGGGCCCTAGTGACATGCATGAAGCATAGCAAAGTCATAGCAACATCAATCTCAGAACATAGTGGATACTAGGGATCAAACCCTAACAAAACTAACTCGATTACATGATATATCCCATCCAATCCATCACCGTCCAGCAAGCCTACGATGGAATTACTCACACACGGCGGTGAGCATCATGGAATTAGTGATGGAGGAAGGTTGATGATGACGTTGGCGATGATCTCCACTCTCCGGAGCCCCAAACGGACTCGAGATCAGCCCTCCTGAGAGAGATTAGGGCTTGGCGGCGGCTCCGTCTCGTGAAACACGATAATTCCTTCTCCCTAATTTTTTCTCCCAGAAACGGAAGATATAGGATCTGGGGATATGTCGGTGGAGCATCGGGGGGGGGGGGACACGAGGCATGGGGCGCGCCCTAGACAGGGGGCGCAACCCCCTCCCTCGTGGGCTGGCCCAAGCCCCCCTGGTGTGGATCTTTGTGCAGGTATTTTTTATATTTTCGAAAATAATTCTCCGTTGATTTTCAGGCGATTCTGAGAACTTTTTATTTCTGCACAAAAACAACATCATGGCGATTCTACTGAAAACAGCGTCAGTACGGGTTAGTTCCATTCAAATCATGCAAGTTAGAGTCCAAAACAAGGGCAAAAGGGTTTGGAAAAGTACATACGTTGGAGACATATCAGAAGACAATGTGTAGTATGAAGTCATTGCTGCCCCTGAAGTGATTGCTCCTTATGTGCCTCACCCCATGGCCCAAGCCTACAATCATGATGGAGAGCTTGTCACTGCCAGGTTGCCAACTCTGATGCCTCCTGCTCTCGGAGCACAATATTACTATCATGTGGAGCGGCAGCCTCGGACGCAGAAACCAAAGCCTAGATTGCCCAGGCTTCCAAGCACTACAACGACACAAGGCTCATTCAGTGGGCACAGCTTCAGAGAGAACAATACTTTCTTTTACTCTGACAAGAACCCATTCAAGAAGCCAAGGATCTCTTCTGATAGGTTCTGGAGCTTTCAGCAACGAAGCTATTACTCTTGCATTCTGTACAATCAGGACCGGAGTCTCCCACACCAACGTCTTGATTGTGATGCCATTGCTGGACTGCCATGCCTTGAAGAAGCCATTCACTGCTTGCGATATGTTGGATTGCTTCCATTCGTCACTACAAAGGACCACTAGAATGAAGAGCTTCTCCTGCAATTTAATGCTACTCTTCATATCAGAGGATACAACAGGGATCCGAAGACATGGGTCCTTGAGTGTATGAGAGGTGACATTCATCATGAAGCCAAAGCTCAGACTCTTCTTGAGCTTCTTTCCCTGCCGACTCCTGGTGAGTTGTACGAACCAGGTTGTTCTCTGTATCAGAAGGAGCTGGAAAGCATCTTCAAAAAGGTTGAGCCCAACATGAGTGAAACGCTCAGTATGATGAGGCCCTTGCCCACAAAAGCTGATTATCCAAAGGAATTATTTGTCAAGGACCTCAAGTATCTGCCTCACACCATATATCATATTCTGAGGCGTACTCTCTGGCCTATCAAGGGCCACTCGTCTGAAGCCAAACTGGAAGGTTCCATGAAGACTTTGGTATTTTACATCCTCAATGGCATCAGATTCAATACGCATGACTTCTTCATTCGTCAACTAGCTGCATCAGGTATTGATGTTTGGCCTCAAGATCTATGCTCCATGGATAATGCGGCTCATTCAGCTTCACTCCACTATCAACTATCAAGCCTCTGCACGCAATCATGTTGTCTTTTTGCCTGAGGTTAATATGTCTTATGAAGCCATCTATCCTGAGCCTGCCAAACAACCACTTCAACTGCTCAACGCTGATCACCAAAGCTTCACACAACATGTTGAAGGTGTCTATGTGCCTAATGCAAATGTCACTTCTTATCCTCTGGTTGGAAATCTTTGCCTACCGCATCATGCAAATACTGATGCCACTGGTAGCACCATTGCTCCACGGCCTAAGAAGTGTACCCGTGTCCTCAATGACCGGGAGCTTCTTGTTTCACTTTACGAGAAGCAGGATAAGCAACATGATTGGTTGAATAGGCAGATGCAAAGTCTTCTCAATAAAGTGAATCGCATTCGCAACTTGGCTACAAAGAAGTCCTTCGTTGCTCATGAAGCATGTCAGCGGTCCTGGAAGAGCCTCACATTACTCTGCTCTGAAGATGATCTTCAAGCAGATGGCTTCACCGAGAGCTACAAGTTTGACTCCAGGCCTCCACAATCTGTGATTTGGCGTCCAATTCCCTCAATTGAATATTCGGAGTATTCATCTTCGGCTGCAACTGTTGTTGCTCGTGTCATCGATGAAGAAGACGACGCCACTTCTCCAGCACTCGCTTCACTGCATCGCGACTCTGCGTCAGGCCCTTCAGCACTGCCCAACACCAACGTCGACCCGGCTGCACTAGCTTCTTCACCGACTAGGAACGCGTAGACACTCTATGTCTTCAACCCTTTTTGGTCCTTGCTGACAAAAGGGGGAGAAGCATATGAGTTGACAGCCCAAGTGATGCTCAACCAAACACCTATGTAAGATGACTGAAGTGATGCTCAACCAAACACCTATGTCTTCGAGCGAAGACAAATGAGAGCAAATATTATCCAGAATTGGATAAATCAGCTTTACTTGGAGCTCAAGTAAAGTTGCCGTGTGTGTTCACAATCCAACCATTGGACACGTGTCAGTTCCTTAGTAACCAAGGGTCATTTCGGACATATCATGTCGGGTTGCCTCATGGCTATAAATAGCCTACCCCCTACACCATAAATCGGTGGCTGCTCAGAGTTAGTGCACGGCTTTTGTCATTTGAGAGCAACCCACCTCCGAAGCCGTTGAGAGAAAAGATCCTTGCGAGGACAAAGCCCAAAACAGCCAGAGCCAAAGAGTGTTAGGCATCACTGAAGTCTTTCTGTCTGTGTGACCTGAAGACTTGTTACACTTGAGGATTGTGTATCCTCTAGCCAGTTAGGTGTAGCGTTCTGAGCATCCAAGAGTCATTGTGGATCGCCGGTGAACAAAGTCTGTGAAGGTCGGAAGTCTACCTTGAAGACTTACCAGAGTGATTGGGCGAGTACTGGGTGTCCTTAGCTCAAGGGGAATAAGGTGAAGACACGGTCTTCAGAGTTCAATATTAGCCTCCCTAACCAGATGTACAGTTGTCACAACAACTGGAACTGGTCTACCAAATCTCCTGCATCTCCAAGCTATCGGTTCTATATTCCAACTCATTAACATTCTAGTTTGTCCTCGTGAAGTCATTGCTTGTTTGTTTGATCTGTTTGACTTCACTTTGTGAAGATTGTCCCCTCTTTAGCTTCATGTATATCTTCCATCTCGATCCATGTTATCTAGTATCAATAGTCTTTGTGTTATCATCGTGATGATCACTTGACTATTGTGTGCCTGGAAATGTTTACAATCCGGTACTTATCATATAGGTTCATTTCATCTGTCTGTCTTCAAAAGAAATCATGTTTTGCAGACTTCCGTAAAAATAGCCTATTCACCCCCCCCCCTCTAGTCGATAACTTGCACTTTCAATACCTCTTCAAATATGTTGGGAGAGCATGATGGTTGTGGGACTAGAACAATATCATTCTTCATCTTTGGATGGCTCCCCAATGCTTTATCATCATCTTTTTCTTGATTATGTGCATCATTATTTTGAAGATCCTTGTCAGCCGAACTTTGTTCAGCTACTTCGTCTTCTCCATGAGGCTTTTCAATTTCTACGGCACGAAACTCATAGGGCAGGAAGTAGGTTCCATTAACTTTAGAAAAATCAAGCATCGCTATTTTCCTATGATTGACATGCCCTTTATCAATGATGCTTGCATCTTTGGATTTGATGGATTCGAAATATATACTACTTGATTTGGCATTTTCAACCGAAGTACTTTTAGTTTCTGAATCATCATTCTTTTCATCAGTTATATCAATTGGCAAGGTTTCTTTCCTTTGAGCGAATTCCCTATCCATTCTCTCTTGGCGAAGTGCTTGCACCCTATCGCGCAAAGCTTTAACTCCCCTCTCAATTTCGTCCCGCTCTAGATCAGTTTGCCCCCCAATGCTCTTAGGTTCTTTCGGCAATGAACTGTTAGTGTTGCCGAAATTATGCAACTGTGTAGAGTGTGTATAATATGATGCGGTACTAGGTGGAGGTGTATGCACTAGAGTATAACAATATGCTCTCTCCCCAATTCTATCAATTGATAAAGTTTCATCTTCTTGCAAAACTCTAGCCTTTATTGCAGCAAAATCAGGAACCAACCCCTTTTCATATTGTTCAAGGCAAAGAGCACTAATCCTCTTGTTTTGTGCCAAGCTCTTTTTAGCGCAACCACAACCGCTTCTGGAAGGGATTGCTCCACAATACTTTCATATTCTTTCGGCAACAATTAGTGAGTGTTACCGAAATTCTCGAACTGCGTAGAGCATGCATTATACGCTACAATATTAGATGACGACATGTGCACTCCTGGAGATTTTTCACTTATTCGGCTATGACCATGAAGGTGTGGAGCCCAATTATGAACATCTACAGTTGTATACGGTGCCAAAAAGTTACTAGCATGAGGTGTAGCATATGATGGTTGAGCGTAACGGGCCGAATAGCTAGTAGTAGCATGGCCAATTCTCCCATCTATCGGCAAGGTTGGATTCAGATATTGCAAATTAGTTGTTGATGAATAAAAGGGTGAAATACTTTCTTGTATGCTATTGGAAGTTCTCATCTTGTTGTCATCGGCATATGAATTTGCTGGGTTGCTGATGCATGTGAGTTGGAATACATATGTTCCATGTTACCAATATCATAAGAAGTTGAACCATGTAAATTACTTTGAATCGGCCCTTGCAGTAGTTAGATGCATGATTGAAAAAATCCAGGGCTGGCCAATAGAGTATATTCATTGAACGATCTAGTAACACCATATGAATTATTTGCATCAACATAAGGGGATTGGGTATTCATATTACCTTTATAGATTGCAAACACTAGATGACGATCTCTTCATAGCAAGAACGGGCTGGAGACCGTTCGAAGCTTTCGTCCCCAGCGGAGTCGCCAAAAAGTGTGTTTGCACATGAACATGTCACCATGTACCCTCGACGCTGGGGGTGATGCACCGCAGCTCACGTCGAAGGTGACCCATCCGGAAGCACGGTACGCAAGCAATCCGGCGGGCGCCTTTGTAGACCCGAAGCCCCGCTTTCCCGGGAGGGACCCCGTCAGGGCTCGCGGCGGCTATGGGCTGCCCTAGGTCGACCTGATCGCCCCTAGGGACTCGTGGATCGCCGCCCTTCAACAAGAAGAACGAACGAAGAATGAGGAAGATGAAGAACAAGGAAGAGGGATGAAGGTAAAGGTATAAGGTGGTAGATGAATTGATCGATTGTGTGTTGTTGTTCAATCGTCCATCACCCTTTAAGTATATAAGAGGCGGCTGGACTTCCCGTGCAAGGAAAAGGCTTCAATTCTCGTCCAAAACCCTAGGCCAGTTCGGATTTGTTTGGTCCGAGCTTTCCAAAACTGTAGTGTAAAATCTGGTTGTATCTTGCGGGCCATGTTTGGGGGAGTAAACGACCTCAGATGGAAACGAGCCTAACACCAATCTTGACCGTTTCGAAGCGAACTGCCAAGGGGGCCCCATAACTCCAACCGCGTTAGGAACACACAATCAAGGAACATAACACCGGTTTATCGGTTCTTAAGGCGGCATGAATGGAACAAATCACCGAGCAAAAGGCCAAGCCTTCCACCCATTGCCAAGTATATAGGTGCCTTAATTATAGTAATAGATATTGTGATATTCCAACATCCAAGTTCCGACATGGAGCAAACTTCATCTTCACCTGCAACTAACAATTCCATAAGAGGGGCTAGGCAAGCGGTAACATAGCCAAACAATTGTTTGCTAGGATGGTGGAAAAAGCTTAGAGGTTGTTTCATGCCATAATGGGAGGCTTGATAAACAAGTGGTGGGTAGCGCGACATATAACGGTAGCATCGAGACATCTAGCATACCAATGATAGTAGTGAGATCCAAGGTCACAGATATCTTGCATGAGATCCTGCTAGGAAGAAGAACGAGTTCATGAAGAAGATGAAGCCACGAAGATGAACCAAGCGTAGACAAACGAATCCTCACGATCGCAACGAGACATAAACTACCGAGAAGAAGCAAACAACATGGTAAACACACAACACATAAACAAGACATGATGCTCAACCAAGTATGATGCATGACAAGGCTACATGATGCTACTCATGGCAAGAGATGATGCATACAAGAACAACACAACCAAGCAAGTTTAAATGAGGCTGGAAACAACATGTAACAACTCCGGTAAGTCCTCATATGCAAATTTCGAAATTTGCCCAGATCTGAATAAACTTTATGTTAAAGTTGTTAAACAGTAATTTAACATGCACCATGATGATCGACACAAAATTCTAGTCAAGTTACATATAAAGTTCATTTAATTCGGAGCTACGTCCTAAAAGATATGAACAAAACAAGTTACACATGGTATTGATGCAAAATGCATTCAAACATCAAGCAAACACACTCAAAACATGGATGCAACATGACATGATGCATCTACATGCAAAACCAAGCAAGTTTGATATAGAGCATGCTCAAAACGGAGCAATGGATCAACACATACACATGAAACAAGTTTAAAGGACAAGATGTCCAAAATAGCAAATATGCATCTTACAAGCATCAAAACAACATGATACATGTAGAAGATAGGCACAAAATGGCATGAACTCAAAATACATATAGCATGCTTCAAATATCATCAAGGATCAGGTTCATAGGCATCAAGAGTAACCCAACATGGTCAAGGCAACAAGCAAACTTTATGTCACAGATTATGACAGTGAAAAACTAGGCATACATGTGAGCAGAATTAATATGATGACATGTTGGAGAGAAGAAGCAAGTATGCTACAGTGCATGAACATGGCATCAAAGGGCATGGCAAGCATGTACATGTGAATCATTACAAAACATGATCACTGAGTTACTGCCAAATACCATTAGAACATGCTCAAAACATCATGGCAAGATTGCAAATGATAACAATTTCACAGACTTGGTGAAATAAACTGAACATGGCAGGAACAACGACAAGTAGGCATGTTTGCAAGCTTGTGCAACTCATCTCAAGGCATATCATGGCATGTGAATATAACCAACAACAAGAATACATGTTTATGCAGCTACTCATGTCAAGAACATGGTCATAGGATGCATAGTACACTAGTTATTCACATGGCAAAAACGAACTTACTATTAACAGGCTGACAGAAACATTATTTAGCCATTTGTGAGCATGGTAATGACAAGTTAGAGCAGTCCATAATTGCAAACAAGGGCATGGATGGATAGAGCATAACATGGAAAAAAACATGCTCACTGAACATCTCCAGATTATGCATGGATTCACGTGTAGCATCAAGTTAACATGGCAACACAATGTAAGAGATTCAGACTTAACAGAAATCACTAAGTCACTGAAATCAACAACAACAAGTAGGTCACTTTGCAAGCTTGTGCTAGTCACCACAGGGCATATCAAAATACATGGATTGTACCACTGCAAAGATGGCATGATTATGCTCCTAAAACATGTTGACATGATGCTCAAACAAAAATCACACAAAAATATATGAAACTGAAAATAGGCAAGTTACAGAAGTTTTCAGCAGATTATATCATTTAGCACTTTTGCAACAGAGATTAGCATGTCAATATGCACCCTAACATGAATGCAAAGGCAACCATCATGTAGAGCACTCATAGACAAACATCTTGACATATCACACATCTTCATAGGACAAATATGCACAAAGTTACACCCAATCAAACATGCATGCATGCTGTTAAAAACTAGGGACTTAGCAGAAAAGTACCCTCGCAAGAAACTGGATGGGGCCAACCCAGGACAAGATGGATCTGGGACAAAGAGGAACGGCTCGTCCGTTTGGTTCAGCGGATGACGTCGTATCGGGACGGCGTCATCCCAGTGCAGGACAGAGGTGGCCGGCGGCTCGGGCGGACAGACCTACGCCGGTGAGGCGAAGATGGGGCGGAGGTGGTGGTTCTGAGGCGGGGATGCCGGATCTTGTCGGATCCGCGGCGGGGTTGGGGCGGGGCGAGGTGCGGGCGTACGGCAGCGCACTGTGGTGCTGCTCCGACGGACAAGGTGGCGAGGTCAGGGCGAGGCGACGGAGCGGCCAGCACGGAGGCAGGGCGAGAAGGATGACCGGGCGGTGCTGGCGGGGTCCGGCGGCGGGGCTCGGGGTCGCCGGCGGTGGAGGGAGCTCGGTGGCGAGGCCGGCGGATCTGGAGGAGGACCTGGGCGAGCGGGAGGCGGCACTTGGGCCCGGGGAGCGGGGCGCGGGCCTGCGGCGGCGGCGGCAGCTTCGGGCCCAGGTGTGCCTGGAGCATGGAGGTGGGAGGAGGCGCGGGGAAGGCCACTTGGAGGCTGTGGGTTGGCTGGGAGCGCGCTGGCAGGGCAAGGTGGCGCAACGGGAGTGGCCAGTGGGGTGGATTGCGGCGGCGGTGGTTGGCCGCTTGGTGGCGCCAAGTGGCGGGAGCGAGGTGGATCGACGTGGATTCCGAGGAGGAGGTGGCTGGAGGTAGGGGAAGAGGTAGGGGTGCCAAAATTGGCACGTGGGGCTATTTAAATAGGGTAGGAGCTAGGGTTAGAGTGTGTCTAGGTTCAGAACGGACAACGGAGACGACGGGGGATCGGGCAACTGCGAACGGATGCAAGTTTGAAAACATGTGGATGAAATGCACATGATGACATGCCAGAGTGCAAAACGCAAGAGGATGACATGGCAACGACAGCGAATAACTGGAAGACATCTGGCGCATCGGTCTCGGGGCGTCACACTCTTCCATCTTCAGCAAAGGTTAATTTTGATGCTAAAAAACATGCTGAATTGATATTAAAAATGCATGAATTAACAAAGGAAAATATTGAGCGCATGAATGCTAAATGTAAACTGGCTGGAGATAAGGGTAGAAAACGTGTTGTCTTTGCACCATGAGATCTTGTTTGGTTACATTTACATAAGGATAGGTTTCTTGATTTGCTCAAGTCAAAACTAATGCCACGTGTTGATGGTCCTTTTAAGGTGGTAGAGAAAATAAATGATAATGCATATAAAATTGAGCTACCTGTAGATTTCAGGGTTAGTCCCACTTTTAACATTGCAGATTTGAAGCCTTACTTGGGTGAGGAAGATGAGCTTCCGTCGAGGACGACTTCAATTCAAGAAGTGGAGGATGAGGAGGACATCACTAACAAAGTTACACCCACAACCCCTACTGATACATATGCTGAACCGATTACTAGAGCTCGTGCACACCAATTAAATTACTAGGTACTTTTGTTTCTTGGTAATGATTTTAATGTTCATGAGAATATGATGTTGGTCGCATTGGAAGACACAAGTGGTGAAAGCCACTACGCTAGATGATGTGCTAGTGATCGAATTCAGAGGCATATCGAAATAAACTAAATGTCAGAATGAATCTATACAAAAAGAGAAGCCATCCGGCCATGGCTGAACGTGCACACATCGAGGCAACCGAAGAGGCCGGCAGGCATCATGATGAACGGGGCGAGGCGGACGTCCAGCGATTAAGGCTTGGAGATGGCCGGATCTGGGCTAGTAAGGGTCGGGGAGGCGAGGTAGCAGGCCAGTGGGGACGGCTACTATTAGAGAGAACCAGAGAGAGATCGGGAGGTGAGCAGAGGCGTGAGGAAAAAAAAGAAAGGAGAAGAGGGGAGCACGAGCAGGGAAACGACAGCCTTGACCTTGGGGTAACGGCTACTGCTGGAAGGCGAGCTGTGCCGACCTTAGCGCGAGGCAGAAGAGGGGTCAAGATGTGATGGCGTGTCTCCTCATTCGGTGCAGGGACAACAGATGGGTGTCATGGCTGTAGGTGGACTTTGGCGACAGTGGCGACACATGGCAGCAGGGTGGTGACGCTCCTCGAGGTAGCGGACAGGATGCGCAGATCCATGCGGCAGGGACGGGATCCGGCGACACACTGGCTCTTCAAAACGGCGCCGATATGGCATAAGTCAGAGACAGAAGAAATGAAGAAGAAGAGTAAAGGGAGCAAGGAAGAGGGTGCGGACGCTGGAGTTTTATACCCAATGGCAGCACGTCGGCACGGCTGCCAAAGGCGGGAAGGTAGGTTCGGCTTGCTCGGGCTTTTTAAGGACGAGGAGCAGAAGAACGACGCGCATGGCGTCGGGGCGACGTGCTCCTCATTGCCGACGGTGTTTGGAGCAGGGGAGGCGGAGCATAGGGGAGGCACGAGGAGCAGTGGTGTTTGGACGGGGATGGAATCTGCTTCGGGGACTCAAAAAACAAGGAGGTGAAGCTGCAGGCTTGGATCCCGAGGTGTAGATGCTGATGGCGGCAAAGGGATTCGGAGGATGGGACAGCTCATCTAGAAATTAAGGGTGGACTGATATTTATAGCATTGGATTTGGTTATGGACTATATGATCCCTTCGATCGTGTAATAGGACAACCCGAGAAAAATAGGTTAGGGAAGTCCAAACAAAGAACCAAATATATTGTACGGATGTTCGGGGTTGATGGGGATCCACCGGTCACAACTGCCAGGTTCGAGTCTGGGCGATTTCGGATGTGCACTCGAGGGGGTTTGTGCACCGTGCATAAAGGCTAGGCATAAAGATGAGAGGCAATTTGGTGGCCCGCCAACCAGTTTCGGAACCGAAATGTCCGACGAATAACCCAGCTATAGTGCCACTATAGTTTGACGTTCAGGTATCAAACGGACTCCGAATGTGACGAAACTTTGGCAGGCGGTCTACCAACAATATAACAAGATCGCACGCCAATTTTCACCCCATTCCAAGAATATTTTCATTCCACCTATAAAATAATATTTTGGAGGTGCCGCGGGCGCGTGCGCGTGTGGTTGGTCTCAGAACGGACAACTTAGAGCACGGGGAGATCCGGCAACAATGAACGGATGCGAGTTTTGAAGAGAATGACGACAACGAGTGCCGATGCAATGCAAATGATGCGATGGTGAACGCAACAAACAAATGAAACACATGGCGACAACAGGAGCATTGGTCTGGGGGCATCACACTTGTTCTCATCACAAATGAGACTGCCGGCTTAGGAAGTGAAGAGATGACCGACAGATTCATCATCAAGATGATCCTCAGAGCCTTGGATGGAAACTAAGATACCGTGTGCATATTGATCCAAATGATGCCCAATTACAAAGATCTCTAGCCTACTAAAGTCATTGGTCGAATTGTCTTGGTGCAACGAACATTTACGTTCATTGCCTAGACCGTACACATGCGCGACGGCCCTCTACGTTCAGCAACAACATGCAAGCCAGAGAAGCATCTCTTTGAGAGGTCCAAGAGGCGATCAAGAAGACCAAGACAAAGTCAAGATAGCAAGGTTTCATCTTGGGAAAGCCTCCCTTGCTGGGAAGGAGACCATGGCCAGATCAAGGCCGCCCAAAGAGCAAATTCAAGTTTTCCCCCCGGCAGGCTTGCAGGGGCCGTTGAATGGGGGATTTCGCCACCAAGACGCCACTGCTCGACCACACCGCAGCGCAAATCAACCATCGGTGAAGTATCGAGCCCTTAGATGATTAAGTGGCTTTCACTAAGTACGTGACAGCTGCTTGGATGACAGATTACCCCCAAATGAGACCTGTCCAGAGGCGTGTCAAGCATACAAGCAATAGATGGTTAAGCGGCACGGCAGGCTTGCCGGGTTGCATCCTAGCGTGACACCTAGTAGTGCATTTAATGTACTTTGTCCTAACTGCCAGAGTTAGGTACGATAGCACTGTTAGCTATCTAATCAACAAATAGTGACTCTTTGCCACTGTGGACGTCCCTTAAACAATAAAAGGAGGCCCGAGGCTAACTAGAAAAGGATTCAGACCCTCACGTACTTGTACGTGTGTAGCTACACTCACCAAGGACTCCTTGCTGGGCACGAGCGCTGCGTTTTCTTCGGGTCCTCCCATCAATCCCACCAAAGCAGGAGTAGGGTTTTACGCCTCACGGCGGCCCGAACCTGGGTAAAAATCACCAGTGTCACCATTGCCTTGTTGTTCTACGGCTTCTGCTCTTTCACGGCGTGATTCCCCCTGCTGAACCACAAAGGGGTCGATTCCCCATAGGTGATCGGGTTTCCCCACGTCATATTTGGCGCGCCAGGTACGGGGGATCACTTCTGTGAACCTGAAGTCGCAAGCAGCACGTCGATCTTCGTCATCGTCTTATTCGCCACCTGTTTCATCATCCATGGCACCTAAAAAGATGCCCGGTGTGACAGCTCACCCTTCTACATCAAAGGGCCCTTCACACGCAACCGCTGACGCCGCGGGCGCTACGGCGGCGTTCGGAGAAGTGGGTGCTGTGGGAGACGTAACCAGCACAGGCGGTGGTGTCATTGTGTCTCTCGCGGTCGAAGCTGGAGGAGATACCGCCGGGGGAGAGCGACATCAACAACATCCCGACAGCCATCACCTGCAAACCATGCATGAGGAAAATGTTCTGTCTGCGCCGCCTCGCCATGCTAGCGGGCGCAGCCGTAGCCACAACGCTCGTTCTAGCGCAAGCCGTGATCCTCCAACAGCACAAGCAACAGGTACAATAGCTTACGCGCCTTGCCCAGAACAAGGCGAACAAGACAGGGTGCCGAACAGGGCCCCAACCCCCGAGTGCGCCCTACCCATTGCCCTACCGCCTTGGCGATTGGTTCGCGGCGTCAAGACCACGGCGACGCTCCTCCTGGTACTACCATAGGTCGAGCGATGTCACAGTCCGCTTCGACAGCCATGCCGGGCTCAGCCACGGAAGCCATGGCACGGGCTCAACTCCTACTGAGATTCCCGCTGATGCCTGATCAAATGGATGAGTGGAGAGCCTCCATCCAGAGCCTGATCGGCTTTGCTGAAGTTGGAAGCCACCATCGAGAGCCTGAACGGCTTCGCTGAAGCAGAACCATCATGACACCCATGAGCCGCAACAATGGCGCAAATGGCTGCCACATCGGGGAAGCTGCACCTATGGTGTAGTCCCATCCGCAACAGCGGGCTCAAGGGCAACTGCGAGATCAACCCGGCCACGAAGCTCACAAAGCATCGATGGCCTCGTATGATCCACAAGCCCGTCAAAATCAACGGCAAGTCCTGGAAGACCGACGACGAGAATATGCGCGTGTTACTATTGTGCTACCTGAAAAATATGATGGAAAGCTAAACCCGGCAGAGTTTTTGAGCATCTATACGATTGTTGTCCAGGCTGCCGGAGGAAGGGACGAAAAGGTGTTTGCTAACTACTTCCCTTTGGCGTTCAAGCCAAATGTGAGGCCGTGGCTGATGCACCTACTAGAGAACTCCCTTCCATCTTGGGCTGAATTATGCAACGAGTTTGTTGGTGCGTTCACGTGCGGCCACCAAGATCCCAGCGACTTGCAACTTCTTGCCCAGAAGGAAGGAGAGAGTTTGTGAAAGTATATGCAGAGGTTCGGTAGAGTGCACCGCAGCATTCCAGACATCCACCCGACAGCTATGATTGTCGCGTTCCAGTAGAATGTGTGCAACAAAAGGATACGTCCCAAGATAAACATCCGGCTGCCCAAGTGAAAGCACAAGTGCTCCCTAGGTGATTTTGGTAATTAATGTCAACATATCTCTTGTTGGACTAATATTTCCATCTAGTAAATTTCAGACAAGTTCAACAGATGGAGTGGCATGGACTAGAGGATGTGGAACACTGTCAAAATGTGACAGACAAAGGATTGGCTCAAGCTCAAAGCTAAGGACTCTACATTTTCGATATCAGTTATCCAAGATCACATTGAGTCCATAGGAAAGCCAATACTATTAAAAGGGGATGAGGTATTGCTTAATGGCTAGCTTGCTCAAAATGCTTTGTGATATGCTCCAAAAACCCTCAACCACTTTCCCACATCCACATTTGTCCCAAACCAAAAGTAAAACTCGGCACCACCAAAAATATCTATCCGGCACCGCCGAGTTCATTTGACATAGCCACTGCCAGAAACCCTAATCATTTCGGTCTAACCGAAGGGGATCTTGGTCTCACCGAGATGGGATTGCAAACTCTCTGTTGCTTCTTGCAATATTTTCGGTCTCATCGATATGAGCGATCGGTCCCACCGAGTCTGTAATGCAAACTCTATGTTGCCTCTTCGTAACATTTTGGTCTCACCGAAATGAGCGAATCGGTCCCACCGAGTTTGCCTGACCAACTCTCTCTAAGCTCATTACAAAAATCAGTTTCACCGAGTTTGTGTAATCGGTCCCACCGAGATTACGTTATGCCCTAACCCTAATGAAATCGGTCCCACCAAGTTGATCATATCGGTCCCACCAAAATACCTAACGGTCACATTATGAACTAAATCGGTCTGACCGAGTTCTCTGAATCGGTCCCATCGAGTTTGGTAAATTGTGTGTAACGGATAGATTTTGTGCGGAGGCTATATATACCCCTCCACCCACTCTTCACTCATGGAGAGAGCCATCAGAACATACCTACACTTCCATCATTCATGTTCTGAGAGAAAACCACCTAAACAAGTGTTGAGATCAAGATATTCCACTTCTACATATGAATCTTGTTCTCTAGCCTTTCCCAAGTTGCTTTCCACTCAAATCCTTCTTCCACCATATCCAAATCTATGAGTAGTTGTTTGAGTGTTGGGGAGACTATCATTTGAGGCATTTGAGCAAGGAGTTCATCATCAACATACTTTTATTACCTTTTGGAGAGTGGTGTCTCCTAGATTGGTTAGGGGTCACTTGGGAGCCTCCGACAAGACCGTGTTGTTGAACCAAGGAGTTTGTAAGGGCAAGGAGATCGCCTACTTCGTGAAGATCTACCGCTAGTGAGGCATGTCCTTCGTGGGCGATGGCCATGGTGGGATAGACAAGGTTGCTTCTTCGTGGACCCTTCGTGGGTGGAGACTTCCGTGGACTCGCGCAGCCGTTACCCTTCATGGGTTGAAGTCTCCATCAACTTGGATGTACGATAGCACCACCTATCGGAACCAAGACAAAAAACATCGTTGTCTTCACTTGTGTTTGCTCCCTCCAAACTCCTCCCTTTACCTTCATATGCAATTGGTTTACATTCCGCTGCTACACTCTTAGAATTGCATGTGTAGGTTGATTGACTTGTGCTAAGTTGCTAAAATCTACCAAGAACTAAAATTGGGAAAAGGCTAGGTTTTCATTTTGGTCAAGTGGTCAAAGGTGCCTGCTTTACTTCAAAATAACTATATACTCTTGTCATGCATGCTTGTTGTGTATTGTGAAAGTTAAACATGTGCTAAATCTCCATTTAAACATCAAGTATGTTAAAAGCTACCACTTTTCATGCTGGAGTCTATTCACGCCCCCCTCTAGACACATACTCTTCTCGATCCTTTCAATAGGTATCAGAGCTTTGGTCTCCAGTGCTTTGGTTTAATCACCATTCGCAGAAGATGGATGAGTCTACGTTGGGGAGTATTTGACGTAGAGTGCATCTGCTTGATGGAGAATATTTTCAAGAATGTACTACTAGGAAAAGGCCTGTTAGTGGCGCACCTATTTTGGTCATTAATGACGCACTATAGGTGCGCCACTATCACCACGCCACTAGTAACAAGTACTAATGAAGCACCTCTGGTGCGCCATTAGTATTGTAGGTAACAGTGGCGCACCTTGTAGTGCGCCATTACTATTGCTATAGGTGCGCCACTGGTAACTTTTTTTGAATTGTTTTTATTTTTTATTAATTTTGAAGGTGGGAAAATAGTAGTGGCGCACCGTCTAACCCCCACCGTGCGCCATTGCTATTTTTGAATTTTGAATTTGGATCTGGATCATGATTTTTTGCCCTTTTTTGCTCGTTTTTTTGCATGATATTTTTTCAAATTTTGTTCTCGTTTTTGCATCTTGTACGTTCTTTTGCCGGAGAGGAGGGCCAAGGAGAGACTGTGAGGAGGAGAGGAGGGAGGAGGAGGGGGTCACCGGAGAGGAGCTTGCCTACATCGTTGGAGAGGAGGAGGAGGAGGAGGTCACCGGAGAGGAGGGGTGAGGAGATCACTGGAGAGAAGGGAGGAGGAGCTCACCGAAGAGGAGAGATGAGAAACCATGATGGAAGGGGAGGAGAGGAGGGAGGATAAACTGTGAGGGGAGGGGAGGGGAGGAGAGGAGGGAGGAGGAGGTCGCCGGAGAGGAGGAGGAGGAGGAGGTAGTCGGAGAGGAGGAAGGAGTATGGTGGAGGAGAGGAGGGGAGATGGAGTGGAGGAGAGGAGGAGATGGAGTGGAGGAGAGGAGGAGATGGAGAGGAGGAGAAAAATGAAGAGGTAAGGAGGAAAGGACCCCACCCAGCCATATATACGGCATGGTAATGGCGCACCGTGGGCAGGTGCGCCATTACTAACTTTTTTTTCATTTTTTTATTTATTATGAATTTTGAAGGCGGGAAGATAGTAATGGCGCACAATGGGAAGGTGCGCCATTACTGAGTTTGATTTTTTCGAATTTTTTTGCCTCTCCAGATCTTGAAAGCCCTGTAACTTTTTTCTGTTAGGTTTTTGAGGATTCTAAAAATCTTCAACGGGGTCCCCCCCCCCCGTTTGAATTAAGATATAACTTTTCGAGTAGATGATTTTTCATATAAAAACGTTTTCATCGGAGTTCGTATGCAAAAGTTATGCCCATTTTACAAATTCTCGAGAAATTTTGCAAAAAAGTCGAAAATTCATGTTTGTAAATTTTGCTAACAACTAGACCACAATCACATTGGAATCTTATTTTCTTTTATTTTTTTGACATTTATATCATTTTCTTTTGAACAAGTACATTGACAATCCTTGTTTGCCCCCCATTGATGCTCCGAATCCTACCTTCAATGAGAAACTTGACATGGTTCGAAATCTTAGGACAGTTAATCTTATCACTAATGGATTGCCTAGAAACTTTCATGTATGTTTGCCAACTCTTGAATGTGCTTACACTATATGGATATTTCTAGAGGAATGATTCCCAAATTATTCCTTGAAAAGTCTGGATGAGATTCTCCATAAGTCTATTGCCTTAAATAAGATGAGTACTAGTGATCCTAAGTTTGGTGATTGTTTGTTTGAGCTTCGTGAACTTATGCTTGCCAAAGGAGATGTTGGAATAATTAGCAATATCATTTCCGAAGTCATTAGAATTCATAGAGATGAACATTGTTACAGTCATACTTCTAATGAATCACTCTCACTAGGTGTTAACCAATCACATGACGATGAGGAACATGGATACTATGATGAGGAAGACGATAGTGAGCTTGATGAACAAATGAAACATTTTGGTCTTATGGAAAATCTTCGTGGTTACGTAGCTGGAGGAAAGGAATGGGTGCTTGATAGTGGTTGCACGGATCACATGACCGGAGATAAGGACATGTTTGATGAGCTTGCTAAAAATGATGGTCCACGAAAGTATGTTGCCTTTGGTGACAACTCTAAGGGTAAAGTTGTTGGCTTTGGTAAGGTGGCCATATCCAATGATAGCTCAATTAAGAATGTCATGCTAGTAGAATCACTTGGATATAATATTCTATCCATGTCTAGATTAGCTGATTTTGGTTTAAATGTGTGATTTACTCATGTTGATTGCCAAGTCTTCCGTAGAAATAATCACAACATGGTCTTTACCGGCATATGTAGAGGTGACCTATACATTTGTGACTTCACTAAGAAATCCAACCCTACACTTGCTTTATTGCTAGATCTTCTAAAGGTTGGTTATGGCATAGAAGGTTAGGTCATGTCGGTATGTGAAATCTTGATAAGCTAATTAAGGGTGGTCATATCCTTGGTGTTAAAGATGTTATATTTGACAAGGATAGACTTTGTAGTGCTTGTCAAGCAGGAAAACAAGTTGGAGGAAATCATCCCGTGAAGAAAATCATGAGTACTAGAAGACCACTTGAGCTACTTCATATGGATCTTTTTGGTCCCAACGCTTACAAAAGCCTTGGTGGTAACTCTTTTGGATTAGTCATTGTTGATGATTTTTCAAGATTTACGTGGGTGTTCCTTCTTGATGATAAATCGCAGGTCCAAAATATCTTCAAAAACTTTGCTAGGAAGGCCCAAAATCAATTTGAGGTGAAGATCAAGAAGGTTCGGAGTGACAACGGAACAGAGTTCAAGAACGCAAATGTGGATACCTTTCTTGATGAAGAAGGGATTTCACATGAGTTCTCGGCTACGTACACGCCTCAACAAAATGGAGTTGTTGAGAGGAAGAACAGGACACTCATCGAAATGGCATGGACAATGCTTGACGAATACAAGACGCCAAGAAACTTTTGGGCGGAAGCGGTTGAGACAGCTTGTCATGCAACAAATCGCTTGCATCTTCACAAGCTTCTCGGCAAGATGGCATACGAGCTTCTCACTGGTGACAAACCCCAAGTTGGATACTTTCGAGTATTCGGCTCAAAGTGCTACATTCTTGATAAGCATCGTCGTTCTAAATTTGCTCCTAAATCTCATGAAGGTTTCCTACTTGGTTACGGCTCGAACTCTCACACTTACCGTGTCTACAACAATTTCACCCGAAAGGTTGAAGAGACGGTAGATGTGAATTTTGATGAATCTAACGGCTCGCAAGTAGAGCAATTGCCAATTGATGTAGGAGATAAAGATCCTTCGTAAGCAATCCAATACCTGTCTATTGGCAAAATCCGTCCAACGGAGGTGAAAGAGAGTACGTTGTCCGTCCATGTGGAAGCCCCTACATCTCGACAAGGTGAACCTCAAGTTGACTTGGAGGCATCCACAAGTGGGACACCCCATGACGAAGGAAACGAGGATGTGCATCAAGATGAACCTCATCGACCTCCTTCTCCACCTCCACAAGGGGACAACAACACCAACAACAATGAAGAAGGACAAGAAGAGGAAGAAGACGATGTTCCACCCCGACCCAAGCAAAAGCTTTCACGAGTTAGAGCAAGAATTACTAGAGATCATCCCGTTGAGAAAATCTACAATGATATCCAAACCGGGAGAATCGCTCGCTCTAAATCTCGTTTAGCTAACTTTTGTGAACATTACTTTTTCATATCTAACCTTGAACCTATGAAGCTTGAAGATGCTCTTGATGATCAAGATTGGGTGAATGCATGCATGAAGAGCTACACAACTTCGAGAGAAATCAAGTGTGGACATTGGTCGAGAAGCCCGACAACAACCACAACATCATTGGTACCAAATGGGTGTTTCGCAACAAGCAAGACGAAGATGGTCAAGTCATCCGTAAAAAAACATGTCTCGTTGCCCAAGGCTACACTCAAGTCGAAGGTATGGACTACAGTGAGACATACGCCCTTGTTGCTAGACTTGAATCCATTCGCATCTTGCTTGCCTATGCTAATCACCATGATATCACCTTGTACCAAATGGACATTAAAGTGTCTTTCTCATCGGTGAAATTGAGGAGGAATTTATGTTAAATAACCTCCCGGCTTTGTTAATCCCAAGAAACCCAATCATGTTTACAAACTACACAAAGCCCTCTATGGTCTTAAACAAGCTCCTAGAGCATGGTATAAATATTTGACCAAGTTCCTAATTGAAAAAAGCTTTGAAATTGGAAAAATAGACTCCACTCTTTTAACTAAAAGGGTTAAGGGTGAATTATTTGTGTGCCAAATCTATGTTGATGATATTATATTTGGTTCTACTAATCCTCATTTTAGTGAAAGGTTTGGAAAGCTAATGTCGGAAAAGTTTGAGATGTCTATGATGAGTGAACTCAAATTTTATCTTGGTTTGCAAATCAAGCAAACTAAGGAGGGTACCATTTTTTCTCAAACAAAGTATACCAAGGACTTGCTCAAGAAGTTCAACATGCAGGAATGCAAAGGTATGACTACGCTCTTGCCTACTAGTGGACATCTTGACTTAACTAAGGATGGGGAACCGGTTGATCAAAAGGTTTACCGCTCTATGATTGGTTCATTATTATATCTATGTGCATCCCGTCCCGATATTATGCTAAGTGTGTGCATGTGTGCACGATACCATGCGGCTCCTAAAGAATGTCATCTTAAGGCCGTGAAAAGGATAGTGAGATACCTAATTCATACACCAAATTTTCGCATTTAGTATCCTAAGAGGTCTTCTTTTGATCTTGTTGGCTACTCCGACTCGGACTATGCAGGTGACAACGTTGATTGAAAGTCTACTTCGGGTACTTGTCAATTTCTTGGTAGATCCCTTGTGTCTTGGTCCTCCAAGAAACAAAACTCGGTATGCTTATCCACCGCCGAAGTGAAATAAATTTCTACTGGTTCATGTTGTGCTCAATTACTTTGGATGACTCGAACTCTTAAAGATTATGGGATATATGTGAAACATGTACCATTACTTTGCGATAATGAAAGTTCTATTAAGATTGCTCATAATCCTGTGCAACACTCTCGAACTAAACATATTGAAGTTCGTCATCATTTCATTCCAGATCATGTTGCAAAGGGTGATATTAATCTTAAACATGTTCCACCGATAAGCAATTAACGGATACATTTACTAAACCACTTGATGAGAAAGTGTTTTGCAGATTGAAAGGTGAATTAAACATTATTGATGCCTCAAACTTGGAGTAGGAACTCCATTCGATACATGCAAGGCATAAGCCTTTGACTAATCCTTGACTTTCCCTCGTGATCTTATGTCTTGGATATATTTGTACCCTTGCATGATGTCCAACTCTTGTAGGCACTTCGATGAATCTAAATCCATGAGATTGCAACTCACTCACATATTGAGCAATCTCTACATCACCAAGCCCCTACATCGTGGTGGTTGAAGACAAGGAAGCATGAAACCCTTCAACATATCCTTTGACAATTTCTATATATCAAATTTCATTTGGTATCAAGTTTTCATGATTGTCATTGTGGATACACAAGTGCTCTTCCTTGCAAATCTAACCCATGTAGGTAGATGAACTCAAACGACAAGTGGTGCTCCCAATCCTTGATGAGCTTCATCAACCTTGAGCAACCCACACAAGTTCAACTACATGATCAAGACGAACACCGCTACCCAAGGTATGCTATTCCATCTTAGAGAAGCTTTGCCACAAGTCATGAGTCAAAGCAGCTCAACAAGATGTGAATACATCAAAATGCTTAAACGAAAAATGGCAACCCCATTTTGAGCTTAAACGATGAGTATGACCTATGATCAAGTGTCTTCACTTGACTCCTAAGTCAATATACTCTAACATAGGTGACTTTGTCACCGACCAATTCTAGATGAAGTTCTCTAAGTATTTCTTTGTGTTCCTTGCATTTGTTACGTGCATTTTGTTCCCCTTCTCTTATTTTTTTTTAAAGTTCATCTAGATTTTCTTTTCACTATTTTATTCTACATTTTTCCCACATCCAATTCATTGCAAACCTTTCAGTTAAATCCTTGAAAATCATTGTGAAATCTTATTTTCCTAGAGAGCTGAGATGGAAAATTGATCTCTCAGTGTTGAACTCGGACCCACCAATTTACCTCTTTCGGTTGAACCGAACCATCTCGGTACCATCGAAGAAGACTACTCGGTGCTACCGGTTTCAATACTGAGGAGACAATTTGTCATTTGCATCCTGCATATAGGTTCCAGCTCCACTCAATGATACTTGTCCTCTACCAGCATCTCATGAGTATACAACTCTACTCTGTGACTCAAGGACCAAACCTCTTTTGACTCACACTCCAGAAGATCCCTTCTTGGAAATTGATGTCAAAGGGGGGAGAGATGTCGGTGTACTAAAGTAGGGGTACCTTAGTATCCCGAACTTGTGCACAGGCAGTTGCAGTGTCCCGTGGCAAGGCTTGCCGGGCGACCGCCAAGATCCTCCGTGGTTCCCTTGGAGCCATTCAAGAACAAAGTATCCAAGTCAAGGAGACAAGGCCCCGGCAAGAGGAGCTTGCCGGGAAGGCCACTCAAGGCACAAGACCCTGGCAAGAGGAGCTTGTCGGGGAGGCCAACCAAGGCATCTCAAGGAACTTGCCGCGACGCGCCACGCGACCCGGCAAGGCCCGGTGAGCGACAAGCTCCCGGAAGCGACAAGATGCCGACCGCGGCAAGGCGCTTGCCACGACAAGCTTCCACTCAGTACCCGCGCTCCAGCGCATCCGCCCACGCGTCGCTTTGGGACCATCCCAGGCGCACGTGGCGGAAGGCTGTGCAGCCTGGGGTACACGGTGGCGAGCAGCGATGACAAGGCTACCGTCGTGGCGGACGGTGGCGCCCCTGACGGCCACTTTTTGCACTGTTTGGGCGACGGTGACGGGCATTTAATGCCCTTGTCCCCTGCCGTCAGGGTTAGGTATGGAACACTGTTCCAACTACCACCCTTTTTACACTTTTACCCTCATCTGCGTTGCCACCTGTCGGTGACCCCTTGAGCCTATAAAAGGAGGCCCATGCGCAACGTAGAGGGGGTTCCGAACATCGATCATTCCCACGCTCGGTCTTGCTAGCGGTTAGAGTGTACTGTAGCTCTCCTCGCTCCCGAGCAAGAACGCAATACAAACCGAAGTAGGAGTAGGGTTTTACGCACCCGTGTGGCCCGAACCTGGGTAAACAGCTCGTGTGCACGCCTCGATCTGCTCTTTGTGCATCCTCCGCCCCCTGCCATACCGAAAAGGGGCTCCGGTCCCATAGGTGTTCTTGGGCGATCAGTTTCCCCGACATCTTTGGCGCGCCAGGCAGGGGGCGCGTCGAGGTTGTGTGAATCTGATCTAGCCTGCACGCGAGCTAGATCTTCATCATCATCTTCATCAACATGCCGCCGAAGAAGAAGGCTTCGGAGGCAGCAGGTCCGTCCGCGTCGATCCCACCACCGCCGGAGCCAATGGCCGGTGGGGTAGATGCCGGCGGAAGAACGGACGTCGACGAGGGGACTCACGGTGCCGCCAAGTCCAAGGACAAGGCCGCGCTGCCCATCGGCGGCGTAGCCGGCTCCCACGACGACCGGGCGCACTCCAAGACCTCGGCGTCCGTACACGCGCCGCGCCCGTCTCAGGAGGTGCGGGATCGGCAGCGTCATGGTACTCACGGTACCATACGCTTGCTAAACCAAGATCAAGCTGGCGGATCTCAAGATGCTCGAGACCAGCATGCGCGCCAACATGCTGGCATGAGCAAGGCACGGTCGCCTGGACGGGATGCTGCTCCTTCTAACACGGTTAGAAGTCCGAGCATATTCCGCTCCTCGCACCGTTCGCCACCGCTACCCGCCACTCCAGCAGAAGCTCTAGCACGAGCTCAACTGCTCCTCGACTTCCCTCCAGCGGTAGACAAGGCCGACGACTGGAGGGCCACCATTCAGAGTCTCATCGCCTTCGCCAACGGCGACACTCCGCAGCAGCCGAGCACGTCGCGGCCGCGGCAAGTCAGCCAGGCGCGGGCCGATAGCGACAAGACTGGTGGGGGTGCAACCACCGTGCACTCTCCGCCCCGAAGGCCAAGATCGCCGACTCGCCGGGTCAACCTCGACAGCGCCTCCACCGCGTCGTCGGATCCGCGAGCTCGCCGCGATCACCGCCAAGTTATCGACGATCGACAACAAGAGGACGCTCGGACCCGCATCGAGCGCCGAAGAGAAGCGCGGCGTCAATCAGACCAGCGCGCTGGGCCCGCTGTCGACATGCATGCGCCAGGGGGACCAGGCGACTTGCCGTACGCGGTAGGTTGTCCTGCGTTCACTCATGAGCTGCGGCAAGTCAAGTGGCCCAGCATGAAGAATTTCAAGCCAGACGTGCCGGAGAAGTACAATGGCAAGACACACCCGTCGGAGTTCCTCAGCATCTACACCATCGAGGTGCAAGCTGCTGGGGGGCGGGACGACAAGATCCTTGCCAACTACTTCCCTCTGGTACGCAAAACCAACGTCAGGTCCTGGCTCATGCACTTGCCGGACAACTCCATTTCTTCTTGGGCCGACCTGTGCCATCAGTTTGTCGGCGCCTTCACGGGCGGCCACAAGCCTCATGGCCAGGAGAGCGACCTTCATTTTCTCGCCCAGAAGGAAGGAGAGCCCCTGCGCAAGTACATCCAAAGATTCAGCCGCGTTCAACACAACATCCCAGACGTCCACCCTGCCGCGGTCATCAGCGCGTTCCACCAGAACGTGCGTAACCGCAGGATGAGGGAGGAGATGGCGATGTGCAAGATCAGGGACGTCAGCGAGCTGTACGCCCGGGCCGACAAGTGTGCACGTGCTGAGGAAGGGAGGAAACTCCCCGGAGAGGATACTGGAGCAGGAGGATCTGACAGTGAGGATGCCGCCCCGGCAAAGAAAAACCGGCGGCGGAACAACAGGAAGAAGAAGAACAAGGAAGTGCTAGTCGTTGAGCAGTCCGGCAAGGAGGCTGGCGCCAAGAAAGCCCAAGTTGGTAGCTCCGGCAAGGAGACTGCCGCATGCACCAACTGTCAGGCTGTGGTGGCCGCCGACAAGCAGGACGGCACCGACAAGCAGTACAGAAAGATCCACCGCACCAAGGGTCATGATCTCCAGAACTGCAAGAGGGTCGAACAGCTCGTCGAGCAGCAGAAGGCCGAGTACGAGCGACGCGACAAGGAGAAGGCCTAAGGAGGTGATGGAGGATCTGGCATGAAGCGGCCGTTCAACGGCCGGGGAGGACGCCGCGGCAAGGCCAAGCAGCGACAAGGAGAGAGACCTCCCCGCGGCCGCGACAAGGACGAAGACGACGAAGATGACGAAGACTTGGACGATGCGGAGAACAGCGAGCAGGAGTTTCAGAAAGCCACAGAGGTTTTGTGCGTTGACGGTGGTGCTTCCCTGCATACTTCTCACCGCCAACTCAAGCAGTGGGTGCGGGAAGTGAATGCAGAAGAACCACCTGTCGAATCGCGCAAACTTCTGAAATGGCCAGCACGCCTATCATCTTTGACATTAAGGACCACCCTGACCGCACAACTGCGGTCGGGTGCTTGCCGATGTTGGTTTCACCGACTATCCAAAACCTCAAGGTCACTAAGATGTTAGTTGACGGCGGGGCAGGCTTGAATCTGATCTCCTCCGCTGTGCTCCACAAACTCCAAATCCCTGACAGCGAGCTCGAAGAGACCGGCACATTCCAAGGGATCAACCCGGGAAGGAGCAAGCCGAAGGGGAAGATCATGCTGCCAGTAACATTCGGCGGCGAGCTGAACTTCAGGACTGAGAGGGTCACTTTTGACGTTGCCGATTTCCCGTTGCCTTACAATGGGATACTTGGCCATCTAGCACTCGCCAAGTTCATGGCAGCCTCTCACTATGCATACAACATACTCAAGATGCCAGGCCCGATAAGCGTCATCTCTGTCACTGGCGACAAGAAAGACGCTCTTATCTGTGCCGACAAGATCTACCGGGAAGCAGCAGCCGCAGCAGATCGCAAGACACTTGCCGCTGAAGCTCCCGGGGGGAAGAAGAAGACCAAGTCCGGCAAAAGCTCTGGGGCCCACTCCAGCAAACGCACCTCTTCGGAGTGCTGCGCTGCCGTCGAGGACGCTCCATCGAGCTCCACCCGCAAGTGTAAGAAGATGATGGCGGCTCCGCCAGAGACGAAGAAGGTGTCCGCCAAGGAGGACGGCACTGGTGGTACTTTCACCATTAGTGCCACGCTTGACCCTAAATAGGAAAGCGCGCTCGTTGCTTTCCTGCGGGCGAACATCGACGTGTTTGCATGGCAACTGTCTGACATCCCAGGTGTTCCCGGGAAAGTGATTGAGCACAAGCTTGCTGTTTGTCCTCACGCGCGGCCCGTCAAGCAAAAAGTCAGGAAACAAGCAGTGGAGCGCCAAGAGTTCATAGCAGAAGAAATCAAGAAGTTGGAAGCAGCAGGCCTTGTCAGAGGAGTGCTCCATCCGACGTGGTTGGCCAACCCTGTAGTCGTGCGCAAGGCAAACGGGAAATGGAGGCTTTGTATCGATTTCACCGATGTGAATAAAGCTTGTCCCAAAGACCCATTTCCCTTGCCGCGCATTGACCAGATTGTTGACTCCACGGCCGGATGCGACCTGCTTTCATTTCTTGACGCATACTCAGGATACCATCAGATCTTCATGGCTGAAGAAGATGAGGAGAAGACCGCATTCATCACTCCATGTGGCACATACTTCTTCATACGCATGCCTTTCGGGTTGAAGAATGCTGGTTCAACATTCGCAAGAGTAGTCCATACTGCTTTTGAGCCACAAATACACAGAAATGTAGAAGCATACATGGATGACATAGTGGTCAAGAGCAAGGACAGGGCTACTCTGATGCAAGACTTAGACAAGACCTTTGCAAATCTGCGCAATATCCAGCTCAAACTCAACCCCGAGAAGTGTGTGTTTGGAGTCCCTTCCGGCAGGCTTCTCGGGTTCTTCGTGTCTCAGAGGGGGATTGAAGCTAATCCCGACAAGATCAAGGCCATTGAGCAGATCGAAGCACCCAAGCGCGTCAAGGATGTACGGAGGCTTGCCGGTTGCGTGGCTGCTCTCAGCAGGTTTATCTCTAAGTCGGCTGAGCGCGCCCTGCCGTTTTTCAAAATTTTGAAAAAGGCAGGTCCAATGAAATGGAATCCGGAAGCGGAGGCCGCGCTGCAAGACTTGAAGAGGTACCTGTCCTCCACTCCAATACTTGTCGCACCTAAGCCACAAGAGAAGTTGTTGCTGTACCTAGCGGCAACCAATCAAGTGGTTAGTGCTGCGTTAGTAGCGGAGAGGGAGGCAGACGATGAGCCAGCGACCGCGGCAAGCACATCCAGTGACAAGCAGGGGGCTTCCCCGACAAGCTCTGGTCCCGACAAGGATGAATCTGCGCAGGAGATACGGAAGAAGATGGTGCAGCGCCTAGTTTACTTTGTCAGCTCCCTTCTGCAGTGGGCTAGGTCAAGGTACTCTGGTGTGCAGAAACTGCTGTTCGGCCTTCTCATGGCCTCGAGAAAGCTGCGCCATTACTTTCAAGCACATGAGATAACGGTGGTCACTCGCTTTCCGCTGAAGAGGATACTGCAAAATCCAGAAGCGACAGGTAGGATTGTTGAGTGGGCGCTGGAACTGTCAAGCTTTGGCCTCAAGTTTGAAAGCACTTCAACTATCCAAAGCAGAGCATTGGCAGAATTCATAGCAGAGTGGATGCCAACACCAGATGAAGAGATTCTAGAGACGAGCATCCCCGTCAAGGAAGCGAGCAAAGAGTGGATAATGTACTTTGATGGTGCCTTCTCGCTGCAAGGCGCTGGTGTCGGCGTGCTGCTTGTCGCACCCACCGGAGAGCACCTCAAGTACGTGGTCCAGATGCACTTTCCCAAGGAGCAAGCGACAAACAATACTGCAGAGTATGTGGGTTTGCTTGCCGGTCTCAGGATCGTGGCAGACCTTGGGATCAAGAAGCTGATTGTCAGGGGTGACTCGCAGCTTGTCGTCCGCCAAGTGAACAGGAATTATCAGAGTCCGTTGATGGAAGCTTACGTTGAAGAAGTGAGAAAGCTTGAAGAACACTTTGACGACCTACAGATGGAACATGTTCCAAGAGCTCAGAACGACATTGCAGATGGCCTGTCAAAGTGTGCCGCACTTAAGTTACCTGTGGAACCAGGGATCTTTGTACTCAAGCTGACTCAACCATCCGTAACACCATCAACTGGACAAAGCAAGAAGAGGAAGTTGATTTCTGGTGACTACTTTCCGGCAGAGCTTCCCGAAGCTGCCGCTAAGAAGGTCCCTAAAGTCAACACCAACAATGCTGAGGAGCAATCTGCTCCAACAAGCCCCAGGGTTTGTTCTGTTGAAGCAGAGGCTCCCGACAAGCTTTGCTCCGACAAGCTTGCCGGGGAACATCAAGCTCCGGCTGAGACGCAGTTTCTCGCCGTAGAAGCGGATGCTCCCGTAGCAGCAGATGTGCCTTTAGTCCTTGTTGTCGAGCCACGGGCTCCAGCATGGGCGCAGCAGATTGTCCGTTTCCTCCAAATAGGAGAACTTCCCGAAGAGCAAGAAGAAGCGGAAAGAGTAGCCCGACAGTCAACTATGTACCAGTTTGTCGACACCACACTGTACAGAAGAAGACTCAACGGTGTGAAATTGAAGTGTATTCCCGGGAAGATGGACAAAAGCTGTTGGCAGAGATACATGGAGGCATATGTGGCCACCACATTGGCGCAAGAGCACTTGCCGGCAAGGCGTTCCGACAAGGTTTCTTTTGGCCAGAAGCCCTCCAGGATGCAACTGCTCAAGTAACCAAGTGTGAAGCGTGTCAGTTCCATTCCAAGCGGATACACCAGCCATCTCAAGCTCTCCAAACGGTCCCTTTATCCTGACTATTTTTGGTCTGGGGGCTCGACATCCTCGGCCCCTTTCCCCGCGCCGCCGGGGGCTTTGAGTACTTGTACGTTGCAATCGACAAGTTCACAAAGTGGCCGGAAGTGGAACCAGTGAGAAAGGTGACCGCACAGTCGGCAGTCAAGTTCTTCAGGTCGATTGTTTGCCGTTTCGGGATCCCTAACATGATCATCACCGACAACGGTACGCAATTCACGAGCCGCACATTCATGCAGTACGTCCAAGATCTTGGCGCCAAGGTCTGCTTCGCTTCTGTTGCTCACCCGAGAAGCAACGGTCAAGCAGAGAGGGAAAATGCTGAAGTGCTGCGTGGCCTCAAGACCAGAACTTTCGACTGGCTGCACAAGTGCGGAAGAAACTGGAACGAGGAGCTGCCAGCGGCTCTTTGGTCGATCAGAACGACGCCAAATCGAGCCACTGGACAGACACCTTTTGCTCTAGTCTATGGAGCAGAGGAAGTTCTCCCCACGGAACTCGTTTACGGGTCACCTCGAGTGCTCGCTTATGATGAGCTCGAGCAAGAGCAGCTGCGACAAGATGACGCGCTGCTCCTCGAGGAAGACCGTCTTCAGGCTGTTGTACGAGCTCCTCGATACCAGCAAGCTTTGCGCCGCTACCATAGCCGCAAAGTTAACGCCAGAAGTCTCGAGGAAGGCGACCTTGTTCTTCAGCGGGTTCTGTCTGCCAAGAATTCCAACAAGTTGACGCCAAAGTGGGAAGGCCCTTATCGGGTAAAACGAGTCACTAGGCCCGGCGTTGTCCGCCTTGAGACCGAAGATGGCTATCCGGTGAGCAACTCCTGGAACATTGAGCATCTTCGCAAGTTTTACCCATAAGGCGCGGTTGCTGTGATCCGCTCCGGCAACCTCCTTTTGTACAAGTCTTGCCGTTGTTGCATGTAATCCTTTGTACAAAGCCGGGCGCAGACCCCGTGCATCAGTAAAGCTCATGTGCCTCGCACATCTTGTCGTTTCATGCTTCTTAGTTTATGCATGTACTATCTGACACTTTGTGCAGCACCTACCCCCGGTAAGTAATAACGAGCACAAAGGCTCCATATCTGTATTTTCTCTTCTATCTTTTTTCTCAAGGAGAAGAAGGTTCCCTCGCGCACAAGTTTGCCGGGGGGGAGGAAGATAGTGGTATGGACCAAGCGCCGCCCAAGAAAGCCTTGCCTTGCCGGGAAGCAAACGACACGAAATCTAAGTTGCCAAAGTTTGAGCAATCAAATTTTTAAATTTTTAAGTTATATTCCTTGAACGACCGCACTTTTTATGGAAAACCTGTGCATGGAGGAACCAACCCGTGGCTAGCCGCGCCCTTACTTTGTTTCGAGCACGCTCATTGACTTAAGTGTGCTGCAACTAGTGTCGCGCCCTTACTTCGTTTTCGAGTTCGCTCAACAACTTGAGTGTGCTGCGACTAGTTGCGACAAGGTTTCTTGTCGGTGGCGACACCGCCAGCAGGCTGCTGACGTTCCGCACTCAGCGCTCGCGGCAAAGGTGCCTGCACTGGCAAGTTCCCTAAAAGCGTAAGGGCAATAACATACAAAGCAAGGGATCAAGTAAAGGAAATAACGTTGCAATTTCTACCCAAAACAGAGTTATAATACAAAGATAGCTTGTCGCAGCTCTAACAGATTGTTTTCATAACGTGGCTAACAGTGACAAGGAAAAGAAGAAAATGGGCAAGCTTAATCTGCGCGATCGCCCTCGACCCTCTTGATGCCGCTCACCTTGTCCACAATGGGTGCGACAAGGGCCTTGAGCGCCTCGTGGTCGGTGCCCGGCGGCAAGCTCCTGAGGACGTTGGTGAGGTTGAGGCCCGGATTGCGGAAGGCCACCTTCACCAACACCTTTTGCAGGGCGCCCGCGCAGAGCTTGCGCGACTCGTCCGCCAGCTGCTTTGGGATCTTCTCCCGGAGTTGCTGGAGGGTCGTCGCCACGCCCTTGAAGAATAAAGTAAGCTTGGCGCTGGGGTGGAGGTTCTCGTCGGTGGAGTACCCAAGATACTCCACCCCTAGCTGCGCCAACTCCTTGTCGATGTCTGCGGCGGCATTGACGAGACCTTCCGTCCAGTGCTCGACGGTCTGCCTAAAATTGTTCTGAGTTACGGCACCACTCGCCAACAACACCCTCTCGGCCTTGATCTCCTCCTTCAGGGTCGCCTCCCGCTCCTTGGCGCCATCCAGCGTCTGGGTTAGGGTGGCCAGCTTCAGCTCGAGGTCGACGTTGGAGTCCTTGGCGGCGGTGAGCTCCTTGCCCTTCTCGGAGAGGCGGACCTGCAGCTCGGAGAGGCTGTGGGTGTCCTTCTCCCGCTCGACCTTGAGCGCGGCGACTTCTTCGCTTCTCGCCTTGAGGTCGGCCTCGAGCTACGCCACCTTCACCTCCAGTTCCTTCTTGGCGGTCTCAGCAGCTGATGTCGCGTCCTTTGCTTCCTAGAGAGCTCCACCAAGAGATTGCTCGCGCGCGGCAAGTTCCTCCTCGTGACCATCGAGGTTGACCTTCCGCTGCGCCAGCTCACCCTCCAGCGTGGATAGTTTCTCAGTGGCAAGCCGCTGATGTTCCTCCACCTCGGCCTTCTCGAGGATGAAGGCCTGCTGCGCGTCGGCAAGCTGCTCCCGCTCCTCCGCCAAGGACCGGAGAGCTGCTTGGTTGATGGCTCGGAGCTCCTCCGCGCGCTTATCGATATCAGCTACCGCCTTTGCGGCGAGAGCCTCGTGGGACTCTAGCTTGGCATGCCGGGCGCGGTAGAGTGACAGCAGTTTGCGCAGCAGCCGCTCCTCCTCCGACTCGCCGCTACTACTGCTCGGCGTGTCGACAAGCTTCAGCCCGGCGGAGGCAAGCACCTCCCCGTCGAAGACCTCTCCCTCGACCGGCGCCCTGGACATGGATGCCCAAGGGAGCTGGATGAAGACGTCGTCGCCGGCCTTTAGGTAGGCGCCTGGCTCGGGCTCGTCAGGGCTGGGGGCTGCAGCGGCGGCGGAGGGCTCTGCGGTCGGTGTAGCGCCTGGCGCTCCTGCGGCCTCAGTGCCGTCAGTGCGATCACCAGCCCCTTCGCCGGCTGCTGCGGCGGCAGCCTTGGCGGCCTCCGCGCCAGCGGGATCATCTGCACCGAACGTTTCTTCGGCAACGGCGGCGTCGTCAACAACGACCTCCATCTCCATCGGTTCGGCTGCAGATGGGTCTGACGGAAGAAAAGAAAAGAAAAACAGTCAAGCAAATATCCAAAAAGAAGAATTGAAAGAAGAAAAGCCAAGGGAAGACTGAAGCGAGGGGATTACCTGCGCGGGCCGGCTCCTCGGTGAGGTTCCTTGCCGGGGAGCTCCCCCTCGGCGGTGTGGTCGTAGCTCCCGCCGGCGGAGGGCCGCTAGTGCCATCCCTCACAGGAGATCTCGCCCTTGGCGGAGTATTCGCCCTTGGCGGAGAACTCTCCCTTGCCGAGGAGACCCTTGCCGGGGAATTTCCCCTTGGCGACGTGGTCGAAGCATGCGGCACGTCGGGGGCGGTCTCCTGGCGCTCCTGGTGCTGCTGCTCCGCTCCTACACGAACCAACGAGCAAGGCGTCAACAAAGATAGGAAGCCCACGCGCACCTGACAGCGGAAAGTGAACAAAGGACTTACGCTGGGGGTTGCGCTGGGGGCTGCTCTGAAGACCAGTTGCCAGGTCCGGCAAGGTTGTCCGAGGCGCACCCCCTGCTGTCGCGGCGGGCTCGTCCTTGATGACGATCACCGGGACCTTGGCCCTCTTTGCCGCCCTCTGTGCCAGAGTTCTGAAAAAATGAACAGGTTTAGAGTGAGGCAAATGAGATGTACAAGACAAAACAACAGAAAATCAAAGAAATACAAGAATAACGAAGTCTTACTCCTCTTCTTCCTCGTCGGAGCTGAGCGCAGAGAAGTCGAAGTCTGGCTCACGCGTCCTGGCGCGAGGAGGCGGAGGAGTAGGCTCCCTTGGCCGCTTGGTGGGAGCAGGGGTAGTGGTCTGAGATGACCCCGCTCCGGCTGCCGCCGTGGCGCGAGGAGCGACAGGAGCAGAAGCGGCGGTCTGAGAAGATCCCGCTCCAGTTGCCGCAGAAGCGCGAGGTGCTCCCGTGGCAGCCTTGCTTGCCGCGGTAGCGCGTGTCGCGTGGCGCGGCGGCTGTTGACCCGTCTGCCGCTCCGTCACGTCCCCGGCCTTGCGGAGACGCCTTCTTGGAGCTGGAGGCTCTGCTGGTGGTGGCGAGCTGCCTGAAGACGAAGAGGAGGAGGAGTCGATCTCCAGCGAGCCGCTCGCGTCCTCGGCGGGCCCACTCGACTCGACCCCCTGCTCGGCGTGCTCACTTGTCTCGGCGTCCTGCCCGGCAAGCTTCCCCGCTTTGAAAAACTCTTCTCGCTCGGCAAGGCTTGCCGCCTCCGCTGCCTCCGCCTCCTCCACGGTGAAAATGAACTCTCCCGCGGCCGTGGCCGCCGCCGCCTCTTCCAACCTGGTGGCGATGTACGCCATCTCCCTGTCGGTGGTGTCTGGGGTGAGACCCTTCTTCTCGTCGGAGTTAATTGGCGTTTCTTCCAAGTTGTCGAAGAATGCCTGCACAGCTTCGTCGGTAGGCTCTTGCCAAGTGGGGTCGATCCCGTGCGAGTCGCACAGCGGCATCATTGCACGGATGAGGCTGAGCGACGAGTTGTTGCATAGCGGAACTACGCCCCCCGGCAACACGAACCATTCGGGATGGTCTGGGTCGTACTTGAACAACTCCTGAAGCATCCCGTTGAGCTCCAAGACCGTGAAGTTCCAATTGAGGCCCGGGCGCAGCCTCATGATATCTGCCACATTCTCAAACTCCCAGGCGGGCCTCTTCCTCTCCTGCAAGGGGCCGATGCGGCGGCGAAGAAAGTCTACGCCAACTGCGCCTACAGTCAGCCCGGCAAGCCTAAGGCGAAGGATCCGGGCGGTAGCAATCTTCAGTCTGCTCTCTTCCGGGGCCAAGTCACTCCAGTCATTGCCGCGTACTACTGGGGCTTGGCGCCGGGAGGTGAATGGCTGCGGGTTCTCCTCTACAATCCAACACCAATGGGCTCTCCACTCATCCCATTTGCCACGGAGCTCTCCCTTCAGATACGCCTCCTTCTTGTGGGTCCTCGAGACCCAGGAGATCCCGCAGGCAGAGGCTCTCCTCCCTCAACTCGAGGCGTGAAGTAATGGCGGAAAAGACCTACATTGGGGAAGACTCCGACAAAGTTCTCGCAGAGGTGTGCGAAAACGGCCATCGTCAGGACGGCGTTGGGGGTGAAGTCAAGGAGGTGGAACCCGTAGGTGTTCATGATGTCGCAGAAGAATTCGGAGAAGGGCGGGCAGAGCCCGCAATAGAAGAACTAGGCAAAGAATGCGTAGCCAGTCGGAAACATCTCGCAGGCTACGGCAGGGAATACCTTGGTGCGCGGATGCACCCGCGTATCCCTCGACCAGAAGAGGTAGAATTCCTCCCTTAGCTTCTGCGCGGTAAGCATGGGGGGGGGAGACGGCCCGCTTCTTTCGCATCGCTGCGAGCCGCAGCGCCTCGGCCGACTTCGCGGACTTCCCCTTCTCGCCTTTCGGAGCCATGGCGGAGGCGACGAGGGAGGTCGACGCCGCTGGTTGTGTTGGTGGCGGCGGAGGGGGCGGAGCGTTGCTCTCTTTCAACCTTTAGGAAGGAGGGGAGCGGCGGAGGTTTCTGAGGATTGAAGAAGCAAAGGCCTGATGGACGAACTGCCCCTGTTTCCCCTGCTTATAAGGGGGAAGGGGGCGGACGTTCCGCATTTCCAATTAAAGAAACCCCCCACGATCTCTCCCACGACGCCGCGATCGACGCGTGCCGTTAGGGGAGGGCGCGGTGGATACGGAGTAAGATACGGCGTGTCGCAGGCCGTGCGTGCCCGTGCACTGTTTTGGGCCTGGCCCAACAGCGCTCGGCATCGTGTATGGCCCGGGCCCGGGGGCTCCTGTCGGTGTACTAAAGTAGGGGTACCTTAGCATCCCAAACTTGTGCACAGGCAGTTGCAGCGTCCCGCGGCAAGGCTTGCCGGGCGACCGCCAAGATCCTTCGTGGTTCCCTTGGAGCCATTCAAGAACAAAGTATCCAAGTCAAGCAGACAAGGCCCCGGCAAGAGGAGCTTGCCGGGAAGGCCACTCAAGGCACAAGACCCTGGCAAGAGGAACTTGCCGGGGAGGCCAACCAAGGCATCTCAAGGAACTTGCCGCGACGCACCACGCGTCTCGGCAAGGCCCGGTGAGCGACAAGCTCCCGGAAGCAACAAGATGGCGACCGCGGCAAGGCGCTTGCCGCGGCAAGCTTTCACTCAGTACCCGCGCTCCAGCGCATCCACCCACGCGTCGCTCTGGGACCATCCCAGGCGCACGTGGCGGAAGGCTGTGCAGCCTAGGGTACACGGTGGCGAGCAGCGATGACAAGGCTACCGTTGTGGTGGACGGTGGCGCCCCTGATGGCCACTTTTTGCACTGTTTGGGCGACGGTGACGGGCATTTAATGCCCTTGTCCCCTGCCGTCAGGGTTAGATATGGAACATTGTTCCAACTACCACCCTTTTTACACTTTTACCCTCATCTGCGTTGCCACCTGTCGGGGACCCCTTGAGCCTATAAAAGGAGGCCCATGCGCAATGTAGAGGGGGTTCCGAACATCGATCATTCCCACGCACGGTCTTGCTAGCGGTTAGAGTGTACTGTAGCTCTCCTCGCTCCCGAGTAAGAACGCAATACAAACCGAAGCAGGAGTAGGGTTTTACGCACGCGTGCGGCCCGAACCTGGGTAAACTGCTCGTGTGCACGCCTCGATCTGCTCTTCGTGCATCCTCCGCCCCCTGCCGTACCGAAAAGGGGCTCCGGTCCCATAGGTGTTCGTGGGCGATCAGTTTCCTCGACAAGAGAGTTCACATCAAAGCTTCAGGGAGAGAGAGCTCAAAGCTTAAGGGAGAAAAATCACTTGCCCCACATGTCTGGTGTTCAAGAGGAGAGTAGTTACACGTCTTTATGAGGGGAAAGACATGTCTATGCTATTGATCTGATCTGTTTTGCTCTGATTATGTTTCCCTACTTTCTTGCATTAGTCAATATAAGATTCAGGGGGAGAAAGACTATTAGGGAAGGAAGTCTTTAAATTAATTGCATATCCTTTACCTTTGGGAACATGTCTGTATTCAAGAGTACCTAGTACTCACTCTCTACATGTCAATCTTGGTACCCTTGTGGCTCTTTTGTTACTCTGTCTAGTAGATGTACCTGTGTTATCTAACCTTGTTTACTCAGGTTCATCCCTTCATAAGTCAGCTCAAGATCACAAGGTAAGTATATGCATCACACTCATGAGCATGAAGATTTCTTGCTAATGTACATATTGTTTGCAAGAAGGAATTATGAACATGAGTATACACTTCATATATTCACTCTGATGCATATAGCCAAGATACATGTAACTCATTGCTTGATCTGTCATGCCAATGCTTTCATATGTTATTATATTCCACATTCACATGATTGCATACATTTAGGGGGAGCCTATGCATGTTACATGTTCTTCCAAAGCTTTAACTGTTATTATTCATATCTTTATCTAGAGCTTTGATGTATGTTGTCATCAATTACCAAAAAGGGGGAGATTGAAAGAGCAAGTGCTCCCTGGGTGATTTTGGTAATTAATGTCAATATATCTCTTGTTGGACTAATATTTCCATCTAGTATATTTCAGACAAGTTCAACAGATGGAGTGGCATGGACTAGAGGATGTGGAACCCTTTCAAGATGTTAAGGACAAAGGATTGGCTCAAGCTCAAAGCTAAGGACTCTACATTTTCTATTTCAGTGATCCAAGATCACATTGAGTCCATAGGAAAGCCAATAGTATTAAAAGGGGATGAGGTGTTGCTTAATGGCTTCCTTGCTCAAGATGCTTAATGATATGCTCCAAAAACCCTCAACCACTTTTCCACATCCACATTTGTCCCAAACCAAAAGTCAAACTCGGCCCCATCGAAAATATCTATTCGGCGCCACCAAGTTCATTTGACATAGCCACTGCCAGAAATCCTAATCATTTCGGTGTCACCGAAAGGGATCTCGGTCTCACCGAGATGGGATTGCAAACTCTCTGTTGCCTGTTGCAATATTTTTGGTCTCACCGAGATGAGCGATCGGTCCCACCGAGTCTGTAATGCAAACTCTCTGTTGCCTCTTTGTAACATTTCGATCTCGCCGAAATGAGCGCATTGGTCCCACCGAGTTAGCCTGACCAACTCTCTGTAAGCTCATTACCAAAATCAGCTTCACCGAGTTTGTGTAATCGGTCCCACCAAAATTACGTTATGACCTAACCCTAATGAAATCGGTTCCACCGAGTTGATCATATCGGTCCCATCAAAATACCTAATGGTCACATTATGAACTAAATCGGTCTGACCGAGTTCTCTGAATCGGTCCCACCGAGTTTGGTAAATTATGTGTAACAGTTAGATTTTGTGTGGAGGCTATATATACCCCTCCACCCAGTTTTTACTCGTGGAGAGAGCCATCAGAGCATACCTACACTTCCAGCATTCATGTTCTGAGAGAGAACCACCTACTCCACTTCCGGATGTGTTGAGATCAAGATATTCCACTTCTACCATATGAATCTTCTTCTCCAGCCTTCCCCAAGTTGCTTTCCACTCAAATCCTTCTTCCACCATATCCAAATCTGTGAGGAGCTGTTTGAGTGTTGGGGAGACTATCATTTGAAGCATTTGAGCAAGGAGTTCATCATCAACACACCGTTTATTACCTTTTGGAGAGTGGTGTCTCCTAGATTGGTTAGGTGTCACTTGGGAGCCTCCGACAAGATTGTGGAGTTGAGCCAAGGAGTTTGTAAGGGCAAGGAGATCGCCTACTTCGTGAAGATCTACCGCTAATGAGGCAAGTCCTTCATGGGCGATGTCCATGGTGGGATAGACAAGGTTACTTCTTCGTGGACCCTTCGTGGATGGAGCCCTCCGTGGACTCGTGCAGCCGTTACCCTTCGTGGGTGGAAGTCTCCAGCAACTTGGATGTAAGATAGCACCACCTATCGGAACCAAGACAAAAACATCGTTGTCTTCACTTGCGTTTGCTCCCTCCAAACTCCTCCCTTTACCTTCATATGCAATTGGTTTACATTCCGCTGCTACACTCTTAGAATTGCATGTGTAGGTTGATTGCTTGACTTGTGCTAAGTTGCTAAAATCTGCCAAGAACTAAAATTGGGAAAAGGCTAGGTTTTCGTTTTAGTCAAGTGGTTAAAGGGGCATGCTTTACTTCAAAATAACTACATACTCTTGTCATGCATGCTTGTTGTGTATTGTGAAAGTTAAACATGTGCTAAATCTCCATTCAAACATCAAGTATGTTAAAAGTTGCCACTGTTCTTCTAGAGTCTATTCACCCCCACTCTAGACACATACTCTTCTCGATCCTTTCACCAAGATTGTCAATGAATTGTATACTTTGGCGGACAAATGCACTTGGGCTGAAGAGGGAAGGTGACTTCCCGGAGAAGAGGATAGCATCGAAGTCGATTCTCACGATGACGATGACGTGGCTGCCGGCTTGAAGAAGAAGGGCCGGAAGCACAATAAGAAACGCAAAGAGAAATCAGTATTGGTCGTCGAGCGTTTGAGTAATCCTAGTAGCGGCAAGAAGGCCCGAAGCCCTCGGCGAGGAAGTTGCCGCATGCACTGATTGCCGGGAGGCTGCGGCGGCGGAGAGAGCTGGGAAGTCTAGCGGGCCCTACTGCAAGATCCACCACACTAAAGGTCATGATCTCCAAGAGTGTCATCAGGTTGAGCAACTCGTCAAGAAACAGAAAGGTGAGTATGATAAGCGCGACAAAGAAAGATACCAATAATGTGTTGTCAGGAAAGGTCCTAGTGGCAGAGGAGGCCTCCGTGGCAAGGTCCCATGGCAGAAGCTATAGCTTGCCAAAGGCCGAGAGAAGTATGAAGGGGATGAGGAAAGTGATGAAGGGGATGAAGAAGAGACAAGTGAGCAGGAGTTCCAGAAAGCAACTGATTCCATGTGCATTGACGGAGGTGCATCCCTACACTCCTCTCATCATGAGCTGAAACAGTGGGCGCGAGAGGTCAATGCCGTGGAGCTAGCTGCAGATTCTCGGAAGCCAATGAAGTGGTCCCGCACGCCTATCATATTTGACGAAGAGGATCACCCCGACCGCACCACTGTGCTACTATTGGTCTCACCAACAATATGCAATCTCAAGGTCACAAAGATGCTAATTGTTAGTGGGGCTGGGTTGAACCTGATCTCAACTGAAGTGGTCTGTAAACTGTAGATCCCGAAAGAACAGCTCAAGGTTACCGGTACGTTCCAAGGAATCAACCCTGGGAGGAGCCGGCCTAAGGGAAAAGTTACGTTCCTGGTGACGTTTGGTGGAGAATTGAATTACCGAACTCAGAGGGTCATTTTTGACATTGTCAATCTCCCTCTGCCTTAAAATGGAATCCTTGGCCGCCCAACTCTGGCAAAGTTCATGGCAGCGTCTCACTATGCCTACAATGTTCTGAAGATGCCAGGGCCGATTGGTGTCATTTTCTTCCCATCAGATGATAGAGAAGAGGGGCCCGATCTTTTGATAAGATAATAACTATCAATTTGGTGGAGTTGACCTTGACGATCTGACTACAAACGTGCACGATGTTGCGCCTTAGCAATCGCTAAACCAATCTCCTGGGGTTACTGACGATGCTAGAAGCACGATCTGCCTGACCACAAAGGTCTAGTCCTGCATGCAATCAAAGAACAAGCAAGAATATAATAAAGCAATATGAATATTGCAAATATAGATGAAGTATTGATAAAGGTGTGGATCTGTAAGTGGTCTTTGTCTGGATGTTGGACACAAATTAAGTACACGAAGTTGCAATGGCTAACTTTTGACTAAACAAATCCCAAAGAAAAAAGCTAATAGATGGATCTACTTATATAGGAGCAAGGGGTGGTGGCCAAGGAGGTGCGAGGACGCCCCCAAACAGCCTAAAACTAACCCTAGATCGTACAAGGCTCATGGGCCCAAGTGGAAGTGAAAAAACACCTTTGGACCTCTAGTTTGACTCGGATTCTGGTGCAACATCCGATTGTTTCATCCATAACTCAACTCTCTGGACGAATTTGAAGGTGAATCCAATTGGGTTGGAAAGTTCACGAAATCTACTTTCCAAAAGCAATCACCCAATTTGGAGTCCGGAAGAAAGAGATCTCGATGTTTTGAGTCAAGTATGTTTGTGCAGTCCGAATCTGAGTCCAGAACGTTAGAGTCTTGGACTATATCTTCTCTTGGGCCAAAAGTGACGTTAGAGGACTTTTTGAACAACACCTAACTCTTTTTCCCTTATCTTCATATGTGGATTGCAAAAATTTCCCAAACACCTGCAATTAGACATGGCACGAAAGTCTATGAAGTATTTTTGTCCTGGATAACATAGATAAATTATTGCATAGTTTGCATTAGAAATCACCTCACAAATATGCATGTATGCAATATTTTTGGTCCTATCCAAGGTAGTCATGTCCTCATCATCCTCCCCTTCTTGAAAAAAAGCCATCCTGGGTGTTGCTTAATAAGAAATGTGGCTAACAAAAGAGACAAGGTGTATATGTTGTATATGTATATGTCATCCATTTTTACTTGTCTTGGTTTTTGCACATATGAGACATGTATAATTGAGTAACTTTCATAGTTCATAAAATATAAAGTCTAAATATTATCACAAGAAGTATAGGCATGAAAATATTGCAACTCGGGTTGCACATATAAGTGAAGGTCTTATTCATAGCAAAAGATTGACAATGTTCATCATTAAATCATCCCAACATTGATGAATAAACCTTACGTGCATCAAATTTACATGCTACAACATGCTTATATAAGCAAACATGCAATAGATCATGTAACGCAGAATCATCACCAAGATTAGAGGTCATATCAAAATGATTAAACATTGGAACAATTATTTGCAGATGTATTTGATCCAAATCTGGTTTATTCCCTGATTCACATGGTTCTTCTGCATCAACCATTAACTCAATGTGTGCACTCAACATTGTTGTTATTGCATTTGTTTGATCACATGGCAAAGTCAAATCATAAACATAGTCCTCTAAAATAGGTGGTGTGATCAAAGTAGTGGCTAGTTCATCACATGGTGCATTGAAATTGACAAGGCATTCATCATACTCATGTGGAGGTGGAAGACCAGTACCTTTGCCATTACCTTTTATGATCAACTTAGATGATGTAGGAACTCTCGGTGGTGATGTGTCACATGGAGTAGGTGATGTAGTACTCACAACCACGGATGTGGTTGTCATAGTCTGCCTAGTAGTTGAAGGAACAATCGTACCAACTATTGGAATGTGCATTGAGCGCTTGTCCTCCTTGTGGGAAACATGTCGTTTTATTTCCTGTTCAGCTTTGCAAGAAAGACGAAACAAATGGTCCATAGGATAACACTCTTCATGAATTAGTATCTCTTGAATATCATGATTTAATCCTCCCCAAAATCTATCCATCAAATCTTCTTCACTTTCTTCTAAAAATGAGTGCAACAAAGTAGTTTGTAAATCATCATAATATTACGATATAGTGTCAGTGCCTTGTTTTAAATGTTGTAATTTTTTAATCATGCCACGAGTATAATAAACATCAACGAATATATCTCTCATGACAAAATTTAAATCATCCCAAGTAGTAGGTACAAAATCAGGGTTTAACCGACAATATTCACTCCATCAATCTAAAGCAAAGCTACTGAAAGTACTAACCACAGCTTGAAATTTTCCACGCTCATTAAAATTACGGGAAGCAAATATAACATCTATTTCGTACTCCCATTCAATATAAAAATCAGGCCTAAAACGACCATTAAAGGGTGGCATGGAAACATTAACTTGATTATGCGCATTCTGATGTCGTTGCTCCTCTTGTGGCGGTTGTTGTGTTTTCTTAGGTGGTGGAAAGTCTCCCACGATCGATGATGCCCAAGAACTAGCAACTCCGGAACCTGCCATAACTGGTAGAAAACAAGAAGCAAAATTTGAAAATAATGTTCCTATGAACTACTAGGATGTGGTGGTTAAATGCTCACATTATAGCAAATATCAATGTCTTACAAGTTCATACCATGCAGTATGTGGTGACCGGCAACCAGCGGTGTTAAATAACTCCAAAGATTGAAAAAACAATTGCGAGGTGCACGTAAATATGCACGGTGTAGAAATATGTGGAGCAGGGTTGGCTATATATGGTAGCAAAAGATTAGCAATAATCAATTTAGAGATGCAATGTTGAATAAATGCTCAACGATGGTACTGTGTCGGTCCTAGTCTAGACCGTGCTAGAGACGCGAGCCTAGAACACTAATGAGGTCACGGCGTAGCACAACTAGCATCAATAAAGGATATGAAGTAGCTCTTGACAGCAAGATATAAGTGAAGATCACAATGGCAGTAAAGATAATGATGAGAAACAACTGCCAAGCAGGATATAACTAAAACTCTATCTCCTAAATTTTTTTAATTTTTTTCTTCCCCTATTTTTTTCTCTCGCTTTTTTTCTCACACTTTATTTGTCTCTCATTTTTTCCCTCTTTCCAAGACAAACCAAATAAGATGTAGATTGGATCAAGCGAAGATGTGAACGACCGCAACTATGATTATGACAATGAATGGTGGGTAGCACGTGGTGGAAATTGATGGATGGGGTCGTGGACAGCGAAACGGATAATGATGCAGCGGCGGCATGACTAATGTGAACAGAACACGAAACTCTAGACGAACTAGACACTATGACCAGCAACTCGACATGACGATGCAACCGATAATTCAATTATGCAAACAATGAAAAGGAAATTGCAAAGGCTCAGAATGACTTGGACAAAGGATGAATAGATCTAACTTTTTCTTGTGTGACTTTTTCTTGGACTCTAGGTATGAAAAATAGATGCAATCTAGACTACGAAAAACTGGAAATATCTCACCTAGCAACCTAAAACTGATAGTACTTGATAGAAGCTAGGGGCCTGATCTTTCGATGAGATAGTAACTATCAATTTGGTGGAGTCGACTTTGACGATGTGACTACAAACGTGCACGACGTTGCGCCTTAGCAATCGCTAAACCAATCTTCTGGGGTTACTGACGATGCCAAAAGCACGATCAGCCTGGACACGAAGGTCTATTCCTGCATGCAATCGAAGAACAAGCAAGAATATAATAAAGCAATCTAAATATTGCAAATATAGATGAAGTATTGATAAATGTGGGGATCCGTAAGTGGTCTTGCTTTGGTCGTTGGACACAAACGAAGTACACAAAGTTGCAATGGCTAACTTTTGTCTAAACAAATCCCAAAGAAAAAGCTACTAGATGGATCTACTTATATAGGAGCAAGGGGTGGCGGCCAAGCAGGTGGGAGGACATCCCAAGCATCCTAAAACTAACCCTAGGTTGTACAAGGCTCATGGGCCCAAGTGGAGGTGATGAAACACCTTTGGACTTGTAGTTTGACTCGGATTATCCTGCAACGTCAGATTGTTTCATCCATAACTCAACGCTCCAGGCGAATTTGAAGGTGAATTCAATTGGATTGGAAAGTGCACGAAATATGCTTTCCAACAAAAAAAGAATCACCCAATTCGGCGTCCGGATGAAAGAGAGCTTGGCGTTTTGAGTCAGGTATGTTTGTGCAATCCGAATCTGAGTACAGAACGTGAGAGACTTGGACTCTATCTTCTCCTGGGCCAAAAGTGACGTGAGAGAACTTTTTGAACAACACCTAAACTTCTCTTTTTCCCTTATCTTCATATGTGGATTGTACAAATGTCCCATACACCTGCAATTAGACATGGCACAAGAGTCTATGAAGTATTTTTGTCCTGGATAACATAAATAAATTATTGCATAGTTTGCATTAGAAATCACCTCACAAATATGCATATATGCAATATTTTTTTTCGTATTCAAGGTACTCATGTCCTCATCATTAGACAAGAAGGATGCAATTATCTACGTGGATATGATGTATCGAGAAGCGGAGCTGCTGAAGCTATTGAGGTTGCGGCCCCTACTGAGAAAGAAGATAAGGGAAAGAAAACTAATATGGACGCCGGCAAGGAGTCCAGGAAGCGCGCCCCTCCGGATTGTGTTGCTCCTATCGACGACCTACCGGAAAATTCCACTGGTAAGAGATCCAAGGTTGCCTCGCCTGCTATAAACAAGGTCCCAGCAAGTCAGGATGGCACTGATGGTATGTTCGCCATCAGCACAACCCTCGATGACAAATAGGAAGGTGTGCTTGTTGCCTTCCTGACAGCCCTGGCATTCCTAGGGAGGTAATCGAGCACCACCCTGCTGTCTTCCCTCATGCCTACCCAATCAAGCAGAAGGTCAGGAAGCAAGCTTTGGAGTGGCAACAGTTTATTGCCGAAGAAATCAAGAAGCTTGAGGTAGCTGGTTTGGTCAGAGGAGTGTTGCATCCGACGTGGTTGGCGAACCCCGTCGTGGTGCGCAAGGCGAATGGAAAGTGGAGGCTTTGCGTACTCTTCACGGATCTGAATAAAGCATGCCCGAAGGACCCATTCCCATTGCCACGCATTTATCAGATTGTGGACTCCACTTGAGGATGCGACTTGCTTTCCTTTTTGGATGCATACTCCAGGTACCACCAGATATTCATGTCCAAGGAAGACGAAGAGAAGACTGCATTCATAACCCCGTGTGGTACATACTGCTTTGTGCGGATGCCCTTCCGGTTGAAGAGCGTTGGGTCTACCTTTGCGAGAGCAGTGCAGATCGGTTTCGAACCTCAGTTGCACAGGAATGTGGAAGACTACATGGACGACATCGTGGTCAAGACCAAGGACAGATCAACACTCATTGAAGATTTGGAAGAGATATTTCCAAACTTGTGTAAGATCAACCTCAAGTTGAACCCTGTGAAGTGTGTATTCGGCGTCCCCTCCGGCAAGCTACATGGTTTCTTTGTGTCCCACCGAGGGATATAAGCCGACCGCGAGAAGATTAGGGCAATAGATCAGATTCAAGCACCCCGGACTATCAAGGAGGTATGGCGCCTGACTGGATGCATTGCCGCGCTAAGTAGGTTCATTTCCAAGTCCGCCGAGCGGGCCTTGCCCTTCTTTAAAATTTTGAAGAAGGTGGGACCAATGAAGTGGACCCCAGAAGCAGAAGCAGTGCTGCGAGACCTAAAAGTGTACTTTTCCTCCGCTCCTACCTAGGTCACTCCTAAGACAAAAGAGCCGTTGCTGCTATATTTAGCGGCAACGAATAAAGTGGTTGGTGCAACGTTGGTAGCACAGAGGGAAATGGACGAGGAAGCAGCTGTAGTTTCTGTTCCTTCCGGGAACGGGACCGAGCTATTCGTAGCAGGCCCAAGCACTGATCAGGGGGAAGAAGAGCAAGTTGGCGAAGGCAATTCCATGATCCCAGCAAAGAAGAAAGTGGTGCAATGGCCGGTATACTTTGTCAGCTCCCTATTTTTTTGACACCTGAAATAGTAGGAGAGTCTCCTACTGTGTAATTAAATTAATGAAATGTGGTGGAGTTACATATGGTTTTGTACAAAACTTCTCCTTTGGGGAAGTTTGAAGGGAAGGGAGGACTAAAGGGAAGCTATAAAAGAGTTAAGAAAGTGGGTGTGTTTTTCACCAACCCTATGAGTTAGGAAAGAGAGGTCCTCTTTGAGCCTTAAACTCCAGGATGCTTTCGTGGGTGTTATTCTTCTGAAGACCTTATTGTTCCTTTCTTTCCAGATACTCCAAGCTCCTTGTAGAAAGATGGCCATGAACATTAGTTTATTCCAAGCAGTTTTAGCTGTGTTTATCCAGTCCAATCGAGAGCCTTGATAGCTCAAGCAGATGTCAACGCCGGACCAGCCATCTTTGCTGAAGGAGCAAGCAAAGAAAAGATGTTCAACCATTTCTTCCACGTTGGTATCGCAAAGTGGACATGTATATACATTGCCAATGTTGTAGTGTCTTTGCTTCAACATATTTCTGGTGTTGAGCTTGTCAGATAGAAGGAACCAACCAAAAACCTTTATGTTCATTGTAACATCAGATTTCCAAAGCTAGGCGTAGGCTTGATGTGCCCGAATCTCCCTGAAGAAGAAATTGTAATATTTGTTGGCCGCGTATGACTGAGTCCCCCAAGTGCAGTTCCATTTTTCAGCCGCAGAGAGACTGTTTTGAAGTTGAATGTCTCCGACAAGTCGTTGAATATCCCTGGTCTCAGCATGCGCCTGGACTGAAAGAAGTAGGTGGAACGTTTCCCCAAGAAATCTTTGACAGAAATATCCTCCTGGATGGCAAATGAGAAAGCCCGTGGATATGTTTCTGAGAATACCATCTGGCCAATGATCTTTCCAGAAAAGAATGTTTTCTCCCGTGTGTACTTGGGCTTTGGTAATCCCACGATAAATCGGCATTGGTTTCATCACGTCTGGCCACCAAAAAGAACCGCAGGGATCAGCTGCATGGCGGATCTTGTGGTTGTAGTACGTGTTCCATATAAGCTCCACCCAAGGGAGGTCCCATCTGTTGTAGAATTTGTGGAGGTACTTTAACAAAAGTGCATCACTTTGTACCTTTAGGTTAATTACTCCAAGACCTCCGGAAGTGTTTGGTTGGCAGACCATGTCCCAAGCCGCAAGGGAGTTAGAAGAATCCCCATTCTCAGTTTTTTTGGTCCATAAGCACTTGCGTCTTATCTTATCCAATAGTTCAAGAATGCTTACAGGCAGCTTGAGAGTGCATAGCGCAAAGATGATTAGGGAGGTAATAACTGAATTGCGGAGGGAGTCCAGCTCCCTATTGCAGGGGCTAGGTTGAGGTATTCTGGAGTCCAAAAGTTAATGTTCGGCCTTATCATGGCCTCGAGGAAATTACGCTACTACTTCCAAGCCCACGAGATCACGATGGTCACTCGTTCCCACTGCAGAGCATACTGAGGAACCCTGAAGCTACTGGCAGGATAGTTGAGTGGGCACTAGAGTTGTCAAGGTTTGTCCTGAAGTACAAAAGCAGTTTGACCATTCGGGGCAGAGCATTAGTAGAATTCATCGCGGAATGGACGCCAATCCGGACGAAGAAATTGCAGAGACAGTCACCCCTAGCAAGGAAGCGCCTCAAGAATGGATCATGTATTTCGACGGTGCCTTCTCGCTACAAGGCGCTGGGGCTAGAGTGCTCCTTGTTGAACCCATCGGAGAGCATCTGAAATTAAGGTGCATCTGGCAGGAAGAGGGGCAGGAACTTTTGGCAAAAATACACAAAGGTGTGTGCGGCTCTCACATTGGATCAAGAGCATTGGTCAGAAAAGCTTTCTAGCAAGGTTTCTACTGGCTCACGGCCCTCCAAGATGCGATCGAGCTAGTCACTAAGTGTGAAGCCTGCTAGTTCCACTCCAAGAACATTCAACAACCAGGTCAAGCTCTCCGGACGATCCCTTTGTCCTGGCCCTTCTCAGTGTGGGGGCTCGACATCTTGGGGCCCTTCCCCCGCTCTATATGGGGCTTTGAACTCTTTTACATTGCTATCGACAAGTTTACAAAGTGGCCAGAAGTGGAACTAGTGAGGAAGGTAACAACAGCACCAAATTTACAAGTCACGCCTTCATGCAGTATGTTCAATCCTTCGAGGAAAGTATCATTTGCCTATGTTGCCCATCTCCGGAGCAATGGACAACCTGAGAGGATGAACGCTGAAGTGATGCATGGGCTCAAGACAAGAACTTATGATAAGCTGCAAAGGTGCGGCCCACTTTGGATCGACGAGCTGCCGGTAGTTCTTTGGTCCCTCCATATGACACCAAATCGAGCTACCGGCCAGACTCCCTTCTCCCTAGTCTATCGGGCAGAAACAGTGTGCGCGAGAGGTCAATGCCGTGGAGCTAGATGCATATTCTCGGAAGACGCTCAAGCGGTCCTTCTTGCCTATCGTATTTAATAAAGAGGATCACCCTGACCGCACCACTGCGGTAGGGTGTCTGCCGCTGTTGGTCTCACCAACAATACGCAACCTCAAGGTCACAAAGATGCTAGTTGACGACGGGGCTGGGTTGAACCTGATCTCCCCTAAAGTGGTCCGTAAGCTGCAGGTCCCGAAGGAATAGCTCAAGGTTACTGGTACGTTCCAAGGAATCAACCCCGACAGGAGTCAGCCTAAGGGAAAAGTTTCATTACCGGTGACGTTTGGTGGAGAATTGAATTACCGAACTGAGAGGGTCATTTTTGAAGTTGTCAATCTCCCTTTGCCTTACAATGGGATCCTTGGCCGCCCAGCTCTGGCAAAGTTCATGGCAGCGTCCCACTATGCCTACAATGTTCTGAAGATGCCAGGGCCAATTGGCGTCATTTCCGTCCCATCAGATGATAGAGGCGAGGGGCCCGATCTTTATGTGCGATAATAACTATTGATTTGGTGCAGTCGACCTTGACAATCCGACTACAAACGTGCACGACGTTGTGCCTTACCAATCGCTAAACCAATCTCTTGGGGTTACTGACGATGCCAGAAGCATGATCAGCCTGACCACGAAGGTCTATTCATGCATGCAATCGAAGAAAACGCAAGAATATAATAAAGCAATCTTAATATTGCAAATATAGATGAAGTATTGATAAAGGTGTGGATCCGTAAGCAGTCTTGGTCTGGTCGTTGGACACAAACGAAGTACACGAAGTTGCAATGATTAACTTTTAGCTAAACAAATCCTAAAGAAAAAGCTACTAGATGGATCTACTTATATAGGAGCAAGGGGTGGCAGCCAAAGAGGTGGGAGGACGTCCCAAGTAGCCTAAAATAACCCTAGGTCGTACAAGGCTCATGGGCCCAAGTGGATGTGATGCAACACCTTTGGACTTGTAGTTTGACTCGGATCCTGCTGCAACGTCAGATTGTTTCATCCATAACTCAACGCTACGGACGAATTTGAAGGTGCATCCAATTGGGTTGGAAAGTGCACGAAATTTACTTTCCAACAAAAAAAGAATCACCCAATTCGGAGTCTGGATGAAAGAGATCTTAGTGTTTTGAGTCAGGTATGTGTGTGCAGTCCAAAATTCAGTCTAGAACGTGAGAGACTTGGACTCTATCTTCTCTTGGGCCAAAAGTGGCGTGAGAGGACTTTGTGAACAGCACATAAACTTCTCTTTTTCGCTTATCTTCGTATGTGGATTGTACAAATATCCCATACACCTGCAGTTAGACATGGCACAAAAGTCTGTGAAGTATTTTTGTCATGGATAACATAAATACATTATTGCATAGTTTGCATTAGAAATCACCTCACAAATATGCATGTATGCAATATTTTTGGTCGTATCCAAGGTAGTCATGTCCTCATCATCCTCCCCTTCTTGAGAACAAAGCTGTCATCGGCGTTGCTTAATCTGAAACGTGGCTAACAAAAGAGACAAGGTGTACATGTTGTATATGTATATGTCATCCATTTTTACTTCTCTTGGTTTTTGCACATATGACACATGTATACTTGAGTAACTTTCATAGTTCATAAAATATAAAGCCAAAATATTATCACAAGAAGTAGAAGGCATGAAAATATTACAACTCAGTTTGCACATATAAGTGAAGCTCTTATTCATATCAAAATATTGACAATGTTCATCATTAAACCATCCCAACATTGATGAATAAACCATACTTCCATCAAATTTAGATGCTACAACATGCTTAAATAAGCAAACATGCAATAGATCATGTAACATAGAATCGTCACCAAGATTAGAGGTCATATCAAAATAATTAAACATTGGCATAATTATTTTCAGATGTATTTGATCGAAATCTTGTTCATTCCCTGATTCACATGGTTCTTTTGCATCAACAATTAAATCAATGGGTGCACCCTACATTGTTTCTATTGCATTTGTTTGATCACACAGCAAAGTCAAATCATCAACATAGTCCTCTAAAATAGGTGGCGTGATCAAAGTAGTGGGTAGGTCATCACATGGTGCATTGAAATTGACAAGGCATTCATCGTACTCATGTGGAGGTGGAAGACCTGCACCTTTGTCATTACCTTTTATGATCAACTCAGATGATGTAGCCTATGTTGATGGTTTAAACTCGTCAAGGAACTGATCTTCCATCACCCTGTTTGTAAAATAGATTAGCTGAGTGGGGCCTCATAACCGAGTAGTGTCATGCCGAACATCGGGGGATATCCATGTATAAGCTTGATTCTGTGCTTGGCCATTGCTGTCCAACGAGGCATCATAGTCGTCGAGCCTAGCTGGTGCGTGCCTACTTGTTATGTAGATCGACCAAGGTGGTGCCCGGTTTGCCTCTCTCTGATGTCGAGCATTGTAAGGCTCAAAGTAATCAATATGGTCCTTGTCATGATGGCACGGTGTTGTTTGGGCATGCAAATCCTCCCTTGATGGCCTATCGCACCCTCTAGGGGGCGATCAGGTTGATCAGCCCGTCTGCATGTTGAAGACACGTCATCTATTAACTCTTCATCGAACTCAGGCATCAAACTCCTACCTGGGTAAGATTTGGGCGCGCTATGGAGCCATTCTTCAAGGTCTTGCTCCGCTGAGAGTACTTGGACCCACTTGTCATTCAACGCGTCCTAATTAGCTTTGAGATGCTGCTGCTTCCATTTCATGCTCCTGGCGGTGGCTATAAGGCGCCGCTGGAACCGTTCTTGTTCAATGGGGTTCCTGGGAACTATGTAGTCCTCGGTGCCGAGGCTCTCATCCTCCTCAAAATCAGGTAAGTAGTTATTATCAGCCCACTCAAAGAGGTTTTCCGGGTCTTCGTCCTCGGAGATCCCTACAGGATGGTGTTGTTAAGCTAGGGAGGCTTGAAGGTCTTTTCCCAAATTGTTGACATCGTCTTCTACCGCGTTGTTATGGGTGGTGGTGGCGTTGTGCTTGCTGGGGTCGCCGTTGGTACCTCACCCGTGCCCGCGCCGTCGTATGGACGAGTTCTTGTGATTGTCTACCATGTATAGGCCATACATAGATGTTGCCGTCCACTTGTCGGTGTTGACCAATGGCATAGTGGTTTCTGGAGGGCTGTTGACATCGTCATCCATGTAGGTTGCCTGCTCGTAGTCTAACACGTCGATTAAATCATCAAGCGTGGCAACAAGTTGGGTGGTGGGTGGGACGTAAATTTTTGATATCGTCGTCTTTAAGTTCGATCTTGTCATAAATCGAGGTCTTACCATCTGAGATTTGATAGCTCTAGATGCGGTTGAATATCTTGTGTAGCCGAGATAATTCCTCAGGGGTCATGGGCCGGCTATAGGCCGGTCTAACTTGAAGTACACTCGACGTATAGCCTAGCACGTATTCAACATGGTGAGGATATGAAGTTGATTCTGGATCTGGCACAAGACTCGTTTCTAAACCCAATGTAATGTCCGAAGTTGGGGTCGGACTAGCGTGAGGGCTTGATGCCGAGATGAGATCGCTCGAGGTTGATATATTTCATTCCTCCGCATGGCCTTGTAGCACGAGAGGATCTAATTCGACATCCTTCATGGATGTGGGTTCCGGTGTCAAGCCCCCGATGTTTGGTAAGCCCTCGATCTGGCATGTGCTCCATCCTAAAAAAACAAGCTCATCGTGGGAATCCGTGGTGTATTCCAGGCCTCCAAACGTCGTGATCTAATCTAGGTCGTAATTCTCGATAGGAGCCATATGGCCCGTGGATTCGGTGGAAAGATCATGTTGCAAACACAAAAAGTTGGTCGGGGCCGCATACATTCCCATATCCAGAGCTACAGTTAATCTGTAAATGAGGTATCGATCCTTTTGTTGTTCTCACACTAGAACACTCAATGAAAGCACCAGTTCCGGTGTCAAAACCGGCGGACCTCGATGTAGGGGGTCCCGAGCTGTGGATCTCGGATCAGTGGTAATGGGAACAAAGGAGGCGATGTTTACCCAGGTTTGGGCCCTCTTAATGGAGGTACACCCTACGTTCTGTTCTTGTTTATATTGATGATGATGTATCGAATACAAGCTTGATCTACTCGAGATCGTAAGTTGTGTTCTAACTCTAGGTCTAGGTGAATGTAATTGTGATTGGTATCCTCTATGGGCTAAACCCCTTGGCGTATATACATGCTAGGTAGGGCTCCTAGGGTTACATGGTTGGTATCCAGCGATGCGTATGGAGCCGGCAAGAGTTGTCTTGGAGTATACGTTCAGTTTTGGCAGGTGTAGTATTGATCTGGCATGTAGTTTCTGGAGTCCACCTCAATGAGAATGAAGGCCTACAAGCCAAGCCCGAGGACTATGGGCCGACTTGGTTGGCACCCCCTAATCCAGGACACCGTCATCATGCATCTTCCGACTAATCCATCGATGTCCAGGTCGGTCGCCCAAGCCCCGTCACATCCACACAAATCACCTCCCCCCCCCCC
>LR738711.1:550583433-550598556 GCA_902687465.1 Secale cereale
CCCCCCCCCCCCCCCCGCCCACTTTTGGATGAGTTCTTGCCGGTGTTTTTGGGCTTTCTTTGCTGCCTCTGGTACCAGAGAAACCATGGACACTGGCGACGCCCATCGGCCCCAACACTGTCTGCCTCATGCTGCAAGCATGCCTACCGATGTCTGTCTCCACTTCTACATGCCTGCTGCCTGTACGGCGAGGGCGAGGTGTTATTCGCCTGCCGTGTCTCCACCACCATCGCAAGGTGTTCGATACTTTGCTCACAAGGTACCATGTAGCGGGGACGATTATTTTTTCAACAACTTTATTTTTTCATCAGATGATTTTATCGTTGGATGACAAAGAGCTTGTGGTTGCCGCATTGGTCATCAATGACCACATTGCTAGGCAGCGACCTGGATTCAGGGGATCTATCCCGGGCCATGATCCTGCGTTGAACCACACTTGAGAGAGAGGGCATGCCCTGCTCTATGCCGATTACTTTGATAATTCCCTGCTCTTCAAACCCCATCTTTTCAGGCATCGCTTCTAGATTACGAGGCATGTGGTCACTCGTATTTGGGAGGGAGTGGTAGTATATGATGATTACATTGAGTGCAATGATAACGTTGGTTCTCCTCTTATTAGAAATGCACCGCGATGATACGACTCCAACGTATCTATGATTTATGAAGTATTCGTGTTGTTTTATTATCATTCCTAGATGTTTTACATTCATTTTATAGCAACTTTCTATAAGTTTTTGGGACTAACCTATTGACCCACTGCCTAGAGCCAGTTGATGTTTTTTGCTTGTTTTTTACATCGCGGGAAATCAATATCAAAGGAAGTCCAAACATCGCGAAACTTTTTGGAGATTTTTTATGGACCAGAACACCCAGGATGGGCCAAAGCAGCACCTGGGGGTGCCCCGAGGGGGCGCAACCCACCAGGGCGCGCCTGGATTCCCATGCGCGCCTAGGTGGGTTGTGCCCACCTCGGTGGCCTCCCGCACCCCTTCTTCGCCCTATGAATTCCCAAATATTCTGAAACCCTTCGGGGTGAACCTAGATCAGAAGTTCCACCGCCGCAAGGCTCTGTAGTCCACGAGATCCAATCTAGAGCCCATTTCGGCACTCCGCCGGAGCGGGAAACCATCACCTGTGGCCATCTTCATCATCTCGGCGGCTGCCATGATGATGAGGGAGTAGTCCACCCTCGGGGCTGAGGGTTTGTACCAGTAGCTATGTGTTTTGGCACTCGTGGTGACAATGGGGTATCATATTGATTCACTTGATATATGTTTTGGCACTCAACTTGTAGATTCCCGAGGTGACATTGGGGTAATCTATGCATAGGGGTTGATGCACATTCTTGTCTTTGTTTCTCTGGTAGAAATCTTGGGGCACTCTTTGAAGTTCTTTGTGTTGGATTGAGTATTGTGAATATGAATTTGTTTCGGTGTTATTTTTAGTACGAACTCTTGATAAATCGACCGGAAAGAATAACTTGTGTTATTTTAGTACGAACTCTTGATAGATCGATCGGAATGAATAAGTTGTGTTATTTTAGTATGAACTCTTGGATAGATCGATCGGAAAGAATAGCTACAAACAATTTCTTCTTATGTTCTCAGCTAGATAGGAACTTTGGAGTGATTCTTCATCGCACGTTGAGGGATGGTTATGTTATCCAATTATATTACTAGCGTTGAGAGATTGCACTACGAAAGTACGGACCCTAGGCCTCATTTTCAAGCATTGCAATACCGTTTGTGCTCTGTTTTACTATTTACTATCTTGCTGTTTTTTATTGTTTGCACCACAAAAACTAATATATATACTATCCATATTACACTTGTATCATTATCTCTTCGCCGAACTAGTGCACCTATACAATTTGCCATTGTATTGGTTGTGTTGGATACACAAGAGACTTTTTATTATTTGGTTGCAGCATTGTTTGAGAGATACCATCTTCATCCTACACCTCCCACGGATTGATAAACCTTAGGTCATCCACTTGAGGGAAATTTGCTACTGTCCTACAAAACTCTGCGCTTGGAGGCCGAACACGAGTCTACAAGAACAAGTTGTGTAGTAGACATCAAGCTCTTTTCTGGCGACATTGCCGGGGAGGTGAGTGCTTGAAGGTATATCTTTAGATCTTGTAATCAAATCTTTTAGTTTCTTGTTTTATCACTAGTTTGGTTTGTAAAACAAAACTAAAAATGGAATTGATGTTGCATCATATTATTCATCTCTATAATGTCTTTCGTGAGAATGATGGAAAAGAAATTATTCTCAATTGTTAGAAGAAGAATGCTATAATTTTTTTGGCATAAATGATGAGCATGATTGCAATGTTGTTAGTATGAATTCTTTAAATATCCATGATGCTAATGATACGCAAAGCCATATGCTTGGGGATGCTATGTTTGATGAAGATGATATTTTTAGCCCCCCGAAGATTTGATGTGGAAATTTGTTATAATGAAAGCATGCCTCCTATTTATGATGATTATATTAATGAAAGTGGATTTGGTGAGGTCATGACTTTATTTAGTGATCAATCCACTACTTTGGAGGATGTTTCAATTGACTATGATAACAAAGTTGCTATCTATGATGATTATGGTGACGACATGTATGCCCTATTGAATAATGATAACCATGAAACTTGTCATCATGACTTTAATTTTCAATCTCATGATAGTTATTTTGTTGAGTTTGCTCCCCACCACTATTCATGAGAATAAATTTGCTTATGTGGAGAGTAGCAATTTTTTATGCTTTTGCATAATGAAAAGAATGATTTATGTGATGGATATATTGTTGAATTCATTCGTGATCCTACTGAAAATTATTATGAGAGAGGAACTTATGATTCATGATGCTCTCTTTATGTTTCCATTCTTATCTTTCATGTGAGCATCATTGAAATCATCTTTCATATCTAAAAGGCATTAAAAAAAGCGCTTGTTGGGAGACAACCCAACACGTATACCTACTGTTTTTGTGTGTTCATATGGTTAAGCTACTATAGTAAACATGTTTTACATGTTTTGTTTCAATAAAGTGCCAAGTAAAGCCTTGGGATAGTGTGGATGATAGTTGATTTGGTTATGTGTACAAAACAGAAAATTTTGCTTCCAGTGTAGAAAATTAAATAGATCACTGGAACGTGATAATTAGATGAAATTTTGACACATGATTGATATACAAATTACCTATGTTATCCTAATGTTTCAGAATTTTTAGAGTTGAATAAGTATGGTGGTTGTCCAGATCATTACAGACTATTCTGTTTTTGACAGATTCTATTTCAATGCATAGTTTGCTTGTTTTCTAGTTTCTATGGCTTATATTGATCAATATAAATTGTAGAAATGATATGCTACAGTAGGCATTGTGTGAGAACAATTATGAATCTTGACTTTGACAGTACCCAAAGTGAATGATTTCTTTTATCATACTAACCCATCTCAGGAAGTTTTGTTAAGTTTTTGTGTGATTGAAGTTTTCAAGTTTTGGATGAGATGTCGATATGAGGAGAATAATGAGTGGCAATACCCTAAGCTTGGGGATGCCAAGGCACCCCACGCAAATATTCAAGTAATACACAAGCAACTAAGCTTGGGGATGCCCCAGAAGGCATCCCCTCTTTCGTCTCCAACATGATATGAGTTTTGCTTGGAGCATCATTTTATTTTGTTATAATTTGCTTTCTATTATTTATAATAATGTTCTGTATCTTTTATTCAATAAAAGTGTCAAGGATAGCCTTTACCATGCTTATTTTGCAAGTCTACATGTTTCTGTTTGAAAACAGAAAGTTTATCGTTGTTGTAATAATTCTCGAGAAAAGTCAGAATGTGATAAAAGGTTGAAACTTTTTGCACAGCAAGATATGATAAATTTCCTACAGCATGTTAAATTTTCAAAAAAATATGAGTTTGGGAAGTATGGATCCTCTTGCATTCTTTACAGACTGTACTATTTTGACAGATTGATGTTATGTTTGCGTTGTTTGCATATGTTTGTGTGTTTAATGATTCTATTTGAGGATAGAAGTATTAAATATGCAGAGGCATTTAGTATGCAATGTTGAATAATAATTTTAGTGATTTTCTACAGTAGAGAATGATAAGTTTTTTGCATTGGTTTATACTAACTTATCTCATGAGTTCTTGTTGAGTTTTGTGTGGATAAAGCTTTTGAGATTTAGGAAAACCGTGATATGAGAAGAATTAAGGAGACACAAAAGCTCAAGCTTGGGGATGCCCAAGGCACCCCAAGATAATATTTCAAGAAGTCTCAAGCATCCAAGCTTGGGGATGCCCTAATAGGCATCCCACCTTTCTTCATCAACAATTATCGGTTAGTATCGATTGATCCTAAGTTTTTGCTTCTTCACATGAGATGTGATATTCTTGAAATGTCATTTTTTTTCTTGTTTTTTTAATAAAATACTTAGATCTCAAAGTTTTTAAATAAAATATAGCCCCCAAATAGTTGCTAGGGAGGTTAGGTAAGCGGCATTCACATCCCGTCAACGGAGCTCTTTTCTAGCGCCGTTGCTCTAGTGCTTCACTTATATCTTTTTGAGCACGGCGTGCTTTAATATTTTTGAAGAAATTCTCTCTTGCTGCACTTAAATTAATTTGAGATAAAGAAATATTATGCTCGTGATCTTCATTTATATCTTTTTGGAGTAGCTTTTCATTTACTCTTGTGCTTCACTTATATCCTATGAGTAATTCATGAATAAATTGAATGTCATGAAGTTGAAATCATGTCATGCCTAGTAGTAGCTTCACATTGGGTTTAGAAAGTGAAATCTTTTGAGGATTCACAATCACAATATTGGTCATACAAGCAATTCACGAATAATTAGTATGAGGAAGAGAAATTTCACATGCAAATACACTATTTTGGAAATCTTTTGTGATTGTGAGCCCCCATCAAAATATTATATGCCAAAATTGTTGATGTTGGACAAGGAACACAACGTAATGGTTTATGTTTGTTCATATTCACATAGAAGTTATATTCTCATAGATCCTTCAACATGTGGTGCTTTCCCCCCTATCTTTGTTAGCCAAAAAATTCTGCACCAAGAAGAGATACTACTTGTGCATCGAAAAACCCTTAAACCCAAATCTTATCTTCAAGAGTCCACCATACCTACCTAAGGATTGAGCAAGATCCTTCAAGTAAATTGTCATCGGTGTAGAATGGCAATAAAAATTGCTTCTAAAAGTGTTAGATCATTTAGTGTAAGAGAAAATTGTACGAACTTGTGATGGCAAAGAATAAAAGCGACAGACTGCATAATAAAGGTTGCTACCATAAGGAGCCATATAACATGATGTTCTTTTGCACTAAGGGATTGAGCATACAAACAAATAAGCGCATTGCAACCTCTGCTTCCCACTATGAAGGTCCTATCTTTTACTTTTCAGTATTTACTTTTATGCAAAGAGTCAAAGTTTTTCTCTCTATTCCTTTATATTTTTCTGTTTTGGCAAGCATCATGTGGTGAGGAAAGATCTAGGCACATATGTGCAGCTGAATATGGGTAGCATGAGTTATTATTGTTGACATCAGACCAAAGGTGAATACGTTGGGAGGTGAAATTATAAGCCCCTATCTTTCTATTTGTTCAGTTGAAATGTTTTGCTCATGTGTACTCGGTGAGTGTTAGCAATCATAGAAGACTATATGATGGTTGAGTATGTGGAGCTCTTACTTAAACTCTGTTGAATAAATTGAATTACAATTGCTTGGTGACTGAGAACATAGGTTGTTGAGTTTCAAGAGAATTCATTGTTTCAACCTTAATAAGTGAATTGGTTGCTATTCTAGCATGAGAGGTTTTATAGGAAAGAATTATTTCTATGATGCTAGGAAAAGTGATTGAAATTGTCATTGATCAAACTTGTGCACTTTCCTAGCATTCACACTTCATAAATTATTTCTTTTATCATTTACCTACTCGAGGATGAGTAGGAATTAAGCTTGGGGATGTTGATACGTCTCCAACGTATCTATAATTTATGAAGTATTCATGTTGTTTTATTATCATTATTGGATGTTTTACAATCATTTTATAGCAACTTTATATCATTTTTTTGTACTAACCTACTGACCGAGTGCCTAGAGCCACTTGTTGTTTTTTGCTCGTTTTTTACATCGCAGGAAATCAATATCAAACGGAGTCCAAACATCACGAAACTTTTTGGAGATTTTTTATGGACCAGAACACCCTGGATGGGCCAGAGCAGCACCTGGGGATGCCCCGAAAGGGGCACAACCAACCAGGGAGCGCTTGGGCCCCCGGGAGCGCCTAGGTGGGTTGTGCCCACCTCGGTGGCCTCCCGCACCCCTTCTTCGCCCTATAAATTCCGAAATATTCCGAAACCCTTCGGGGTGAACCTAGATCAGAAGTTCCGCCGCTGCAAGACTCTGTAGTCTACGAGATCCAATTTAGATCCCTTTCCGACACAACGTCGGAGGGGGAAACCATCACCGGTGGCCATCTTCATCATCCAAGTGGCTACCATGATGAGTGATACATCCATTTTGCATCATGATTTTATGTTGATATTTATTGCATTATGGGATATTATTACACGTTATGTCACAATACTTATGCATTTTCTCTCTTATTTTACAAGGTTTACATGAAGAGGGAGAATGCCGGCAGCTGGAATTCTAGGCTGGAAAAGAAGCAAACTCTGGAAACCTATTCTGCACAACTCAAAAAGCTCCGAAACTCCACAGGACACCGTTTCAGAAAATATAAAAATATCTGGCGAAAAAAGATCACCAGGGGGCCACCACATGTCCACGAGGGTGGGGGCGCGCCCCCCGATGGCCCCCCGATGCCCATCTTCTCTTATATGAGGTGTTTTGACCTGGAAAAAATCATAAGGAGGCTTTCGGGACCAGACGCCACCGTCTCGAGGCGGAACCTTGGCGGAAACCAATCTAGGGCTCCGGCAAAGCTGTTCTGCTGGGGATACTTCCTTCCGGGAGGGGAAATCATCACCGCCATCATCACCAAAACTCTCCCATCTTGGGGAGGGCTATCTTCATCAACATCTTCACCAGCCCCATCTCCTCTCAAAGCCTAGTTCATCTCTTGTATACAATTTTTGTACCTAAACCTCAGATTGGTACCTGTGGGTTGCTAGTAGTGTTGATTACTCCTTGTAGTTGATGTTAGTTGCTCTATTTGGTGGAAGATCATATGTTCAGATCCATTATGCATATTAATACCCCTCTCATCATGAACAATATTATGTCTTGTGAGTAGTTACTTTTGTTCCTGAGGACATGGGAGAAGTCTTGCTATAAGTAGTCATGTGAATTTGGTATTCCTTCGCTATTTTGATGAGATGTATGTTGTCTCTCCTCTAGTGGTGTTAGGTGAACGTCGAATACATGACACTTCACCATTATTTTGGCCTAGAGGAAGGCATTGGGAAGTAATAAGTAGATGATTGGTTGCTAGAGTGACAGAAGCTTAAACCCTAGTTTATGCGTTGCTTCGTAAGGGGCTGATTTGGATTCACTTGTTTCATGCTATGGTTAGGTTTACCTTAATACTTCTTTTGTTGTTGCGGATGCTTGCATTAGAGGTTAATCATAAGTGGGAGGCTTGTCCAAGTAATGATAGCACCCTAGCACCGGTCCACCCACATACCAAGTTATCAAAGTACCGAACGCAAATCAGATGATCGTGATGAAAACTAGCTTGACGATAATTCCCTTGTGTCTTTGGGAGCGCTTTCCTTCATATAAGTGTTTGTCCAGGCTTGTCCTTTGCTAAAAAAAGGATTGGGCCATCTTGCTGCACCTTATTTACTTGTACCTTTTGTCACTTGCTACCAATTACCTGATCACAAAACTATCTGTTACCTATAATTTCAGTGCTTGCAGAAAATACCTTACTGAAAACTGCCTATCATTTCCTTCTGCTCCTTGTTGGGTTCAACACTCTTACTTATCGAAAGGACTACGATAGATCCCCCACACTTGTGGGTCATCAAGACTCTTTTCTGGTGCCGCTGCCGGGGAGTGAAGCGCCTTTGGTAAGTGGAATTTGGTAAGGATAATTTTATATAGTGTGCTGAAATTTATAGTCACTTGTTACTATGGCTCATCATCCTTTGAGGGGCTTGTTCGGGGTATCTTCACCCCGACCAGAGGAGCAAAGAGTTGCTCCTCAACCTACTGCACCTACTGAAAATGGTTGCTTTGAAATTCCTTTGGGTATGATAGAGAAACTGCTACATAATCCCTTTACAAGAGACGGAACACTGCATCCCGATTTGCATCTAATCTATGTGGATGAAGTTTGTGGATTATTTAAGCTTGCAGGTATGCCCGACGATGTTATAAATAATAAGGTCTTCCCTTTATCTTTGAAGGGAGATGCATTGACATGGTTTAGTCTATGTGATGATATTAGATCATGGAACTATAATAGACTGAAGTTGGAATTTCATCAGAACTTCTACCCTATGCACCAGGTTCATCGTGATCGCAATTATATTTATAATTTTTGGCCTCGCGAAGGAGAAAGCATCGCTCAAGCTTGGGGGAGGCTTAAGTCAATGTTATATTCATGCCCCAATCATGAGCTCTCAAGAGAGATGATCATTCAAAAAAAATTGCTCGGCTTTCTCTCAACAATCGCTCCATGCTCGATACTTCTTGTTCTGGTTCTTTTATGATGAAGACTGTTGAATTCAAACGGGATTTGTTGGAATGAATTAAATGCAACTCTGAAGATTGGGATCTCGACGAAGGTAATCAGTTAGGTATGACCCCTAAGTTTGATTGTGTTAAAGCTTTTATGGATACCGATGTTTTCCGTGAGTTTAGCAGTAAATATGGACTTGACTCTGAGATAGTAGCTTCTTTCTGTGAATCATTTGCTACACATGTTGACCTTCTCAAGGAGAAGTGGTTTAAATACCATCCTCCCATTGAAGTAAAAGTAGTTGAACCTATTAAAGTTGAAGAAAAGACTATCACTTATAATGTTGATCCTATTGTTCCTACTGCTTATATTGAGAAACCACCTTTCCCTGTTAGAATAAAGGATCATGCTAAAGCTTCAACTGTGGTTCGTAAGAGTAGTACTAGAACACCTAAACCCTCTGAGCAAATTAAAGTTGAACCTAGTGTTCATATGGTTAAAGATCTCTTGGTCGAAAATTTAGATGGACATGTTATTTACCTCCAAGAGGAAGCTGCTAGAATAGCCAAACCCGATGCTAGGAGTAAACATAGACCTGCAGTAGGCTTGCATGTTATCTCTATTAAAATGGGATATCATTGCTATCATGGTTTATGTGATGTAGGTCCTAGTGCGAGTATAATCCCTCATTCCTTATATCAAGAAATTATGCACGACATTGCACCTGTTGAGTTAGAAGGGATTGATATTTCTATTAAGCTTGCTAATAGAGACACTATTTCACCAGTTGGGATTGTTAGATATGTTGAAGTTTTGTGTGGGAAAGTTAAATACCCTGCTGATTTTCTTATTCTTAGTTCCCCAAAAGATGACTTTTGTCCCACTATATTTGGTAGACCCTTCTTGAATAATGTTAATGCTAGGATAGACTGTGTGAAAAATATTGTTATTCTTGGGTTAGGGGATATGTGTCATGATTTTTACTTTGCTAAATTTCGTAGACAACCCCTTGATAAATAATTACCTTGTAAGGATGAAATTATTGGTCTTGCTTCTATTGTTGTGCCTCCTAATGATCCTTTGGAACAATATTTGTTAGACCATGAAAATGATATGTATATGAATGAAAGAAGGGAGATAGATAAAATATTCTTTAATCAGGGCGTACTGAAAAACAACTTGCATGTTGAAATCCTAGGGGATCCTCCTCTACCCAAGGGTGATCCCATGTTTGAACTTAAACCTTTACCTGATAATCTTAAGTATGTTTATCTTGATGAAAAGAAGATATATCATGTTATTATTAGTGCTAACCTTTCAGAGCGGGAAGAAGAAAAATTATTGAAAACTTTGAAGAAGCACCGTGCTGCTATTGGATATACTCTGGATGATCTTAAGGGCATTAGTCCCACTTTATGCCAACACAAGATAAAATTGGAAGAAAACGCTAAACCGGTTATTGATCATCAACGACGGTTAAATCCTAAGATGAAAGAAGTGGTAAGGAAGGAAATAATAAAGCTTCTAGAGGCAGGTATTATCTATCGAGTTGTTGATAGCCAGTGGATAAGTCATATCCATTGTGTCCCTAAGAAGGGAGGTATGACTGTTGTTCCTAATGATAAAGATGAATTGATCCCACAAAGAATTGTTACAGGTTATAGGATGGTAATTGATTTCCGCAAATTAAATAAAGCTACTAAGAAAGATCATTACCCTTTGCCTTTTATTGCTCAAATGCTAGAGAGGTTATCCAAACATACTCATTTTTGCTTTCTAGATGGTTATTCTGGTTTCTCTCAAATACCTGTGTCAAAAGGCGATCAAGAAAATACTACTTTTACTTGTCCTTTCGATACCTTTGCTTATAGACCTATGCCTTTTGGTTTATGTAATGCACCTGCTACCATTCAAACATGCATGATGGCTATATTCTCTGATTTCTGTGAAAAGATTGTTGAGGTTTTCATGGATGATTTCTCCATCTATGGAATTTCTTTTGATGATTTCTTAAGCAACCTTGATCGAGTTTTGCAGAGATGTGAAGACACTAATCTTGTCTTGAATTGGGAGAAGTGTCACTTTATGGTTAATGAAGGCATTTTCTTGGGACATAAAATTTCTGAAAGAGGTATTGAACTTGACAAGGCTAAAGTTGATGCTATTGAAAAGATGCCGTGCCCAAGGACATCAAAGGTATACGAAGTTTCCTTGGTCACGCCGGGTTTTATAGGAGGTTCATTAAGGACTTCTCCAAAATCTCCAGACCTCTAACTAATCTCTTACAAAAAGATATTCCTTTTGTCTTTGATGATGATTTTCTAGAAGCATTTGAAATACTTAAAAAAGCAGTGATCTCTGCACCTATTGTCCAGCCTCCTGACTAGGATTTACCCTTTGAGATTATGCATGATGCTAGTGATTATGCTGTAGGTGTTGTTCTAGGACAAAGAGTTGATAAGAAATTGAATGTTATCCAATATGCTAGTAAAACCCTAGATAGTGCCCAGAGAAATTATGCTACTATTGAGAAGGAATTTCTAGCAGCTGTATTTGCATGTGATAAGTTTAGGCCTTATATTGTTGATTCTAAAGTAACTATTCACACTGACCATGCTGCTATCAAATACCTTATGGAAAAGAAAGATGCTAAACCTAGACTTATTAGATGGGTTCTCTTGCTGCAAGAATTTGACTTACATATTATTGATAGAAAGGGAGCTGAGAACCCCGTTGCAGATAACTTGTCTAGGCTAGAGAATATACTTGATGACCCACAACCTATTGATGATAGCTTTCCTGATGAACAATTAGCTGTCATAAATACTTCTCGTACTGCTCCATGGTATGTTGATTATGCTAATTACATTGTTGCTAAGTTTATACCTCCTAGCTTCATGTACAAGCAAAAGAAAAAGTTCTTCTATGATTTGAGACATTACTTCTGGGATGACCCACATCTTTATAAAGAAGGAGTAGATGGTATTATTAGACGTTGTGTACCTGAGCATGAACATGAACATATCTTACGCAAGTGCCACTCCGAAGCTTATGGAGGACATCATGCTGGAGATAGAACTACACATAAGGTATTGCAGTCTGGTTTTTATTGGCCTACTCTCTTCAAGGATGCCCGTAAGTTTGTCTTGTCTTGTGATGAATGTCAAAGAATTGGTAATATCAGTAGACGTCAATAAATGCATATGAATTATTCACTTGTTATTGAACCATTTGATGTTTGGGGCTTTGATTATATGGGACCGTTTCCTGCCTCTAATGGGTACACACATATTTTAGTTGCTGTTGATTACGTTACTAAATGGGTAGAAGCTACTCCAACTAGTAGTGCTGATCACAACACCTCTATTAAGATGCTTAAAGAAGTTATTTTTACGAGGTTTGGAATCCCTAGATACTTAATGACTGATGGTGGTTCACACTTTATTCATGGTGCTTTCCGTAAAATGCTTGCAAAGTATGATGTTAACCATAGAATTGCATCCCCTTATCACCCTCGGACTAGTGGTCAAGTAGAATTAAGTAATAGAGAGCTGAAATTAATTTTGCAAAAGATAGTTTATAGGTCTAGAAAGAATTGGTCCAAGAAACTTGATGATGCATTATGGGTCTATAGAACAGTATACAAAAATCCTATGGGTATGTCTCCATATAAGATGGTTTATGGAAAAGCATGTCACTTACCTCTTAAGCTAGAACATAAGGCATATTGGGCTATCAAGGAGCTCAATTATGATTTAAAACTTGCCGGTGAGAAGAGGTTATTTGACATTTGCTCTCTTGATGAATGGAGAACCCATGCCTATGAGAATGCCAAGTTGTTTAAAGAAAAAGTTAAAAGATGGCATGACAAAAGGATACAAAAGCGTGAGTTTAACGTAGGTGATTATGTCTTGCTATACAACTCTCGGTTACGATTTTTTCCAGGAAAACTTCTCTCCAAATGGGAAGGTCCTTACGTTATCGAGGAGGTCTATCGTTCCGGTGCTATAAAAATCAACAACTTCGAAGGCACAAATCTGAAGGTGGTGAATGGCCAGAGAATCAAACACTATATCTCAGGTAGTCCTATAAATGTCGGAACCAATGTTATTGAAACCGTAACCCCGGAGGAATACATAAGGGACACTTTCCAGAACGATTCAGACCCCGAAAGGAAGAGGTATGTGATATGGTAAGTACACCGACTCCAAAACAGTTATAAAGGCATTTTTTCTCCATTTTGGAATATTTAGAAAAATAGAAAAATAAGTGGCAGTCCGGAAGAGACACGAGGCATCCACGAGGGTGGAGGGTGTGCCCCCTTCCCCTGGGCGTGCCCCCTACCTCGTGGGCACCTCGTGTGCCTCCCAGACTCCGATTTCTTGTATGCTACTCCTTTTGGTCGGTAAAAATTCATTATATATTCTCCCGAAGGTTTTGACCTCTGTATCACGCAAAAACCCTCTGTTTTCATTTCGAGCTATTTTTTTGATAGATCTAGATCATCATGGCGTCTTCCAACACCCCCAAGGGCAAGTTCTTCGATAAGGTCATCAACCCCTACCTTGCGGAGGTGCTGCATCATCCTCAAACCATGGAGTTGCATGAGGGGGTGCTGCACATCCGCGATGTTCATGGGCCAAGGAGGACCGGAAGCGTGGAGACAAGGCTAGAAGCAATGGAGCAGCAAGTTTTCAAGTGCCAAGGTATGGTGGAGCGACGACTCAACGCCAACCACATGATGGTCACGAAGTTCGCGAACAACCTCAAGCTGGACTCAAGGATCTTCGGGGAAGCTATCTCCAATCTCCAAGAGAAAATCGAACACCTTCATCTATGACCTACAAAACCAAAACTATGAGTATGAATATAGATTCAAGAAGACGAGTTTGGCTGCAGATCTGAGTATCCCGGAGGCTCGATCATCCTTCTACGATGGTGAGCCTATGCCTTGGAAGATGGACGACAAGCCTACATCATCAACAACTCCATCATCACCACCTCCGAAGAAGGGGACATAATCATATGGGTATGGGCACTCCCCTTGGCAACTGCCAAGCTTGGGGGAGTTGCCCAGGTATCGTATCACCATCACACTCCTATCTTTACCATTTTTCTTAGTTCGATCCTTTTGGTAGTATCTTGATCTAGTAGAATAAAGTTAACATGATCTAGTTGTGAGCTTTTGCCTTGTGGTCTTTACCTTTGTAATCGAGTCCGTGAGCTATATAATAAAGATTAGTGTTGAGTCAAGGTCTTGATTTCCTCACCTTGGTCATGATAGAATAAAACAAAAGTAAAAAGGTATCAAGGAGATCATATTGATCTTATGGGAAGTAATGACTTCACATAGAAACAGTATGATGAATAAAAGTTGTTGAGAGTTGACAAACATAGTTTTGGTCATCGTTGCAATTAATAGGAAGTAATAAAGAAAGAGAGGTTTCACATACAAATATACTATCATGGACATCTTTTATGATTGTGATCACTCATTGAAATATGACATGCTAAAGAGTTTTTGTTGTACAAGGAAGACAACATAATGGGTTATGTTTTCTTATATCTGAAATAAAGTATATTGTCATGGATCATCCAACATGTTGAGCTTGCCTTTCCCCCTAATGATAGCCAAAACTCCTCGCACCAAGTAGAGATACTACTTGTGCTTCCATACAACCTTAAAACCAGTTTTGCCATGAGAGTCCACAATACCTACCTATGTATTGAGTAAGATCCTTCAAGTAAGTTGTCATGTTGCAAACTCGCTAAAATATGTATGATTTATTAGTGTGGAGGAAATAACCTTTATACAATCTTGTGATATGAAAGTAATAAAAGCGACGGACTGCATAATAAAGGTCCTTATCACAAGTGGCAATATAAAGTGACGTTCTTTTGCGCTAAGACTTTGTGCTTCCAACCCTAAAAGCACATGACAACCTCTGCTTCCCTCTGCGAAGGGCCTATCTATTATTCTTCTTTAAGAGTCAAGGTGAAAATCACCTTTCCTTTTTTCATTTTATCCTTTGGCAAGCACATTGTGTTGGAAAGATCCTGACATATATACCCACTTGGATGAAAGTTATCATGGTATATTACTGTTGACATTACCCTTGAGGTAAAAGGTTGGGAGGCAACACCATAAGCCCCTATCTTTCTCTGTGTCCGATTAAAACTCCATAACCATAAGTATTGTGTGAGTGTGAGCAATTGTGAAAGACTATATGATAGTTGAGTATGTAGGCTTGCTGAAAAGCTCTTATGTTGACTCTTTCTGATGTTACGATAAATTGCAATTGCTTCAATGACCGAGATCATAGTTTGTTGGTTTTCAATGAAGTTCCTGATTCATACTTGACATTGTGAATGAATTGTTACTTTAGCGTAAGAATCATATGGCAATATATATATATATATATATATATATATATATATAT
>LR738711.1:550598833-550689229 GCA_902687465.1 Secale cereale
TATATATATACATACATACACATATATATACATACATATATATATATGTGTGTGTGTGTGTGTGTGTGTGTGTGTTTTGCTATTATAAGAATGATCATGATGCCCTCATGTCTGCATTTTATTTTTTTCGACACCTTTATCTCTAAACATGTGGACATATTTTTCGATATCGGCTTTTGCTTGAGGACAAGTGAGGTCTAAGCTTGGGGGAGTTGATACGTCCATTTTGCATCATGCTTTTATGTTGATATTTATTGCATTATGGGCTATTATTACATGTTATGTCACAATACTTATGCCTTTTCTCTCTTATTTTACAAGGTTTACATGAAGAGGGAGAATGCCGGTAGCTGGAATTCTGGGCTGGAAAAGAAGCAAACTCTGGAAACCTATTCTGCACAACTCAAAAAGCTCTGAAACTCCATAGGACACCGTTTCAGATAATATAAAAAATATCTGGTGAAAGAAGATCACCAGCGGGGCCACCACATGTCCACGAGGGTGCCCTCCCCCCCTCTCTGGGCGTGCCCCCCTGCCTCATGGGCCCCCCGATGCCCATCTTCTCCTATATGAGGTATTTTGACCTAGAAAAAATCATAAGGAGGCTTTCGTGACCAGACGCCGCCGTCTCAAGGCGGAACCTTGGCGGAAACCAATCCAAGGCTCCGGCAGAGCTGTTCTGCCGGGGATACTTCCCTCTGGGAGAGGGAAATTGTCACCACCGTCATCACCAACAACTCTCCCATCTTGGGGAGGGCTATCTTCATCAACATCTTCACCAGCACCATCTCCTCTCAAACCCTAGTTCATCTCTTGTATCCAATCTTTGTTCCTAAACCTCAGATTGGTACATGTGGGTTGCTAGTAGTGTTGATTACTCCTTGTAGTTGATGCTAGTTGGTTTATTTGGTGGAAGATCATATGTTCAGACCCATTATGCATATTAATACCCCTCTCATCATGAACAATATTATGTCTTGTGAGTAGTAACTTTTGTTCCTGAGGACATGGAAGAAGTCTTGCTATTAGTATTCATGTGAATTTGGTATTCGTTCGATATATATTTTGATGAGATGTATGTTGTCTCTCCTCTGGTGGTGTCATGTGAACATCGACTACATGACACTTCACCATTATTTGGGCCCATAGGAAGGCATTGGGAAGTAATAAGTAGATGATGGGTTGCTAGGTGACACAAGCTTAAACCCTAGTTTATGTGTTGCTTCGTACGGGGCTGATTTTGATCCACTTGTTTCATGCTATGGTTAGGTTTACCTTAATACTTGTTTTGTAGTTGCGGATGCTTGCATTAGAGGTTAATCATAAGTGGGAGGCTTGTCCAAGTAAGGACAGCACCCAAGCACCGGTCCACCCACATACCAAATTATCAAAGTACCGAACGCGAATCAGATGATCGTGATGAAAACTAGCTTGACGATAATTCCCATGTGTCCTCGGGAGCGCTTTCCTTCATACAAGAGTTTGTCCAGGCTTGTCCTTTGCTACAAAAAGGAGTGGGCCATCTTGCTGCACCTTATTTACTTTTACCTTTTGTCACTTGCTACCAATTACCTTATCACAAAACTATCTGTTACCTATAATTTCAATGCTTGCAGAAAAAAAACCTTACTGAAAACTACCTATCATTTCCTTCTGCTCCTCGTTGGGTTTGACACTCTTACTTATCGGAATGACTATGATAGATCCCCTACACTTGTGGGTCATCCTTGAGAAGGGAGTAGTCCACCCTTGGGGATGAGGGTTTGTACCAGTAGCTATGTGTGTAATCTCTCTCTCGTGTTCTTGAGATGTCACGATCTTGATGTATCGCGGGCTTTGTTAATATAGTCGGATCATATGGTGTTTCCCCTCTCTATCTTATTGTGATGAATTGCTTTTTTTGCTTTGAGATTTCGTTGTTACCGGATTGAGTTCTTTTATGGATTTGAGAACACTTGATATATGTGTTGCAGTTTAATACTCGTGGTGATAATGGGGTATAGTATTGAGTCACTTGATATATGTTTTGGCACTCAACTTGCAGATTCCCGAGGTGACATTGGGGTAATGTATGCATAAGGGTTGATGCACGTTCTTGTCTTTGTTTCTCCAGTAGAAATCTCGGGACACTCTTTCAAGTTCTTTGTGTTGGATTGAGTATTATGAATATGAATTTGTTTTGGTGTTATCTTAGTACGAACTCTTGATAGATCGATCAGAAAGAATAACTTGTGTTATTTTAGTACGAACTCTTGATAGATCGATCGGAAAGAATACCTTGTGTTATTTTAGTACAAACTCTTGGATAGACCGATCGGAAAGAATAGCTACAAAAAACTTCTTGTTATGTTCTCCACTAGATAGGAACTTTGGAGTGATTCTTCATCGCACGTTTAGGGATGGTTATGTGATCCAATTATATTAGTATCGTTGAGAGATTGCACTAGCGAAAGTACAGACCCTAGGCCTCATTTTCAAGCATTGCAATACCGTTTGTGCTCCATTTTACTATTTACTACCTTACTGTTTTTATTGTTCGCACTACAAAAACTCATATCTACTATCCATATTACACTTGTATCACCATCTCTTCACTGAACTAGTGCACCTATACAATTTTCCATTGTATTGCGTGTGTTGGGGACACAAAAGACTTTTTATTATTTGGTTGCAGGGTTGTTTAAGAGATACCATCTTCATCCTACACCTCTCACGGATTGATAAACCTTAGGTCATCGACTTGAGGTAAATTTGCTACTGTCCTACAAAACTGTGTGCTTGGAGGCCCAACACGAATCTACAAGAACAAGTTGTGTAGTAGACATCACGCGACTATTCGTATGCTTGCATACGGAATTCCTGGTGATCTTGTGCACGAGTATGTCTGCATGAGTGAGTCTGCATGTCTCGCATTAATGTGCAGGTTCTGCAAGGCCGTGGTGGCAGTGTTTTGCCACCCTACACTGACATGCAGCAATAACAAGCTTTGGGAGGTGATGACTGCTTCTGTGATTATGCACAACATGAGCGTGGCAACAACATTGACCAAGGGTTTGAATATCAAGGTGAAAATGTTGTGTCTGAGCACCAAGAACCGGCAACATTAGAACAGTTCACTCAATTTCATCATGAAATACGTGATTGGCATACTCATATGCAACTTCAAAATGACTTGGTTCAGCACATTTGGAATCACATTGACAACCAATCGATGTATCGGTTCATTTTCTTCCCATGTATTAATGAAAATTTAAATTTGGTTGTAAACTTTGTGTTTTTAATTTTGTTGTGAAACTATTTATTGTTATGGCACTTTATGATTTATTTGGTTATAAACTATATGTAATATTTTATTGCATGCTGTGGCTAATTCTCCCTCTCTCCACCATGCATGCATGCAATTTGTCGTCACGATTCCCTCTCATGTTTGAAATTCAAAAGGTTTTACCTACAAAACCGTTAATTCCATCAATGATCCATTTTCGCCATCGACTTTCTTGCCACGAGTTCTTCGAAACTAGATCCCATGTCAACATGTTCCAACAATATATTTTTCCAGCCGTACTTGCCATATTATTTGACCCACTTGCCATATAATTAACCACTTACTTGCCTATGAAAAATAACTTAATTGCCATTTTTATCTTGTTTCATACAAAGCTTGTTGGTGCTTTTAAATCCGGTTGCCGCAAATTTTTTGTGTGCTTATTATTTTTAATGCTACCTGGTTGGCATGTAGTCTCATAAAGCTTGTCAATGCTTATATATCCACTTGCCATAATTTTTTAATGTGATTTCCATTTTTAATGCTAGCTACTTGCCATGTTGTCACAAAGCTTGTCAATGCTTACAAAATCCATTTGGCCCAATTTTTTTTATGTGCTTGTCATTTCTAATGCCACCTAGCTGCTATGTTGTCTCATAAAGCTTGTCAGTGCTTTAGAAAATCCACTTGCCACAAAAATGATTTGTTGTGCTTGTCATTTTAATTCTACTTAGTTATCATATTCTCACGTAATGCCTGTCGGTTATGGTAAAAAGCTAGTTCTCGCGGTGTTTTGCTGTATTTATTAGTTTTAGTTCTACCCAGTTGTCGTGTTGTCTCATAAAAAGCTTGTCAATTATTTTAAAACCTAGTTGCTATGTTGTTTTGTTATGTTTATCAGTTTAATTATACTCAGATGTCTCATATAAGCTTGTAAGTTGCTGTAAAACTACTTCTCACATTATTTTACAAAGCTTGCCACTTAAATTGTACAGCTAGAGGCAAATTATTTCATAAAAGCCAGATTATGCATTGTAGCAGATTGAAATGATGAGTAGTAGTAGTGGAGAAGCACGGCGGTAGTTGGCCCCTCTACCTCCTACTAGCACCATATACCCAACTGCTCCTTCCTGTAGCAATTCGGGTCATTTTTTCTTTAGCTGTTGTTCTTGTTTTTTTTAGAATGTTGAGTATATGTGTTATGTGCAAATGGTGTATTGGGCCCACCTCCTAGTTCCTTGTATAGTTGAGGTTGTGGCCCACCTTTGTACATCATATATACGTGCTTATGCACATGATCAATACACCGTGCAATTCATACATCTTACAAGGTATCAGTTTCAATAGCATGGACATTTGGACTTTTATATGGTTCATAGCAATAGTCTACTTTTGACATAATAATTTAGATACTCAAGCATATCAACAAGCAATCATGTCTTTCGAAATATCAATGCTAAAATAAGTTATCCCTAGCCCATTATGCTAAACCATTGATCCATTCATGAAACACACTCGCATATTAGTTACACCCAATGCTCAAGTACGATCATAATGTTTCCTAGTTGATGCTAGTAAGAGAAGATGGAGACTCAAATTCAAAAATAAAAATTACATCAGTAAAAGAAAAGCCCTTTGTAGAGGGAAATAGGGATTTGTAGAGATGCCAGAGCTCAAATCTTAAATTGAGAGATAAAAAATTTGGGAGGTATAATTTTCCCACCAACGAGAACGACTTGAGGTTCCCGACACTTTCCATGCTAGATATATCATAGGCGGTTCCCAAACAAAAAATAAAGTTTATTCCTTTTCCACCAAACTTTCACAAGCCATGGCTAGCCGAATCCACGGTTACCTTCCCTACCAACACTTTCCAAGGAATTTATTATTTGACAACATAAAGTACATTTGTTTTTCATTTCGGGACTGGGCATCCCTAATACCTTTGCCGTATTCTCGTGCAATGACAAGTGAATAAACACTCATCATGAGAATAACACATCTAGCATGGAAAATATTGGCCACCCCTCACCGCCTCGAGAGCGATACAGGCACACAAAAGGGAAATTTATTTTGAAAATTAGAGATGGCACATACAAATTTGCTTAGAATGGTAAGGAAATACCGCATATAGGTAGGTATGGTGGACTCATGTGGCAAAACTAGGATAAAGGATTTTGGATGCACAAGTAGAGAACATACTTAGTCCAAAATTAAGGCTAGCAAAAGACTGGGAAGTGACCAACCATGAAACAAATAATCTCGTAAGCGAACATTGAGCATAAATAACACCGAATAATGCACCACAAGTAGGATATAATTTCATTGCATAATTATTGACTTTCGTGCTTGCATAGGGAATCACAAACTATAACACTAATATTCTTACTAGACCAAAATTACTCATCAGCATAACTCACATATCACATCATCGTCTCTCAAAACTATTACAAGGAATCAAGTTTATTTTGTCCAATGATCTTCATGAAAGTTCTTATTATATACTTCTTGGATATCTATCACTTTGGGACTAATTTTCATGTGTTGCTTTTGATAAGCTCAAACAAATATAAGTGAAGATCATGAGCATAATTTTTCTTTCTTTCTCTCAAAATAATATAAGTGAAGCAAGAGAGAATTTCTTTAAATTTTTACTAACTCTCAAATTAATCTAAGTGAAGCAAGAGAGTATTTCTTCAAAAATACTAAGCACACCGTGCTCAAAAAGATATAAGTGAAGCACTAGAGCAAGTCCTAGCTCATAAAAATTTAAGTGAAGCATAAAGAGCTATTCTAACAAGTCATGGCATAATTTTGGCTCTCTCAAATAGGTGTGTACAGCAAGGATTGATGACTTAAAAAGAAAAATAAAACAAGCAAAGACTCATATCATACAAGACGCTCCAAGCAAAACACATATCATGTGACGAATAATAGTTTCGAGTGAAATATCGATAGTTGTTGGACGAAAGCGGGGATGCCACTTAGGGGCATACCCAAGCTTAGTTGGTTGCTCATTCTTGGATAATAGCTTGGGATGCCGGGGCATCCCCAAGCTTAGGCTCTTACATCCTTCCTTCATCCATCGTAAGATAACCCAAAACTTGAAAACTACAATCACACAAAACTTCAACAAAACTTTCGTGAGATCCGTTAGTAAAAGAAAGCAAACCATTACTATAAGTGATGTGTCAAACCAATTCATATTTTGATTTTGTATTATATCTACCGTATTCCAAATTTTCTATGGCAAAAACTCATCAAAGAAAACCATAGAGCCATCAAAATAAACACACAACACAAAGAAAACAGAATCTGTCAAAAACAAAACAGTCTGTAGTAATCTGGAAGTTTCGAAAACATCTCGAACTTTAAAAATCTTCAAAAAAAGGGCCATGTGGGAAATTTGTATATTAATCTTCTGAAAAAAGAATCAACTAAAAACCACTTTTCGGTTAAAAATGAGAATTCTTCTCGTGAGCGCAAAGTTCTGTCTTTTTCCGCAAGATCAAACAACTATCACCCAAGAAAATCCTATCGGTTCTACTTGGCACAAACACTAATTAAAACACACAAAAACACAATCATACCAGTAGCATAATTGTGTAAACACTAGAACAGAAAGTAAAAAGCAAAAATAAATTTTATTCATTGTGTTGCCTCCCAACAAGCGCTATCGTTTTACGCCCTTAGCTAGGCATAATACCAAGATTTCAAGTACTGTCATCCTTGTTGGATGTTCCATAAGTTGCCCTCATTATAGATTCATAAGGCAATTTGATATTGGTTCTAGAGAATTGTTCCATGCCCTTTCTCAAAGGAAATTGGAATTTAATATTCCCTTCTTTCATGTCAATCATCAAGCCAATAGTGCGCAAAAACGGTCTACCAAGTATAATAGGGCAAGGCGGATTGCAATCGATATGAAGAACAATAAAGTTTATGGGTACATAGTTCCAATTTGCAAGAATAAGAACATCATTGATCCTCCCCAAAGGCTTTTTAATAGTGGAATCCGCCAAATGCAAACTAAGAGATCAATCTTCAATATTGGTAAGACCAAGAATATCATAAAGAGATTTCGGAATAGTGGAAACACAAGCACCGAAATCACACAAAGCAAAACACTCATAATTTTTAATTTTGATTTTGATGGTAGGTTCCCATTCATCATGCAACTTTCTAAGAATCGAAACTTCTAATTCCAATTTTTCTTCAAAAGCTTTCATCATAGCATCAATAATATGTTTAGTAAAAGCTTTATGTTGTTCATATGCATGGGGTGAATTAATCATGGATTCCTACAAAGAAATACAATCAATCAAGGAGAAACTATCATAATTTAAGTCTTTGTAATCCAAAATAGTGGGTGCTCACTAGTAAAAGTCTTGACCTCTCCAAACCTACTTTTATCAAAAAATTCAACAAGATTTTCACCCTCTGAAATATTGGGACGCCTTCTACCTAATGCTGACTCTTCTTCTGTCCCTTTATCATCAAGTTGAACTTTACTAAACAAAGAATCATTGGAAGAAACACCAATCATTTTAATGTCTTCATCATTTTTATGAAAGCAATCACTAGTAAACGCCTTTTCTAAAAATTATCATTTATCTCTAAGAATGGCGGTCCTTTTCTTACTTTCATTTATAGAAACATGAAGAGCTTTAATTGATTCTTCTACTTTAGCCACAAAAAATTTCAACCTGAGATTCTACACATCATGAGAAATTCTATCAATACTCCTAGACATATTGTCGGCATTCTGGGAACCAGGGTACCCAGACTTGCATGTATGCGGGCCGCGACGCGCTCCTGCAAACGGTCTGGTACGGCCCAGTTGACCGACCAGTTGTCCGAGACCCTCGTGAGGGGGCCAAGCCTCGCGAGGAAAACGACGTCAAGACCTCCTCGGGAGCGGCCTCAGCAAGGCGCTCCGGAGGGGTGGAGAATCCAAGATCGAGCCTGCCTCAGGAGGAGGCAGTGATGTTAGCAGTGACGCACCACGCCAGCGGGTGCCAGCGTCTGCCAGCGGCGCAGTTGCCATTTCGGTGCAAAGGGGACAGCGCAGCCGTTGGTTCCCAAGGAGCGGGGCAAAGGTTTCCTCATTGGTGCAACAAGACCGAAGACCGCAAGGACTACAAGGGGGATGTCACCGTCGATCCCACCACCATGTCACCGCCTGATCTTTTTGCAGGCGAAGACCGCTTTTGTTAGGATAAGAACGTCCTTGTGTTCCCGCTCAAAAATGGCCATTGTGGGATCCCTTCCCGCCTAAACATTTCGGGGGAAGAGGACCGTGGCCGCCTATATAAGTAGCTAGGACTCCCACTGCGAAAGAGGGAACGAAGACACTCATCCACCACACAGGGAGCAAGAACACTTGCCTCCTGACCCTCCCAAGCTCACCTCCTGAGCCGAGGAACCGTTGTACTAGCTCATATTCTAGCTCGCCCGAAGCTAATCCACCAAAGCAGGAAGTAGGGTCTTTCACCACACGGTGGCCCGAACCTGGATAAACTCATGTGTCTTTTGTTCGTTGTTTGCTTGAATCCTTCCACCGCGATGAGAGTGAGGCACTAGGTAGACGAGAGTGGGAGAGATCTTCGTTCACGCCCCTGTGTTCAAATTTAACGGGTTTTGCGGAGCCCTGAATCCTACATTTGGCGCGCCAGGTAGGGGGTGTGTCGAAATCTTGCCTCTCCGACGACCTCGTCGCGTTCTCGTCATCGACCCTGCTCCACAGCCATGGTGGACACACACCGAGCTCGCGATGCCCGCCGCGCTGCGAACGTCGTTGAGACGGCGCCCGCAGGCAACGGTGCACCGCTATGCCCCAACTCACCGGTCGCCAATGCCGCCACCGACCCGGTTGTCCACGAGCAGCAGGACTCCTACCTGCCGTTGTCCGTGCCGCGGGATGGCCGCACGGCAACACCTTCACCCTCGCCGGCCGCAGCGTCGTCCTCGCTGGTCCGCCGCGGGCCGGTCTACCAGCAGCTTGCGCTACTGATGGCATGGGAGCTCTTGCGCTACCGCCCAGCAGATAACCTCTACGACGAGTGGCTCCACCGCATCACCGAGCTCGTCAACGCCGCTGGAGAAGCACCTGCACCAACGCACTCCTCACGTCCTCCATTGCCCCCGGCAGGGAACGAGGGCCACCGGGTCCCGGCTCCGCCTCCACTCCACCACGCCGGCCAGGAGGCCCAGCGCGAGGCCCCTCGACGCGAGCAACCCCACAGAGCCCACGCGAGCGACGAGGAGAGCTGCCAGGTGATTCCGCACCCTCATGCAGGGGCTCGTGGGCCCCCTGGCCCGCAGCGCCCAGACCGCGCGCCACAGGAGGTGGTGGCGCCAGCACCTCAAGAACCAGCACCACAAGCGCAGGGGGCTCCTACGATCATGAGCGTGGCTGGATGTCGCGCCCTAGCCCCTGAGCTACGACACCTCGTCTGGCCCGGCAAGTTCAAGCTGGACCTGCCTCCACGCTACGACGGCACCACCGGCCCCACGCAGTTCCTCCAACTCTACGAGCTGACCGTCGAGGCGTCCAACGGCACCGAGCAGGTCATGGCGAACTGGTTCCCCATGGCTCTAAAGGACGGCACGCGCTCCTGGCTCCTGAACCTCCCCATGGGATCCATGTCCTCCTGGGAAGAGCTTCGCGAGCGTTTCGTCGCCAACTTCCAAGGCACCCGCGACCGAGCCCCGGCAGCTACTGATCTGCGCCGCGTGAGGCCGTAGCCGGGAGAAACCCCGCAAAAGTACATCCAACGCTTCAACACCATGCGCCTCCGTATCCCTAGGGTCTCGGACGAGGCCATCATCTCCGCGTTCTCCGATGGCGTCCGCGACGTCAGGAGGAGGGAAGAGCTCACCATTCACGAAGACCTGTGCACAGCCCTCGAGATGTTCAAGCTCGCGGCGAAGTGCGCCAGGGTGGAGGAAGGCCGCCTCTCCCTTCTGGAGCTGCCTGAGGCGGAGGCGAACGACAAGAAGACCAAGGCCAAGGAGTCGAAGCGCAAGGGACCCGCCGTGCTGGCTGCGGAGCCAGAAGTGAAGCGTGGCTGCAGCTGCGATGACCTCCCAGAGACAACCTACCATACTGCGTCTTCCACAACGTCCACATCCACAACACCAACGACTGTCAGGAGCTCAGGGCGATGCCCGAAGGGCGCGGTGGGCAGCGCCCTGAGCGCGACAACCACGGCTACGGCTGTGGAGGAGGCCGAGGAGGAGGACGTTGGGATGGCAGGAATTCGCACCAAGGGTGGCGTGAGCAGCCTCGTGAAGACCACTGGCAGGAGCAGCCACGTGACGCCCCCTGGCGCGACCAGCCTCGTGAGGGTCGCCCTCAGGGCAACGGAGGCCTGCCTCCGCTGCGTCCACCGCCAAGGAGGAACCACGACGACCGCCAGGTAGATGGGGCAGGGGGCTTCCAGGAGCCGCGTGCAGTTGCATGCATTTGGGGAGGATCCAATGCCCCGGCTTCCTACCGCATCTTCAAGCAGTTCGCCCGTGAGGTGAACGCGGCGCTTCCCAGGCCTGATGCCGCATGCAACCTCAGTTGGACCAAGCAAGTCATCCCCTTCAACCCCAAGGACTAGCTTAAGTGCACTGCCGCCCCAGGCGCACTCCCGATGCTCTGCACCTCAACCATCAGCAATTTCCTCGTGACCAAGACCCTCATCGAGGGCGGAGCAGGGCTCAACGTCCTCTCCGTCCAGACCTTTGAGACGCTCCAGGTTCCCTACGCTCAGCTCCACCCGACCAAGCCATTCTACGGAGTCACGGACAGCTCCACACTCCCGATGGGGTAGGTCCGCCTCCCAGTCACCTTTGGCGACCGCGACAACTACCACACAGAGCTCATCGACTTCGACGTCGCCAACATCCACCTCCCGTACAACGCCATCCTAGGGTACCCTGTCCTCGCTAAGTTCATGGCGACGACCCATCACGGCTACAACGTCCTCAAGATGCCCGGGAGCGGCGGAGTCATCACGATCGCCTCCGACAAGAAGGAAGCGGTGCGTTCCCTAGAGCGTGCCTACCAGACCGCGGCGGTCAAGTGCTCTGATGAGGATGGAGCCGTCCTCGCCCTGCAAACCGCCCACAAGAAGAAGAAGAACCTACCCGTCAACGGACCTCAGGACGCGGGGGCTCCCGACGGCCTGGCCCCAGGACTGGCGCCTACTGACGAGGCGCCCTCCAGCCTCGCATAGGGAGGTGTGCTCGACGCCCCTTTCATGACGGGCTTGGGGGCTCTCCTCTGGAGTGTCCCCGAGATGACCCGTGCCTCGAGGGAGGTGTTCAATCACCACCTGCAAAGCGTATCTTGAAGCGCGTTTTTGTGAGCCCAGCGTGAGCCGTTCAGCGCTGGGGGCTCAGGACTTCATCAACCAAGTTATAGAGGAACTTTAGTACGCAAGACTCATCCGCAGTGGGCCTAACCGCACAACCCCGAGTTCACCTGATCACAGCCCAAGCGACTGCTTTCGCGTTTGTGTCGACATCGCGGGTCTCAACCGAGCCGCTTCTCAGGAGCCCTTCTGGCCGACGGCGGCTGGTCGGAGGAGGGTCCTCCCCTGCAGCTACGTCTGTGTACTCTTCGGCTTTCGCAACGCATCTGCCACGTTCCAGCATCTCGCGCAGCGGGCCTTGGGGGCTCGGGAGGCTCAGTGGCAGGCGGTCCGGACGGAGCGAGAACCGGACCCGCGCGACCACTGAGAGCCTTCGGAGCCCATGGGCCTCAGGAGCCCGACGATCCTCGGGAGCGACCCGCACAGCTCGTGTCTTCAGCTACCCCAACTCTCCTTCGACAAGTATCAGGTGACACTTCAGGTATCCAAACGAGGGCGCCTCTCGGGCTGCATCATCCTCGGACCGCTGGGGGCTAATACCCCATGGTTACCTCCCTTTTTGCATGATCAAGGCCAGATGTTTCTTTCCATTCGCGTTATCTATATGCTCAGCGTCCTCACCGCTACTAAAGTCATGAGCCCTTGTGAGCACACTCGCGACCGCCCCATGATTAAGGATTGGCATGACGTCTGTGCTCGGGTCCGTCCCTGCAGCGTCGATAAACCAAAGGGCTGAGCTCTGTCTCGCGAGCCATTCCCGTGACGTCACCTCCCATGGTCCTTGGTGCCTTCTTCTCACATGGGCTAATCGTGGATGGGTAAGTAGGGGCCCGTGGCATGTGCCTCGCTCACGCAGGAACCGCACGCCGGCTGTTTTTCTTTTGGATCGTGGCATGAGAAGACTGGGCATGACGTCTGTGCTCAGGTCCGTCCCTGCAGCATCGAAAAATCCAGTGGCTGAGCTCTGTCCCGCGAGTCATTCCCGTGATGTCACCTCCTAGGGCCGCTGGTGCTGCGCCCTTCTCATGGGATATCCCCTAGAGATGCACTCGCCGCAGGTCGACACAACACCTCTCTTTTCACACTTTGCAGAAGAAGACTCAAGCGCAACCCGCCTCAGGGTAGGGTCTCGTGAGTGATGCGTAAGCTCACGAGAACTTCCTCAGAGTCGTTCAGCTCATCCCGAGGAGGGCCCAAATACACCTTGGATGTCCTACCATGCAAGCCACGTGTCAGGACAGGGCTGTACACACCCCGGAGTCTCTCCCGGTGGGAGGCTCCCTCCCACGGTCCGGTGGAAGTACCAAGCTCCGCGCTGGCAGATCCAACCGAGGAGCGGTTATGCCCATGAACCAGTGGAAGCACCAAGCTCCGCGCTGGCCGCTACGACCGAGGCGCGGTTATGCCCACACTTCGCGCAAGTGTGGTAGGTCTATGCTCCGCGCTAGTTATAAACAACTGAGGGTGGCCCCCAGTGGTCGCATCAACCTCAGGTAGCTTTTCAGCTCACGACGCTCATAGCTTCTCCTTGGATGGGTGTCGCGAGGGGGGCTAGGCACGGGGGCTATGCTCAGGTCGTGCCTGGCAGACACCACCCTACGAGGTGCCTAGACACCTGGCCTTCTTGTGCCCCCATCCCAGGCGAAGGCTCGTGGGAAAGGTATTGTGCTCGTTCTCCTTCATGAGAGCCGTTCGTACGTCAAAGGGGACCCCTGGGCATCGCGACCCAGGGGCCTAACTGGCCACGTAGCCCCTCATCCCTTGAGTCTAGTTATGACAATTACCCCGGTCATCCGGAGGGCTCAATGGCGATCGAGGTATGCGCAGGGTTGGGCCCTGCCGACGCAGAACGAAAACGGGGTCGTTTGAACGTCAAGGGGGACCCTTGGGCATCGCTACCCAAGGGCCTCACTAGCCACGTAGCCCCTCATCCCTTGAGTCTAGTTACTACGGTAACCCTGGTCATCCGGAGGGCTCAATGCCGAGTCTAGTTACTATGGTAACCCCGGTCATCCAGAGGGCTCAATGGCGAGTCTAGTTACCATAGTAACCCCGTTCATCCGGAGGGCTCAATGGCAGCCGAGGTATGCGCGGGGTTGGGCCCTGCCGACGCAGAACACCTAAGCAAACATGAAAGGAAGCAAGCATGGAATCATCTAGATATTACAATAACGCCAAGTTTTTCAAATCCAAGCAAAGTTCTTACGCCTCCTCGAGGCACTCGCACTTCTCTCACTAAATGGGAACGGAACAGGCATTGCCAATCGCAGCATCACCGGTCGCCTCCTCCTCGGCTGCGGTAGCACTAGCTTGTAGGAAGGCCTCCACCAGCGACGTGACCTTCACCCTCACGGGCCCGGACAACGAGGCCAGGTCAAGGGTGGGGTTGCGAAGACTTAGGTGGCTGCACACCTGCATCAGGACCAAGGTAAGGAGCGCACGGCTCTTAACGTCGGCTAACAGGCCAATTGCGGCCGCAACACCAGGCAGGGACTCAATGAGCGCAGCAAGGAGCCCGGCGGGGCCTTTCTTCGGGGCGGCCAGCGGTTCCTTGAACCCTTCCCCGTAGGCGGCATGCAGCGCCTGGCGGGCCTCAAGGTCAAAGGCGGCAAGGTCCTCGGGACTCACCGCTGCCGAGGCCGCAAGGGCTTCCTCCTTGTCACCGCTGCCGAGCACGTTCACACAAATAACATCACCTCACAACCCAACGTGTTAAAGGGGTTGTCAATCCCTTTCGGGTAACGAACGTGAGAGAGGTATAAATATTGGTAGATTGATTGATAAATAAGATAAAGTGCAGCAAGGTATTTTTGGGCTTTTGGTTTAGTAGATCTGAAAATAAAAGCAAAGGCAAATAGATCGCAAAGGCAAATTTATGAGAAACAAGACCCGGGGGCCGTAGGTTTCACTTGTGGATTCTCTCGAGAAAAATAGGAAACGGTGGGTGAACAAATTACTGTTGGGCAATTAATAGAACTTCAAATAATCATGACGATATCCAGGCAATGATCATTACATAGGCATCATGTCCAAGATTAGTAGACCGACTCCTACCTGCATCTACTACTATTCCTCCACACATCGACCGCTATCCAGCATGAAGCTAGTGTATTAAGTTCATGGAAAAACGGAGTAATGCATTAAGAATGATGACGTGATGTAGACAAGATCCGTTTATCTATGAAGTTAGATATGGATCTCATCGTTTTATCCTTAGTGGAAATGATACATACGTGTCGGCTCCCCTTCTGTCAATGGGATCAAGCACCATAAGATTGAACCCACTATCGGGCACATCTTTCCATTGCAAGATAAAGAGATCAAGTTGGCAAAAAAGAACAATATCGGAGAAGAAATATGAGGCTATAAGCAATCATGCATATAAGAGATCAAAGAAACTCAAATAACTTTCATGGATATAAAAAGATAGATCTGATCATAAACTCAAAGTTCATCGGATCCCAACAAACACACCGCAAAAAGAGTTACATCATATGGATCTCCAAGAGACCATTGTATTCAGAATCAAAAGAGAGAGAGGAAGCCTTCTAGCTACTAACTACGGACCCGCAGGTCTACAAGGAACTACTCACGGATCATGGGAGAGGCACCAATGGAAGTGGTGAACCCCTCTGTGATGGTGTCTAGATTAGATCTGCTGTTTCTGGACTCTGCGGCTGCTGGATGAATATTTCCTCGACTCCCCTAGGGTTTCTGGAAAATTGGGGTATTTACAGATCAAAGAGGCGGTCCGGGGGCACCCGAGGTGGGCACAACCCACCAGGTCACGCCTGGGCCTCCTGGCGTGCCCTGGTGGGTTGTCCCCTCCTCGGGACTCCCCCCAGGTGCCACCAGGGCCCATTGTGTTCCTTCTTGCCCAAAAAAATCTCCAAAAAAGTTCGCATTCTTTGGGCTCCGTCTCATATTGATTTCCTGCGATGTAAAAAACATGCAGAAAACAGCAAGTGGCACTTGGCATTATGTCAATATGTTAGTGCCAAAAAATGATATAAAATGATTGTAAAACATCCAAGAATGATAATATAATAGCATGGAACAATCAGAAATTATAGATACGTTCGAGACGTATCATCCTTCACCAAGTTTGTTGTGTACTCTACGATCGGAAGTATGTCTAGAGGGGGGTGATTAGACTACTTGACCAAATAAAATCTTAGCCTTTACCCCATTTTAATATTTCACAGTTTTTAGCGATTTAGCACAAGTCACGCAATCTTCCTACACATGCAATTCTAGAGTTGTGGCAGCGGAAAATATATCATTGCATATGAAGGTAAAGGGAGGTGTTAGAGAGTGCAAATGCAATTGGAGACACGGATGTTTTTGGCATGGTTCTGATAGGTCGTTGTGCTATCGTATACCCACGTTGATGGAGACTTCAACCCATGAAGGGTAACGGCTGCGTGAGTCCACGGAGGGATCCACCCATAAAGGGTCCATGAAGAAGCAACCTTGTATATCCCACCATGGCCATCGCCCATGAAGGACTTGCCTCACTAGGGTAGATCTTCATGAAGCAGGCGATCTCCTTGCCCTTACAAACTCCTTGGTTCAACTCCACAATCTTGTCGGAGGCTCCCAAGTGGCACCTAACCAATCTAGGAGATACCACTCTCCAAAAGGTAATAGATGGTGTATTGATGATGAACTCCTTTCTCTTGTGCTTCAAGTGATAGTCTCCCCAACACTCAACTCTCTCTCACAGATTTGGATATGGTGGAAAGAAGATTTGAGTGGAAAGCAACTTGGGCAAGGCTAGAGATCAAGATTCATATGGTAGGATCGGAATATCTTGGTCTCAACACATGAGCAGGTGGTGCTCTCTCAAAAAATGACTAGTGGAAGTGTAGGCACATTCTAATGGCTCTCACTGATGGAGAGGGGTGGAGGGGTATATATAGCCTCCACACAAAATCTAGCCATTACACACATTTGACTATACTCGGTCAGACCGAATAGAAGAACTCGATCAGACCGAAGTAGTTCAAAATGTGAATGTTAGACATCTCGGTCGGACTGATACTATCAACTCGGTGAGACCAATAAGTTAGGGTTAGGGAAAAACCTCAACTCGGTTTGACCGACTACACAAACTCGATGAGACTGATTCTGGTAATAGGTAAAACAGAGACTTTGCCAGGCAAACTCGGTGAGACTGATTGCTCCTTTCGGTGAAACCGAAATGTTACAAAACGTAACCAGAGAGTTTGCATTATCAAGTCGGTGGGAGCGATCCGCTCATCTCGGTTAGATCGTAACGTTGCGAAGGGGATACAGAGAGTTGGCAATCCCATTTAGGTGAGACCGGAATCCCTATCGATGAGACCAATCTGATCAGGGTTTTGGCAATGGCTATGTCGTGTGAACTCGGTGGTGCCGGGTAGATCAAATCGGTGGGGCCGAGTTTGACTTTTAGGTTTAGGACATAGCTGGAAATGAGAAAGTAGTTGAGGGATTTGAAGCTTAGCACTGAGAATTTTGAGCAAGTGGACCATTAAGAAACACCTCATCCCCTTTTAATTGTATTGGCTTTTCCTATGGACTCATTGTGATCTTGGATAACTAAAATGAAAATGTAGAGCCTTGAGTTTTTGCCAATCTTTGTCCTTAGCTTTTTGAGGGGTCCACATCTCTAATCCATGCCATGCCATCCATTGAACTTCCTGAAATATTTATCTTGAAAGGATATTAGTTCATTGAGCTATATGTTGTAATTAATTACCAAAACCATCCAGGGAATAGTTGCACTTTCAATCTCCCCCATTTTGGTAATTGATGACAGCATATAGATCAAAGCTTCGATAAAAGATGATAAGATTGAATTATATCGTCACTTTGAGAAGTATGTGATAAGCAAGAGCTCCCCCTAAATTTGTGCATTAGTTAAGATTTGCTTTTGAATGAAAATGCACAATCGATTAGGATCATGGGTTACTCTTCCATGTCACATACATCTTGATGGAGCGCTCAAAATGATAAGATTTAAGCAATAAGCACTCATCACCAAAATAACAAGTGAATGATCATACACAATCAGATAAGCACACATTAAGCATAGTATGATATGGTCAAGCACAAGTAGTATCTCACACACATAAGCAAATTGTAGCGATAACCAAACAACCAAATGAAGTAGCACGCCAAAACCAACAAAAAGAGACAAGACACTCTCTCTATCGAAGCCTAATGATCTATACACTTTCTCCCCCTTTGGCAACAAGTTACCAAAAAGCTCGAAAATGCATAGTGCTATGCGGCACTCTAGGAACGAACTCCGGGAGCTATAGAAGAAGTGTTCTCGCCGGTGTGCGTAGATGGCATGGAGATGGTAGCATCTGCAAAAACTTCTGATGAAATTTGTGGAGCTGGAGGTCTTGAAGCTGGAGGAACAACTGTAGCAGTGGCTGCAGGAGCTGAAAGTGTAGGCCTGGAATCATCAACTAGCATAGCTGAAGATCTTGGTCCTCTTGGCACTACCTGAAAAGCATCTGTCGTATCTATATCCTCGGCATCTTCCTTGAGCTTCTCCACAGTAGCTTAGATCTCCGTGACCTTCACATCTAGATCATAGAACTTTGTCTCAATGATCCTTTTAAGGTTTGCTTGATTCTGAGTCAAGTTGTCCAAACTCTCCAGAAGAACTTGCTTGCTTGGCTGCCTTTGCTTGAGCAATCTTCTCTTGGCCTTCAACTTAAGTGGGATGGGATGCATCCATGACAACTTCATTGTCCTCGAAATCTGGCCTAAGGCGAAGATGCCTCTTGTCAAGCAGATATGTCCCTTTCTCCACCCTGGAGTTGATAAGCATCTGAATGTGAGGGGCATATCCACAAGACCTTTTCTGGTCAGCTGTTGTTCTCTTGATTGTCTCCACAATCAGGCTCATGAATTTGAACTTCTCGGGGACATCAAACATGTGGAGCAAGTTGATGGAGTGACCTCGGATCATTCTATGATCTCCTGACTTGGGCAACAAAGTGTTCCTAAGTATAGTGGTGATTGTGGTCAATCCAGACAACACATGATATATGGAGCCAAACTTGTGAGTTTTCACTTCTCTGTCGCGAATTGGCTTGTACATATTTGCCATAGATCTAGGATCCATCCTGGAGTTGGCATACACATTAGTGTCATTTTCATTCTCCTTGGGGGCATTGATCAGACTTGCCCATCCAGCAATAGTTGATTTGTACCTTGTACCTTTAGTCATCCATACAATTCTACCATCTGGATAGAAATGAGCAGTGGAGTAGAATTGCATGATCATCTCATCGTTCCATCTAGTCGGTTTCTTTCCTACAAACTTGTCAACTTCATTTTGCCTGAAGCTCTCATGAACACCTGAAAATAAATCACCATGTTTGTCGATGTATTTCCACTCAACCCACTTCATGTCACAGACAATGGGCTTCTTGTCCAACAATGATGTCTCATAGAAATCATGTTGTCCCTTGGTGTGAAACCTATAGTCCGCAGCAGTTTTTCTCCTAGCAGCATATGGATCAGTCTGTCTCCATTTTCTTAGACATGCATCCATTCTCAGTTTCATGTTCTCAGCAACAAGATGGGCATCGTTATGATCTGGAATCTTTGGCTTGAGTCTTCTGGGCATCATAGACTCATCATCGTCTGAGGATTATTGATCTTGATCTTCCACTTCCTCTGGAACATCTAGCACTGGGGCCTTGTTCTTCTCAGCTGCTGGAATGTCTCTAGTGGACCTCTAGAGTGCAGAAGCTTTGGAGCAGCTTTGGGCTTAGATGGAGCAGCCCTGGCTTTGATGGAATCCCCCATCAGCCTCTGAGTCTCTGAAGTAGGTGCAACAGGCTCATCAGCATCCTCATCATCATCATCATCATCATCATCATCAACTCTCATCAATGGCTTGCCAACCACTCTGGCTGTGGTCTTCCTAGCTCTCTTCTTGGATCATGTTGGCTCATCATCTCTTGTTTCAAGAGAACACCATTTTTTCTTGAGTGGATGATGTGACTTTTGACATTGGTGCTTCTTGGCAGGGTCCTTCTTGTTCAGACCAGGCTTGACAACTCTAGCAGATTCTTCCTTGTTGACAACCTTCTTCTTTGAAGTGAGCTCTTCAGCCACAAAATATTCATTCTCACTATCAGAAGTTTTCGTCTTCCTTCTCTTGGTAGCAGCCTTTGGCAGATTGCTTGGAGTGCTTTTGCTGCTCTTATAGTAGCTGTTGTTGGAGGGACTAGAGCCCTCACTCAGATGTGCCTGCTCCTCTGACCTGTTCTGATTGTCTCTGCCCTCCGACATCTCTGAAACTACAAGCATACCCCTAACTTGGTGATGAGTTCACTACGCCGACAACTGCGGCGAAGATTTCCGTTGACGGAGGCGGAGACCAGCGGCAGGAGGTCGCGGGCGATGAGAGGATGATCCGGAGACCTCGAGTCGGCAGAGTTGGATAGGCGCGGGCCAAAGAATTTGGAAAAGTTTCCAAATTTCAGACCGTCGGTACATATCCAGACTCTCTCGGTGTGTCCGAGTGGAATGACTCGGTGGCACCGAGATTCAAAACTGCTAGCAGTTACTGCAACTTGGTGAGACCGAATTGTTCTAATCGGTTGCACCGAGATTGAAAACCTAGATCAACTTAATAAGCTCGGTATGACTGAAAGGAAAGAATCGGTCAGACCGAAATGCACTAAGAGGTTTTGGGAGTTTAAGTCCATGACAAATCAGAGACTCTAAGTGCTCCTCTCTCAGAGTGGTTCGAATCTAACTTGATCAAACTTTGTTATGTAGCATGAATAGAGTTTGAGACAAGAAAAGCATAGATAGTTTGAGAGGGTTCTTAGGCATTCTTGTCCATCCACTTGGAAAAATAAGAAAGCCAAACAATCAAAGCAACAAATGGATGTCCTCGAATGAGAAAAATATGCACTCAACATGCTCACACAATAAGATAGCAAATGAAATATGTGGCAACGCATGCACAACCATTCTAGCATCTATCAAGCAATTGGCGATGACTAGGTCATCTATATATGAGTATATTCACTTCGGAGTCAAATGAGAACATTTGATCATAGGTCATACTCAACGTTTAAGCTCAAGTGGGGTTACCACTTTTACATAAAGCATTGTTGTGTTCACACCATTAGAGTTGCTTTAGCTCAATTCTTAGAGTAAAGCTCCCCCTAGATGTGATATCCCCCCTAAGAGGGATGAACTAACCTTGGGTTTTGTCGATGATGACTTCACGTAGGTGTTGAAGATGTAGATGCTCAATGTTGATGTACATCATTTGGAGCAATCCATTGGAGTGAGTTGCACTTTCAATACCTACATGGGTTAGTCCCACAAGGAACATACAAAGATATCCATGGACAAAGAGTGAATTGCACACAAGATGATGTCCATGAAAGCATTAGGTTACCTTGTCCCTTGTCTTACCAACAAGAGGGATTGTGACTCCTTGAACTAGTGCAAGATGTGAAAGTTGATTGCACTTGTCCTTGCCAATATGAATAAGAGTGACGTATGTTGGCGGAGTAACCTCAAGAACACTCTAGTTCTTATTCTTTGGGATCCACGCCATCTTGATGGGAATCCTTGGAGTTGTAGATGTACTTGATGAAGTAGAACTCGATGTAGTCTTGGGAACCCACTTTACCAAGGCCTTAGGAGCTTCTTCAAATGCATCAATCTCTTCTTGAAGCTTGTCCTTGCCCGTTAGCTTGTGGTATTGTGGTGGAAGATCATCTTGGGCTTGTGTCCCCTTGAAGGAAGTAGGATCATACTTCTCTTGTTGACGAAAAAACTTTGTCTTGGAGTATTGATCGTCTTCCCACTCAACTCCATTGGCATTGAACTTTCGTTTAAAACCAACACCTTGATTCTTCCGATGCCTACCTTGCTTGCGTAAAATTTCCTCGAATTGCTTACTCTCGGCAAGGCTTATTTAAACACCTTTCTCTATAATTCCCTTCAATAAGCTATTTTCTTGCTCAAGTGCAACTTGGCTAAGAGAATCATTAGTGGAATCAAGAGAACTACTAGAAGCAACAATATTGGTGTTATCATGAATATTGTTACTACTAGAGGAAGAATCTTTCTTGTTCTTATTGCTAGATTTTACTTGTGGCATGTAGGTAGACAAGAGTAAACGCTTGGCAACGTAAGAAGAACTTTTCTTACGAAGATCATCATTGATCGCTTTTAAGAAATCATGCTCTTGCTCTAGATTGAGCTTTTCAAAGCGTAGCTTCTCAGGAGTCCTCAAAAGTTCTCGATGATCCTCTAAGGTTAATTCTTTAGTTCGACGCTCAATATTCTCCTTATCATTGTCATTCATTTTATCTTGATTAGCATGAATAATAGCAATTTCATAATAGTTTTCATCATAGGTTTCATCACTATTGCTACCAACAAGTAAATCACCATTTCTTAGCAAATCATCTTCATCACTATTTAAATCTAGATATTCGGGGTGTGATACCTTAGGGCCTTTAGCCATGAAGCATATTCCAATTCCTTCATTTGGTGAGTCAAATATGCCGTAGGAGTTGGACGACACAAGAGAAATTCCGGCAACACCTTCATCTTGAGTATCTTCTGAATTGGAGCTATAGCTTCTCTCGGAGTAGTTATCGGAGTCGGAACTGGATACCCATTCACCAACATGAGCTTGATGTCTTTGTCTTGTATAGCTCCTTGATGATTTGTCCTTCTTTTCCGAATCCTTGCTTCTACGAGAGGGTCTTCGTTCATAACGATCATCTCTACTCCTTCTCTCTCTCTCTTGGTGGTGAATCTTCTCTTCTACTTCTCCTTTTAGGTGAGTCTTCTCTTCTTTTGTGTGTCGCCGTAAACTCATTTGAGTAGTGTCCGAGTATCCTACAATTTTAGTAATTGCGTTCATGACTAGAAGATCTTTTGTCATTGTAGGACCTTGACTTGGAACTTATCTCTTTGCTTCTACTCTTGTAGAACTTATTGAAGTTCTTCACCATTAAGCTCAGTTCTTCATTGAAGACTTGTTTCTCACTTGATGATGTAGGAGCATCACATGAAGCTTTGTAAGTGCCACTAGACTTATTGTGAAGCTATTCTTTATCCGTAAGTGACATTTCATGAGAAACCATTCTATTAATGACTTCCGTTGGCTTGAGATCTTTGTAATTGGGCATCATTTGGATCAATGTGCACACTGTGTCATATTTTCCATCTAATGCTCTTAGGATTTTCTTGATGATGAATCTATCGGTCATTAATTCGCTTCCTAAGCAAGCAATCTCATTTGTGATGAGAGCAAGCCTAGAGTACATTTCAGTGACACCTTCACCATCCTTCATCTTGAACTTGTCAAGTTGACTTTGAAGCACATTCAACTTGGATTCCTTGACGGAGTCGGTACCTTCGTGCATATCAATCAAAGTATCCCAAATTTCCTTTGAATTCTCAAGACGGCTGATTTTGTTGAATTCTTCGGGACACAATCCATTGAAGAGGATATCGCAAGCTTGAGCATTGCATTGCAACATCTTCAATTCTTCAGCGGAGGCTTCACGATTTGCTTACTTCCCGTCGAAGAATTCACATTGCAAACCAATTCACACAATAGCCCAAATGGCGGGGTAATGTCCAAGAATATGCAATTTCATCTTATGCTTCCAACTAGCAAAATTAGTACCATCAAAGTAAGGACCTCTACGGTGGTAACTTCCCTCGCTAGACACCATACTCTCCTAGGTTGTGAAACCAAGGCTATGATCACCAAAGCTATGGAAATCAAGGAAAATGGAGACCAAAGCTCTGATACCACTTGTAGGATCGAAGTATGTCTAGAGGGGGGCTGATTAGACTACTTGACCAAATTTTAAGTTTTGACGGTTTTAAGCAAATTAGCGCAAGTCAAGCAATCTTCCTACACATGCAATTCTAGAGTTGTGGCAACGGAAAGTAAATCATTTCATATGAAGGTAAAGGGAGGGGTTGGAGAGTGCAAACGCAATTGGAGACACGGATGTTTTTGGCATGGTTCCGATAGGTGGTGCAATCGTACATCCACGTTGATGGAGACTTCAACGCACGAAGGGTAACAGCTGTGTGAGTCCACGGAGGGCTCCATCCACAAAGGGTCCACGAAGAAGCAACCTTGTTTATCCCACCATGGCCATTGCCCATGAAGGACTTGCCTCACTAGGGTCACGAAGTAGGCGATCTCCATGCCCTTACAAACTCCTTAGTTCAACTCCACAATCACGTCAGAGGCTCCCAAGAGACACCTAACCAATCTAGGAGACACCACTCTCCGTAGGGTAATAGATGGTGTGTTGATGATGAACTCCTTGCTATTGTGCTTCAAGTGATTGTCTCCCCAAAACTCAACTCTCTCACACAGATTTGCATGTGGTGAAAAGAAGATTTGAGTGGAAAGCAACTTGGGGATGGCCCGAGAAGGCGTCGAGGAAGCAGAGCAGGTCGCACTCAGCCATTGAATCCACGGTCTGGTCGATGCGCGGGAGAGGGAACGGGTCCTGAGGGTAGAATTTTTTGAGGCTCGTGAAGTCAACGCACATGCGCTCCTTGCCTCCTTTCTTCAGGAAGATGACGAGGTTGGCCAGCCACTCCGGGTGCCGTACCTCCCACACGACGCCTGCTTCCTCTAGCTTCCGAACCTCCTGAACGATGAAGGTCTGCTTCTCCGGGGCCTGTCTGCATGCTTTCTGCTTGATAGGGCGCACGTTGGGGCACACCGTAAGATGGTGCTCGATGATGTGCCTAGGCACCCCGACCAAGTCAGCAGCTTTCCAAGCGAACACATCCTTGTTAGCCCTGAGGAAGCTAACCAACGCCGCGTCTTGCTCTGGGTCCATGCCCATGCCGATGGTGAAGGTGGCTCCTGAGCCCTCCTCGTCAGCGGGCACCTGCTTTGTCTCGGGCGGGTCTTGAGAGAAGAGCTGCTTCATCTTGGCAGGCGCGGCTTCCGATGTCCCCGGAGCCCCCTCCGTACCTGAATGGGCCGCGGCTGCAGCCCTGTAAGCGCGCCCGAGGACCTGAAGGGCAGCCTTGGGGTCCCCTTCGACAGTGATGACGCCGCTGCTCCCGGGCATCTTTACGGTATTGTAGCCTGGGTGAGTCGCCGCCATGAACTTCGCCAAGGTTGGGAAGCCAAGGACGGCATTCTAGGGTAGGTGGATGGGCGTAATGTCAAAGTCGATGAGCTCGGTCCAGTATTTAACGGGTGTGCCGAAGGTGCCCGGGAGGCGGATCTGGCCGAGCGGGACGGCCGAGCCCGCGACCCTGCAGAAGGGCTTGGTGGGGAGGAGCTACCTGTAGGACACGGGCAGATGACCAAAAGCCTCTGGGGAGATGATGTTGAGCCTGGCGCCGTCGTCGATGAGAGTCCTCGTGACTGCCACACCGCAGATGGTGGGGGTGCATACCATAGGGAGGACGTTCGTGCCGGCTGCAACTATGGCGCGGTCGCCAGGGCCAAAAGTGATGGCGTGCCCCTGCGCGCCCCGCCCCCGCGGGGCCTCCTGCGGCTGGGCGGCGACCCCGATCCGCCGAAAATGTGACTTGACGTGCCGGGCCGACGTTGGTGCTTGGGATGCTCCGATGAGGCAGGCGACCTCGCGGCAGGGTAACCCCCTGCCGGCAGTGCACAGCAGCTCATCAACGCGGGCCGTCCAAGCGTCGAGCTCCTCCGTGGGTGGCCGATGCCGGAGCAGCCTTTGCGCCACCAAGAGCGCCGCCGGCGAGGCCACCGAGCGCGAAAATAGCCGAGTAGGCCGCTCCCCGGTGGCCCGGCCGTTGAAAACGTCGTCGGGGAAGGGGGCGGAGCGCCCATGGGTGGCGCAGTCCGCTGATGCCGCTCGGACAACGGGGACAGCACCAACCTCTACGCGGATGCGGCAGGCCGCGGCCATCATGGCGGCGCGAAGCAGGAGAGGGGAGGCGAGGTCGTCGGAGAGGCGAGATTTCAACACGCCCCCCTACCTGGCACTCCAAATGTCGGATTACGGGCTCCACAAACCCAAGAAGTTCGAACACAAGAGCGTGAACGAAGATCTCTCCCACTCACGTCTACCTAGCGCCTCGCCCTCGTCCAATTGTGAGATTCAAGCAAGCAACAAGTAAACCACACACAAGTTTACCTAGGTTCAGGCCACCTTGCGGTGTAAAACCCTACGTCTTGCATTGGTGGATTAGCCTCAAGAGGGCTTGAGAATGAACAAGTACAGTGGTTCCTGAGCTCAGGAGGAGAGCTCAGGAGGGTCAGGACGCAAGTGTTCTTGCTCCTTGGTGTGAAGGTGGAGTGTTCGCGATAAGGTTCGTCCCCTCTCACGGTGGGAATCCTAGCTACTTATATAAGCGGCCAGAGTCCTCTTCCCCTGAAATGTTTAGGCGGGAAGGAATCCCACAACGGCCATTTTGAGCGGGAACACAAGGACGTTCCTATCCTCACAAAAGCGGACTTCGCCTGCAAAGGGATCAGGCGGTGACGCGATGGTGGGCTCGGTGGTGACATCCTCCCTGTTGTCCTTGCGCTCTTCGGTCTTGTTGCACCGAAGGGGAAACCCTTGTCTCACCCCCCGGGAACCTGCGCCTGCGCTATCTCCTTTGCACCAAAACGGCAACTGCGCCGCTAGCGCACGCTGGTACCCGCTGGCGCGGTGCGTCACTGCTTGCATTACTGCCTCCTCCTGAGGCAGGCTTGGCCTTGGATTCTCCGCCCCTCCGGAGCAACCTAGCCGAGGCCGCTCCTGAGGGGGTCTTGTTGTTGTTCTCCTCGCGAGCCCTGGCCCCCTCGCGAGGGCCTTGAGCGGTTGGTCGATCGGCTGGGCCGTACTAGGCCGTAGTAGGAGCGCGTCGCGGCCCGCAGGCACGCAAGTCTGGGTACCCTAGTTCCCAGGTCGCCGACAGTGAGAACTACCACACTGAGCTCATCGACTTTGATGTCACCCATATCCATCTCCCTTACAATGCCATCCTCGGGTACCCAGTCCAGGCCATGTTTATGGCGGTGAATCACCATGGCTATAACGTCCTCAAGATGCCGGGAAGCGGCGGTGTCATTACCATCGCATGTGAGGAGAAGGACGTAGTGTGCTCACTCGAGCGCGCTTACCAGGCGGCAGCAGTCAAGGATCCAGATAACGACAGCATCATCTACCCACCTGAGGTCGTCCCCAAGAAGAAGAAGCAGTTGCTCGCCATGGAGCCCCAGGGGGAGGCAGCACCTCGGGACTTACACCAAGGGAGGGGCCGCCTGCCTCTCTTGCATAGGAAGGCGCGTCCGGCGCCCTCGTCAGGCTAGGCTTGGGGGCTCTCCTCTGGAGGGCCTCTGACTTAGCCAATATCACGAGGGAGGCGCTCAGGCACCATGTGGAGGAGTGCTTCGCTGCACACTTCCCTCCGGAGGCCTCAATGCATGAGGCACCAAGCGCTCAGGTCTTCAGACCTACAGGTGCCAAGAGCGATGCTAAGCGAGCGTCGCCCAGCTCCTCTTAGTACAGCTGTCGGCTCAGGCGATGGCGTACGCATCTGCGTCAACGTCCCCACACTCAACAGGATCGCATTCAGGAGCTTCACTGGCCTTCCCAAGTGGGCCGGTGCCAGGGTCCCCCTCACAGTTACGAGCGCATGCCCTTCGACCTACCGAACCAAGCGACCCTGCACCAAGGCCACATACGGGAAGTCCTGGCTACTCGCGAGGCCAGGCATAAGGAGATCCAGGCAGAGTTGGACTCGGCCCTCCGCAAGATCTGGGGAACCCAGAGCCTCATGGGGCGCCGGAGGCAGGCGGCGCCGGAGGGGTGGCATCTACGTCGAGTATCTTCAGCTACACCAACACTACTTCAGCAACTTTGCTAGGTGATATTTTCCGGTTTTTGTTCAACTAGGAGCGCCCCTCGAGCAGCATCATTCCCAGGTCGCACGGGCATGCCCCTGCGACGTCTATCCTTTTGCATCTCAACTCTCCTTGTTGGGGGCGCCTCTCGGGCGGCATCATCCCCAGGCCGCACAGGTTCGTCCTTGTGGCACGTATCTCCCTTGCATTTTACCAGAGCTAGTGTTACTATCTCTGTCAGCTGCATTTAGATCACTCGCCCATTTCACCATCACTCCTTTGGGCCTTCTTCACTACCTAATGGACTTCTTCTCATTTCGCAATGGGGCTTGCATACGTTGGCACGGCGCTTGTGCTCGGGTCCGTCCCTGCAACGCTGACAAACCCAAGGGACCGAGCTCTGACCTATGCCCGCTCCGCAAGCGTCACCTCACCAGGCCCTCGGTGCCTTCATATTCCTATGGAATTATCGTAAGCCCAGCGCGGGCGCGGCCCTAAGTCGTTCTACTGCAGGCTAACCCACCGGAGTTCCAGGAGCACAGCGGCAGGCAGTCACGCCGGTCTCCCCTTCTCACGTAATTTGCTTGCGTGTTAAAGGGGTTTCCCTGAGCATCGCGTCTCAGGGGCTCTTACCGACACTCCAGCCCTCACCCCTTGGCCTTGACCACGGCATCGTGACCTCGCGTACCAATGGCAGCTGAGAAACGCTCGAGAGTCAGGACCCGAGGACGCAGAGCATCAAGAAGGATGGGAGAAGGGGAGGCCGGCTCAGAGAGCTCGGGCCAGTTCGTACATCAAGGGGGGCCCTTGGGCATCATGACCCAAGGGCCTAACTGGTCCCGTAGCCCCTCACTCCCTTGTCCTAGTTTCCGGTCAAGGCCAGCGGCGGCTGAGGTACGCGCGGGGCCGGGCCCTGCCGACGCAGAACATCAAGGCCCGAGTCCAGCATTCCCTTCCTTCAGGTCTGTTCGCACATCAAGGGGGACCCTTGGGCATCGCGACCCAGGGGCCTAACTAGTTCCGTAGCCCCTCACTCCCTGGTCTTGTCCTGGTTTCCGGTCAAGGCTAGCGGAGGCTGAGGTACGCGCGGGGCCAGGCCCTGCCGACGCAGAACTCTGAGACCAGTGGGGAGGAAATCGCGAAATCTCAGCCTTGTGACATCAGGAAACAAACCAGGCGCGCCACTTGGAGAATCACCCCATGCTCATCAAGATAAGTCGTTAGCTCCTTGATGCCCCATCCTCACTCGCAGAACGGGGTTCGGCAGCCGCGCGTCAGGAATGCCGCCTCGCTTTTTTAACCTCCGGGAGCCGCTTGCACACCAAGGGGGACCTCTTGAGCATCATGCCTCAGGAGCTCTTACCGGACCTCGGGTCGTTCACCTCCTAGCCTTGACCATGGCATCACGACCTGGCATACCAGCGATGGTTGCAGCTTGCCTTGGGACTGGGGCCTGTCGGCGTAGAGCATTGTGCAACCGAAAGGGTAAAAAAGGGGGCGATATTGCCGAAACGGGACTCACGAGTAGGGTGTACTAACAAGACAGCAAGATGAGAGCAAAAGCGTTACAAGTTCTTTACATACCCCCATGGGGTCGGCTTTGAAATCCTCGCAGGGAACGCCACAAAAGGACTTCAGGAGATCCTAACTACGGCCGCCATCGTCGACACCATCGTCAACAGTGGGCCACTGTGGCCCACCTCCAACCCTGGGCAGGTCACCACTAACAACGTGCTCGCAAGCCCGACGCGTTTCGGGCGCGCCACGAGCTCGGGGGCGCGTAGCTTCCGTCGCTCGTCTCCAGAGACTTGTCGGACTCAGGAGAGCTACTGGTTCTCCGGAGGCCATCGCTGCTGCTAGACGAGCTAGTAGCAGGATCAACGGCTGGTGGGGTGCCAGCCGCAGCGTCGCCCCTGTGGCCCACTCCAGGGCAACATTCCAGGTGGCTTCCCTCCTCGTCGAACACATTGAAGCACAGCATGGAGACGTTGTCGTACTCAAAGTGGATGGCGTGGGTGCCTTCCGAGCCGCAGGCGCGGGTGACCTCACCCCATCCGCGAGTCATGAAGACCTTGCATGGGAAGACGACCTCAACCTCCGCCCTCGTTGTCGGGGCCCGGCACTCAGTGTGTCGCAGCCACAGCCCGAGTGGCCCCCCTTGGTGGCACCTCCGCGGCGAAGAACGGTGGGAAGCGAATCCAAGATCTAGGAGGCATCACCGCCTACAGCACGAACTCAGACGAGGAGCCTCTAGCATGTGCTAGCGGGACCGCGGCGTGCAGCACTACGGCACGGTCGCTGCGGCCATGGCGCGGGCGGCGCTGGGCGCCAACTCCCTCACCATGGCCCGGCGCCCTGGCGTAAAGGGGCAACGGATTGCCAGGGGGCTGCCGCTCGTACCAAGGCCTCGTCACTTCCATGGCAACGCCATGAGGACGGAATAGTCTTTTCTTTGGAGGGAGTACTCCTGGCTCCTTGCGAGGAGTCTTCCCCTTCTCAACGGCGGAAAATCGCCGGATCGGCGCCATGAGCGGCCCGGCCAAGTAAAGGGCAAGGGAGAAGAAGAAGCGAGAGGAATGAAGGAAGAAGATGGGCGGCGAGGACCCCCCACTCACCACCTTATTTAAAATAAGAAGAAGGCCAACTGTCGGCCTCCATAATCGCAGGTAATGATGATCCTCTATGCCTGCAGGGACTTGTCAAGTCGTGCGGTCGCCGAGTGTCATGGTTTTGTCACGGCAGATGTCCTAGCATAAGGACTTAGTCGTGCAGCCATCGCGACGGGTTAGCTTAAAGGGGTTAAAGCGGACAAAGGACACGGGGAATTTTATACTAGTTCATCCCCTTGCGGTGAAGGTAAAGGCCTACTCTAGTTGTTGTGGTATTGCTAGGGTTTCGATAACCAGGAAGCGAATCCGCTTTGCATGTGTCTCGAGCTATTGTTTGTTGTCCTTGAACCGCCATCGGGCGTCCCTTTATATACACAGGGTGACGCCCGGCCAGATTACAGAATCCCGAGGCCGTCTCATAAACGTGTCCGGCTCGGTTTCTACCTTTCCTATCTTACATCACAAGTTACACATCATATGGCGGTTTATGTCTACGGGCCCTAATCCGCCTTCGGGCCCTGGGCCTTTTAGTTCTCTATAGTAACACGCCATACTACTTTTCTTCATGGGCTTCAATAGGGGTAATTCAGTACTGGTATAATTTGGCCCCTCTTGGGCGGTTTATACCTAATAGTTATATCCCCAATATTAGGCCCCAGATTGATTTGAACCTGTTCATGTGAATCTTCAACACTTTGGAAAATTTCTTCTTCAGCGCCTTTGAATGACCTTGTAAACCGCCATGACATCATCTTCCAGGATCATAGTAAACCGCCATGACATCACCTGTTCATTAAAAAACCAATATATATTTAACTTTTATTAATGAGCCTCCGAAGACCGTGGCGACAGCTCTGTCCCATATCCCTTTTTCGGTTCCTTGATTCCCGCGCCTGTCACTTATCCCTTCGGCTTATAAATAGGGCCAAGGGTCCCTTTCTTTTTATCCCTTGCCTCTTCGCCTTTCTTCTACCTCGCGCCTCCTCAGTGCCCGAGCGTCGTCGCTACCGTCGACCTTCGTGTCTGCTCCGACAAAGGCCGCTGCATCAACCTGTTTTGACCAGAGTCCCGCCGGCGCGCCTCCGTGTCCAACAGCCCTGGTAAGTCTTTTCTTTGTTCCTCCCATAGATCTCATTAGGGCTTTTCCGCAAGTTCATCGAAGTTGTCACGCTGTTCTTCCCTGTCTTCTTCATGGCCTCAATGGCGAGTGTAGATCTGATGTTTTCCTATGCGGTTGTAATTATAATCCCCTTTCTTATCTTTAGTCCATCCTTTCTTTAAAGTAATCCCATCTTGGTCTGATGAACTGCTTAAGTGCCTGTTAACTTACGTCTGAATATATCTGAATTTACCGATATGCTGTAGATCTAAAATTATCATGTCAATCTGCGAAACTTGTTTTTCCATCGCCTAGTTATTTCAGATCTCCACCTTTCATACCCACATAGGCGGTTTAACTTCAGACATTCATAATCCAGTAGGTAGCATTAGTCCCCACTTAAACCCTCGTTTCGGTTATCTTCAAAATGCTTCCAATATCTGACCCCGGTTTAATAGTGTGTATATACCTCATCATCTTCTCTGGCTGACCTTTGGACGCTTTATACTTGTTAACCATGAATCATAAACCGGCCTTTTATCTGTAATTTGAGCTTTTCATTTGAAATGGCCAAGCAATTTTATTCCTGTAACTGAGTTCCGTCCCGAGTTACCGAGGAAGAACTGAACGGGTTAGTCCAGATTGGCGCTTTAGCAAAAAAGGATGTCATCCACTGGAGAGTCCCTGGTCCGGAAAATCCTCCTGAACCCAAAGATGGAGAAGTAATTGTGTTCGTTGATCACCTGGCCCGAGGGTTTTGCCCTCCCGGAACAAAATTCTTCTGCCATGTGCTTGCTAGCTTCCAACTCCATCCTCAAGATATTGGACCAAACTCTGTGTCCAATATTTGCAACTTCCAAGTATTTTTGCGAGGCTTATCTGCAAGAGGAGCCCATAGTTGAACTGTTTAGGGATTTTTTCCACTTGAACCGTGTACGGAATTTACGGATGGACTCAATACCGAGCTTGGCGGGATGTCAATTCAGAAAATAAAAGATGGCAACTTCCCTCATGCCAAGCATCATAGTCAACCTAAGGACTGGAATCAGACTTGGTTTTACTGCGAAGATACATCTCCCACTGATGAGAATCCTTTGTCGGGTTATCGTCCTCACCGGCTTTCCAATACTCATCCATTTCCCCAACGTCTTAGCGCCAAGGAGCGATCCAAGTATGCACCACAGCTTTCAAAGCTTCGGGCCTTCACTGCAAACGGCTTAACGGGCGTCGACTTTGTTCGTTGTTGGATCTCCTGGAGCATTCTACCTCTAAGCCGACGTTCCGGTTTAATGTGCGAGTATATAGGGGACTCGAAGGATCCTCAACGGAATACTGAGGCTCAGTTAACAGAAAATTAAATTAATGAATCTGTTAAGAAGATACTGGACGAATCGGTGGCTGCCTACAGCAAAATAGGGTTGAATCCCTTCTGTGTACCCAATAAACCGCCAGCTGTAAGGATCCTATAACTTGTTGCTTTATTTCAATCCTCCAAATATCCTTTCTAAAATTCATCAATCTCTGACAGGGCGATGATCCGTTCTGGAAGAAGAAAGCACAAGATAAACCAGCAAAGGTGTCTCGCCCCAAGACTAAGGCTGTTAAGAAAACTGCCAAAAAGAAAATCGCTGAGTCCTCCGAGTTAAACATTGACGATGATGATCTGGATAAACTGGAATCAGAGGTAGAACTTGACTCTCTTGGCTCCCTTTTCATACACCAAATTGACAATGATTATTATTAGGAAAACACTGAAGGCAGCCATGCTGATGATGTAGAGGTAATTATCCTTTCCTCCGGTTCAGATCCTCTGCCAACATAGAAAATCCGTCAAGCAAACCGGAAAGTAAGATTTTCTCACCCCTTAGCTCACTTGGACCCAAACTTTATTTTGAAGAAACAGATACATGAAGCTCGCGCGCAACCCGGCACAGCGGCCAAGCAATTACTTCAACCGGTTTACCGAATACTCCAATCCGGAAACGTCGATCCGAGGTCTCATATATTCCTGACATTTCTTATCCCAAAGCGGATCATTTCCGACAGCCTCTTAATCCGTCTGATTCGAACTATCAGGAAACACCTCATTCATCGTCTGGCGAGTCGACGGCCACACAGCTTCCACCCCTTAAGACGGTTCCTGGGTGAGTTTTAATTTACTGTTAACTCTTTATGTTTACTCAATGTACTAACCTTTCACTTTATCCTTCTCAGTAGGCCTAGACCCAGTAAAAAGGCCAAGTTAAACAAACCAGCTGATGGTAATGTGGTCCCTGAACCGGAAAGAACTCCAGAACCGGCAGAAGCAGATGCTGACACCACGCTTGATGATCCGCCACCACCGGATCATGATATTTTCGCTGAACAAGAAGTTGAACCAATAGGCCATGTTGATAAACCAACCAGCCCAGTCTGAGCCAATGACAAACCGGTAAGCCCAGTTAAGGCAGCTGCTGATACAATGGAAGATGTTATGATCACCGGTTTTGGCCACACCACTCCTGGGGATCCTGTCACTTTGTCCAAGCATAGTGCCAAGGAGTAAATGTCTGCTATGGACAAAGGAAAATGGAATGCCGATTTATCGAGCTATGCCCATCTCAGCGCTCAGGACCTTCACTCTGGATATTTGAACCGTCTGTACACAAGTCGTGACTATGAAGCCAGTTTAGTGAGACTCATGAAAGAGCGATATGAGGTAACTGTTTTCTTAACTTCTGCAATACTATTTCTCCATTTGTCAAATTTCTTATATCAACTCCAGTGTAGCCCCCAAGGGCCGGTTTATCTTTTCAAGATGAACCGGGACTTTAGAATATCAAATTTGCAACTTTCGCCTGTGTAGCCCCCTAGGGCCGGTTTATCTTTTCAAGATGAACCGGGACTTTAGAATATCAAATTTGCAACTTTCGCCTGTGTAGCCCGCAAGGGCCGGTTTATCTTTTCAAGATGAACCGGGACTTTGTCCTGAAATTTTTCATTGAGCAAATATGCATTAGCCCCAAAGTGTCAGGAACAATACTTGTATTGGACTTGGGACATGTAAAAAACTTCTGATAACGAGCAAATAGGCATTAGCCCCGAAGTGCCAAGTGTATAACTTATTATGTGCTTGGGACTTCTAATATGTTCCGCCAATTCATGATATGTATGTCTCTTACAGGCTGATCTGAGCCAAAAGGAAACCCAAACCGCTGACCTTCAAGAAAACCTCAAGTTCTAGCAAGCAGAAACCTCCAAAGCCAAGGATAAACTGGCCAGTGCCTTAGCAGCTATGGAAAAATTGAAGGAGAATTTTAAGAAGGAACAGGCGGATTGAGATATAGAAAAGGCCGCATTGCAGAAAAGGCATGATGATGCCGAAGCAGCCCTTAAACCGGTGGCAGAAGAGCTAACTGGCTTAAAGCGGCAGATAAACGCCATGACCACTTCTGTGTTTGGTAAGTCTCCTAATTATAAACTCTCAATATGTATTATCCCATAGACTGCCGGTTTATCATTGTTTGTAATGATGCAGGAAAACGCACTACCCATTTGGGCTCTGACATGCAGAAGAAGTTGAAGGCTGCCTATACTCTTATAGAGCAACTTTATACCGGCGCGCAGCGGATTATTTGTACTGCCTCTCATAACAAGTCGCCCCTAACTTTGATCAAGGAAACTATAGAGAAATTGTCCATGCTGCCCGCCTGGTTTGAAGAACTAAAGAGATCAGCTGCAAGGGCAGGTGCTCTGATTGCATTAACCCGGGCAAAGGCATGGGTACCTGACCTTGATCTGGCTGATGTGGGAAACGGCTATCCAAGCTTGAAGGAAGACGGATCAGATTTCGATAATAATGATCTTCGAGCTTTGACAAAAGAAATGCGCCCCTTGGCTAGCAAGTTGGCTCAAGAAGCCGATCTTTCCCACTATCAGTCGGTTTATGATGCTGACAACAAATGGGTTAGCGCGCCAACTCATGATGTGGAAAATCTCATCCCGCCCGTTTGTAAGCATACTTATGCCCCTGATGTAGATCCCTCCGTGCTTATAAGCGATGAAGCTATATTTCAAGCCCTAACTGGGATCGATTGGGCAACCATTGATTTCCAGCCACTGGGTGGAGAAGAGGAGGAGATGGCGCAGGGTGACCCACAGCCATCAACCCGGCCCGGCGAGGAATCATGAACCTATAGCAGGTTTAGCCTTCTGCATACCACCATACTTTGCTGAAAAATAGTTATTCTTTTGGGCCTCAAAATGCCTTGTAATAGGCTAGTTGAAACACTTGGTCTGCTATGCCATCGTGCATATTCATTTGACGTGACGTTGTTAATCCGCCATCATTATAGTATGTCTGCTTATCCTTCTGAGCAGCTTTATTCAACATGTGTCTGCGTAAAACAAGTTTGAAGTGTCCTGGCGGTTTATCGCCGGATGGGTCAAAATGCCCAACACATGACCTGGGTTTATAACCAAGGCTGCATTTTGAAATAATTAAATATGAAATATATCATATCTGTGATATTGAATCACACCGTTGGTTTTACCAACTTTTGTAATAAGGGCGATAACCCCAATCTTAAGTATTGATGACTCCTGCAATATTTTGTTGGTTTATGATAAAACCATACCGGGTTGTGATAAACACCAGATTATCCTTATATGATGTTGGTGATTTGTAATCAAAACCGGACCAGGTTAATAAACACCGGATATTTGATAGTGGTGATTTATAGTCAACAACTAGGCCGAGTCAATAAGCATCGGTGTATCATAAAAAGTGTTGCAAACCTCAATAAAAAGAGAAAACTTTGTCAAATAAAATCATGCGATGCTTTTCATGGGCTGCCAGGCCTAAAATAGAGGCTTTTCGTGAGCTACCGGGCCACTGAGTTAAACCATTTTACAAAGCCTTTTAAGATGGACCTCACATTAACCAATCGTCTTTTTAACTTTGACAAGTTTAGGGTCTGTATAAGATTGACTTGTCAAACGTTCGGCGGGTCATACCAGGATTACCTGTTTGGAGTGACTTACTTGATGAAGGCAGGTTAACCCAGGGTTTTAGGTGGATACACCTGGCTTCCAAGCCTGGCTTGATAGCCTACTACAAGGGTCTTAAAAACATTTTGTTGTTGTGCAACAAGAGCCCCCAGGTAACATTTTGAGTTGTGCTCAGTGGGTGCCTATGTGTGAGTTGTGTTGTACAACAAACTCTCTTTGGCCCCTTATGATAATACTGGTTTGATAGCCGGATTACCGAAGTAACCAGAGTTGTGCTCTTATAATAATTTTGGCTTGATAGCCGGAGCCCCCATGTTGAAAAAACTCATAAGGGAAAACAGCAGAGCCCCGCTTTAGCAGGGATGCCGGTTTATTATATTGATCATAATATATACATTGTCAAAAATATATACATAAGAGGAGCCTATGGCTCAGGTGTAGTAAGGCCGAAGATGAGCAATGTTCCACGGCCGGTGGGTCTCCTCCTCCGATGTGCGCGAGTCCTTGTGTTCTCGAACGTCGATAAGGTAGTATGACCCATTATGCAGATTCTTGCTGATCACAAAGGGTCCTTCCCAAGGCAGGGATAACTTGTCCATATCAGTCTGATCCTGGATGAGCCGGAGCACCAGATTACCTTCTTGAAAAGTTCTGGTTCTAACCTGACGGCTATGATAACGACGCAAATCTTGCTGGTAAATCGCCGACCAAGCTGCTGCAATGTCACGTTCCTCATCTAACAGGTCCAGTGCTTCCTGTCATGCCTTCTCATTGTCAGCTTCAACATAAGCCGCCACACGAGGCGACTCATGACGGATATCACTAGGGAGAACTACCTCTACTCTATAAACCATGAAAAAGGCGTGTAACCCGTAGATCTGTTGGGCGTGGTATTGATGCTCCATAATACGGAAGGTAAATCCTCCACCCAACAACCTGGCGTCCTCTGCAGAGGAACCATAAGTCGGGGCTTGATGCCTCTCAGGATCTCTTGATTGGCTCTCTCAGCTTGACCATTAGATTGAAGATGAGCTACTGATGATACGTCAAGCCGGATGTGCTCACGTTGACAAAATTCTTTCATAGCACCCTTGGACAAATTAGTGCCATTATCTGTTATAATATTGTGTGGAAAGCCAAACCGGAAAATCACCTTTTTAATGAACTGAACCGTCGTGGCTGCATCACACTTACTGAGCGGCTTTGCTTCCACCCACTTGGTGAATTTATCAACTGCCACCAAAAGGTGGGTCTTCTTATCCTGGGATCTGTTAAAGGGCCCACCATATCCAGCCCACAAGTCACAAACGGCCAAGTAATTTGAATCATCCTCAATTCTTGAGCCGGTACATGGGCACGTCGTGAGAAATTTTGACAGCCGTCACACTTTTTGACCATGTCTTCAGCATCAGCATGAGCCGTCAGCCAATAGAAACCGTGACGAAAAGCTTTAGCCACCAAGGACTTTGAACCGGCATGGTGACCACAATGTCCTTCGTGGATTTCTCGCAAAATCTCACGCCCTTCTTGAGGAGATACGCAACGCTGAAACGCCCCTGTAACACTGCAATGATGCAATTCTCCATTGAAGATAGTCATTGATTTGGACCGCCGGATTATCTGCCTGGCCAAAATTTCATCCTCTGGTAACTCGCCTCGGTTCATATACGCCAAATATGGGAACGTCCAATCTGGGGTAGCATGAAGAGCCGCCACCAATTGAGTCTCCGGATCAGGAACAACCAAATCCTCCTCTTTAGGTAGCTTGACTAACGGATTATGCAAGACGTCCAGAAAAATATTGGGTGGAACCGGTTTACGTTGGGAACCCAAACAGCATAATGCGTCCGCCGCTTCATTCTTTCACCGGTCCACATGGTCAACTTGATAACCTTTGAAGTGCCCAGCAACAATATCCACCTCTTGACGATATGCTGCCATGAGCGGGTCCATGGAATCCCAAGTACCCGATACCTGTTGAGCCACCAGGTCCGTGTCTCCAAAGCACTTAACCCAACTTAGATTCATCTCCTTAGTCATTCGAAGACCGTGGAGTAAGGCCTCATATTGAGCTGCATTGTTAGTGCAAGGGAACATTAAAACGGAGATCCATCGAGCCCTCCAATTGCCTAGATCCATCGAAGTGAATAGTCCAGTAAGTATGATCCGGCTTTTCTTCCGGCGCTTGTAACTCCGTTCAATCATTGATGAAATCCACAAGTGCTTGGGACTTGATTGCAGTACGAGGCACATACTTTAACCCATGAGGTCCAAGCTCAATGGCCCACTTGGCAACCCGGCCAGTTGCTTCTCTGTTTTGGATTATATCTCCCAAAGGGGCAGAGCTGGCCAAAGTGATGGGATGGACTTGAAAATATTTCTTAAGCTTCCGGCTTGCCATGAAGACCCCATACACCAGTTTCTGCCAATGCGGGTACCTTTGTTTGGATTCAATGAGCACCTCGCTGATATAGTAAACTGGTCGTTGAACCGGGTATTCCTTCCCAGCCTCCCTGCGCTCCACCACGATGGCTACACTGACGGCTCGGGCATTAGCAGCCATGTATAGCAACAGCAGCTCTTTATCGACCGGAGCAACAAGGACAGGTGGTTCTGCCAACTGTTTCTTCAAGTCCTCAAACGCCGCATTAGCATCATCACTCTAGACAAAATTGTCTGTCTTTTTCATCATCTGGTAAAGAGGGATAGCTTTTTCTCCCAATCGGCTGATAAACCGGCTTAGTGCCGCAATACGGCCCGCCAGACATTGAACGTCATTGATACACGCCGGTTTAGCCAGGGAGGTAATAGCTTTGATCTTCTCCGGATTAGCTTCAATGCCCCTGTTCGACACCAGAAACCCCAAGAGCTTGCCTGCCGGTACACCAAAAAAGCACTTGGCCGGATTAAGCATCATCTTATAGACCCGGAGATTATCAAAAGTTTCCTTTAAATCATTTATTAACGTTTCTTCCTTTCTGGATTTCACCACAATATCATCCACATATGCATGGACATTACACCCAATCTATTTATGAAGACAATTCTGCACATAGCGCTGATAAGTTGCCTGGGCACTCTTGAGCCCAAAGGGCATAGACACATAGCAGAAGGCTCCAAAGTTAGTTATAAAAGTTGTTTTCTCTTGGTCCTTAACTGCCATTTTGATCTGATGATAGCCGGAATAAGCATCTAGAAAACTCAAATGGTCACAACCCGCCGTAGCATCAATGATTTGATCAATACGAGGGAGAGCAAAGGGATCAGCTGGACAAGCCTTTTTCAAATCTGTGTAGTCCACACACATATGCCAAGTGCCATTCTTCTTGAGTACTAGCACCGGATTAGCCAACCATTCAGGCTGAAATACCTCAGCAATAAACCCAGCCGCGAGGAGCCTGGCTACCTCTTCACCAATGGCCTTGCGTCTTACTTCATTGAAGCGGCGGAGAAACTGCTTGACCAGTTTAAACTTGGGATCAACATTAAGAGTGTGCTCAGCGAGTCCTTTGGGTACACCTGGCATGCCAGAAGGTTTCCATGCAAAGATGTCCCGATGCGCACGGATGAACGCAATGAGCGCGCTTTCCTATTTCGGATCCAAGTTAGCGCTGATGCTAAACTGCTTGGATGAATTGCCAGGAACAAAATCAACCAGCTTAGTTTCATCAGCCGATTTAAACTTCAAGGCCGGATCATGCTCTGTAGTTGGCTTTTTCAAAGGAGTCATATCTGTCGGATCAACATTGTCCTTGTAAAACTTCAACTCCTCTGTTGCACAAACCGACTCTACATAGGCCGCATCACCTTCTTCACATTCCAAAGCGATCTTACGGCTCCCGTGTACTGTGATGGTCCCCTTATGACCCGGCATTTTGAGCTGCAGATAAACATACCAGGGCCTCGCCATGAACTTAGCATAAACCGGTCATCCAAACAGATCATGATATGGGCTCTTGATTTTTACCACTTCAAATGTCAAAGTCTCTGATCTTGAGTCATGCTCAAATCCAAAGGTAACCTCCAGATCTATCTTACCAACTGGATACGCCGATTTACCAAGCACTACCCCATGGAAGACAGTGTTTGACGGTCTAAGCTTTTTATCTGTTAACCCCATGCGACGGAAGGTTTCATAACAAAGGATGTTGATGATACTCCCTCCGTCCATGAGCACCTTGGTGAATTTATAGCCCCCAACCTGAGGTGCCACCACCAATGCCAGTTGACCCGGATTATCAATCCGGGGCGGATGATCCTCTCGACTCCACATAAGGGGTTGTTTCGACCAGCGTAAGTAACGAGGCACCGCCGGTTCAATGGAGTTCACTACCCTTTTGTAAACATTCTGATCGCGCTTACACAGGCTAGTGGTGAAGACATGATACTGCCCACTGTTCAACTGCTTCGGGTTGCTATGGTAACCCGACTGTTGCTGCTGATGATTCCCCTGATGACCACCCTAGCTGCCTTGATTGCCTTGATTGCCATTCCTGCTCTCATTACCTTGACGTCCTGAACCGGAGTTGCCTCCACCATAACCCAACCCATGAAAACCGGGTCCTGAACCGCCAGGCGGTCCGTGATCATATTGGAAATGATTTGAACTTTTGAACTCCCTCATAATAAAGCAATCCTTCCAGAGGTGCGTAGCTGGCCTTTCTTTCGTTCCGTGCCTCGGGCAAGGCTCATTCATCAGACGGTCAAGATTCATACCTTCTCCTCCGCCCCGCGGAGGTGGCATACCTTTACGACGCTGACCATCATTCTACGTGTTGGTGTTAGCCACAAAATCTGAATTTTTATCCACTTTACGCTTACCGCTGTTTCTATGGACCTCCGGGTTATGCTGCGGCGCTAGTTCTTCTTTCCCTTTCCCGAATTTCCTTTGTCAGACTCAGGGTCCTTGGTACTATCAGAATCGGCGTACTTAACCAGAGCTGCCATGAGTGTCCCCATGTCATCACAGTGACGTTTGAGGCGTCCCAACTTCGGCTTTAGAGGCGTGAACCGGCAATTGCCTTCCAATGTTAAAACTGTTGTATCGGCGTTGATGCGGTCTGATGAGTGCAAGATCTCTGAAACTCGACGCACCCAATGGCTTGTCGATTCATTCTCTCCTTGGACACAGGCAGCTAAGTCCACAATTGTCATGGGCTGCTTGCATGTGTCTTTGAAATTCTGGATAAAGTGGGCCCTTAACTCGGCCCATGACCGAATGGAGTTAGCTGGCAAACCTTTCAGCCAAGTACGGGTTGTTCCTTCCAACATCATGGTCAAGTATTTAGCACATGCCGTATCGTCCACATCCAGCATCTCCATCGCCATCACATAGCTTTCAAGCCATGACTCGGGGGATAAATCGGCAGTATAATTGGCCACCTTTCGAGGGCCTTTGAAATCCTTGGGCAGACGCACATTACGTAAGGCCAATGTGAGACACGGCACTCCCAAAGAGCTGGAAGTAACTCCTGGTTCCACCGAGGTGGTCGGACGAACAGGGGTAAGTTGACGGGTCGTGTACTGCGCTGCTAACTCGGCTTCTCGACGTTGTCTACCCTGATCCACCACATTCTGAGCATTAGCGTCACCACCTGCCGTGTTATACCCCCAGGGTGGGTTATGGTTCCGTGCACTGCTTGATACGGCCGGTTCGTCAATATGCCTGCTGTAACTCCAGCTTGGGCGGGGGGTGGAATAAATCCTCTCACGGCTGTATGAATAAGCCTGCTGCTGAGTCAAGGTTGTCTAAAGGAGCTCTCTAGCCTGTCGTGTCTCCACTGCTACGGGGGACTCACCTTCGACAGGGAGGGCCGCTTATCGTGAAGCGGCAGCGACTATGTTATGCAAAGGGTTGGAGTAATGACCCGAAGGCGTCGGTACATGTTGTGACGGGATGATCTGACAAGGCGGATCCGTTGCGTGCGGCTGGACCGATGCCCCTGTTCCATGCGCTTCTACCCGGTTTAGCACCGGTTGATTGCTGGTTCCTGCTCCTGGCGTGCTAAAGAGATTCCTTGCCTCATAAACCAGAGGCAGGCCAGACCGGTACCTTCTCCTCATTACCTCATCTGATGCGTTCTGATCCAACGTGATCCGATAAGCTTTTCCATCCAACTCGGCCCGTTCTGCAGCCATCTTGGTGTTTTCAGCTGCCAGATCTATCTTGGCTTGAGCTATCTGATCATTCACCTTAGCAACTTCTGCGTCATGGCGCTCCTGATCCGCCGGGTTAACTTCAGTAGTCAACAGTGCTGTCAGAGTGTCGAATAAACCGGATAACACATGAGTCAGTGGCTGCGCAGGGCCTCCTGCCCCAGCTGCTGCTGCTGCCGCTAAACTGGATGTCAACGCTGTTGCGGTCGAAGAGTGTTGCACGGACTATGATACGGCCATGAAGACTGCAACTCGGCTCAGCGGATCGAGGGGGTCCAGAATACTGTCGCCATCGGTACAGCCCCCAAACCGGCCATCTTGTAGCAGGTACAAAGATTCGGTCTCTCCGGTAGATGACTCGTCACCGGAGTAAACGACGGTCTCGCCACCAGATTCCGATCAATCTTCAGTTTCTGCTCCGTGGACGACTCCCACAAAGACACGCCTCATGGCAGGCCGAACCCGAGTAGGTCTCGCATGCTGAGTCGTTTCGACGATGTTGGTGCAGATGTCCGGCTCAAGGCCTGGTTCGCCGATCTTGCCAATGAAAACATGGATGCCGCCGAAGGGGACCCGGTACCCGTACTCAATTGAGTCGGCCTCGGGGCCCCAGCCTGCGTCGTCGATGTAGATCTTGCCGCGATGACTCTTGGTCATCCGGCCCACTGCGTATCCCTTCAGCCCTTCGAAGCTGCCCTCTAAGAACTTGAAACCAACGTGCCATAGCCCCACGATGGGCGCCAACTGTCATGGTTTTGTCACGGCAGATGTCCTAGCATAAGGACTTAGTTGTTGAGCCATCACGACGGGCTAACTTAAAGGGGTTAAAGCGGACAAAGGACACAGGGAATTTTATACTAGTTCATCCCCTTAGGGTGAAGGTAAAGGCCTACTCTAGTTGTTGTGGTATTGCTAGGGTTTCGATGACCAGGGAGTGAATCCGCTTTGCCTATGTCTCGAGCTATTGTTTGTTTTCCTTGAACCGCCGCTGGGTCATCCCTTTATATACACAGGGTGACGCCCGGCCAGTTTACAGAATCCCGAGGCAGGCTCATAAACGTGTCCGACTCGGTTTCAACCTTTTCTAACTTACAACACAAGTTACACATTATATGGCGGTTTATGTCTATGGGCCCTAATCCGCCTTTGGGCCCTGGGCCTTTTAGTTCTCTATAGTAACACGCCATACTCCTTGTCTTCATGGGCTTCAATAGGGGTAATTCAGTACAAGTATAATATGGCCCCTCTTGGGCGGTTTATACCTAATAGTTATATCCCCAACACCAAGGTTGTGTGGGGAATTGGAGATGCCCACGTCCCATCAATCGCCACGCGTCAGTCAAGGCCACATGCTTTTGGGGCCCACTGCGCTTTGCACTTGACCCTTGGCTTTGCCGCGAAGCCAAGCCCGAGCGCACCTTGCGCCCGGGGCTACTGTCGGCATTCTGGGAATGGGGGTACCCAAACATGCCTGCCTGCGGCACAGGGCGTGGCTCACCAGGCGGTCTGGTACGGCCTGGCATCTTCAGCGACCACTCAAGACCGTCGCGAGTGGCCAAGCCTCGTGAGGCAGACGACATAAGGCATCCCCTGGGGCGGCCTCACTAGGCAGGCTCATGACGATCGGAGATATCGAGGCGAGGGACACCTCGCGAGGTCCTCGTGACGTGAGCAGTGACGACCAAGGCCAGGCGGGCGTGAGCGGGGACAGAGTGCCAGTTTCCTCTTTGGTGCTAAAGGAGTAGGTGCAGGCGAAGAGTCCCGAGGCATCATGAAAATGTTTCCATATCGGTGCAACAAGACCAAGACCAGCAGGACGGTAGAACGGAGGTCATCGCGGAGCCCACGATAGCGTCACCACCAGAGCCTTTGGCAGGCGAAGACCATGTTTTGTCAGGATAGCTTGTACTAGCTGTCCTCCTTCAAATTTCGCCATCGTGGGATCCCTTCCCGCTCAATATTTGGGAAGAGGACCCGGGCCACTATAAATAGGACTAGCCACCACCATTGGGAGATCATCTCATCTTGGGCTGATCAGACAGAAGGCCACACACCACAAGCTCACCCGAGCACAAGAACCCCTCCCCTCAGGAGGCAGTTCATCCATATACTAGTTCTTCATCAACCTGCAAGGCAATCCACCACACCACACTGGATTAGGGTATTACACCAGAACGATGGCCCTAACCAGTATAAACTTTGTGTCCCTTGTTCTATGGATCTGACGAGCTAGGCCTAGGGTTGCTGAGTAGACGAGCTAGGGCGGAAGGAGAGATCTTCATGCGCACCCCAGAATTCGAACCTTAAGGGTTTTGCCTGAACCCGAGATCCGACAGAGAGCCACTATCCGGAGGCCTGTCGGCATCGCCAACAAAGACGAGCTGCGGCCAGCGGGGCCCTCAGGCCAACGCTCTGTCGAGCCACCGCACGCCAGTGGTCGAAGGAACGGAGGTGCTGCAGCCACGGTTGATTCTCCTCCTCCTCCACAGTTACCACAGGCACCGGTCTGTCGGGACGACGCTTGTGATAACATTTCCATAGCATCGTCCGACCGGCGGACACACCACGATCAGCGCCAAGTTCTTCGGGAGCGAGCCCATGAAGACGCTCGAACTACCATCGAGCGCCGGCAAAAAGCACGCCATCAGTCAGATAGGCGGGCAGGGCCCACTACGGACCACCCAGCACCGGGGGGGGGGCTGGAGGCTTACCTTACGAGGTAGCCTGTCCAGCCTTTACCCGTGAGCTACGGCAGTTCCAGTGGCCCACTCACTACACATTCAAGCCTAACGTCGGCAAGAAGTACAATGGCAAGACTCACCCGTCAGAGCTCCTCAGCATCTACACCATCGCGATGCAGGCCACTGAAGCACGTGACGACAAGGTGCTTGCCAATTACTTCCCGTTGGCGCTTAAACCCAATGTCATGTCCTGGTTGATGCACTTGCCAGTAGATTATATTTCTTCCTGGTCGGATCTGTGCCATGAGTTTGTTGGCACCTTTATGGGAGGCCACTAGGCTCATGGCCAGGCAAGAGATTTGCATGTCAACCCCTAGAAAGAAGGTGAAAACATGCGCAAGTACATACAGAGATTCAGCTGAGTGCAGTACAACATCCCAGACGTTCATCCCGCCGCCGTCGTCAGTGCATTCCATTAGATTGTGCGTAACCGCAAGATGCGCGAAGAGCTGGCGATGAATAAGATCAAGGATGTGGCCGAACTCTATGTTATGGTCGACAGATGCGCTTAGGCCGAAGAGGGAAGGAGGTACCCCAACGAATACACCGGTGTGGAAACAGATCCCTCAGACAAAGACGCCGTTGCCCCGGCGAAGAAGAGCCGATGCCGCAACAAGAAATGCGAGGGCAAGGTCGTGCTTGCCGTCGTGGGATCCGATGACGCTGGCACTGCCAAGAAGACCAAGCCAGACGACCCCGGCAAGGAAGTTGTCGGGTATGTCGCCTGCCGGGCCTTGGCGGCCGCCGAGAAGCCAGGAGGCTCCGACAAGCAGTCTGCAAGATCCACCGCACCAAGGGCCATGACCTCCAGAACTGTCCGCATGTCGAGCAGCTCTTAGAGAAGCAGAAAGCCGAATATGAAAGGCTGGACAAGGAGAAGGGCCAAGATGGTGTTGAGGGGTTCGGCAAGAAGCTGGCCGCCGCGGCAAGGATAATCAACAAGAAAGGCCCGCCCGAGGCCGCGGCAAGAAGCAAGAAGACGATGATCATCATCAGGGTGATGAGTCCGGCGAGCAAGAGTTCCAGAAAGCTATGGAGGCCATGTGCATCGATGGTGGTGCCTCCCTGCACAACTCTCACCACCAGCTCAAGAAGTGGGCACGTGAGATCATAGCAGCAGAACCATCGTTCGATGCCCAGAAATCGCTGAAGTGGTCTAGCACACCTATCATATTTGACACCGAGGATCACCCTGATGACACAACTGCGGTCGGGTGTTTGCCATTGTTGTTTTCACCAACAATACGCAACCTCAAGGTCACGAAAATGCTGGTTGATGGCGGGGCTAGTCTCAAGTTGATCTCGCCCGTTGTGAACAAAAGGCTGCAGATTCCTGATGGAGACCTCGAAAAGAAGGGCACATTTCAAGGGGTCAACCCAGGAAGGAGTCATCCGAAGGGTAAATTCACGCTGCCCGTGACATTCGGAGGCGAGCTGAACTATAGGACAGAGAGGGTTGTCTTTGATGTTGCCGAGATCCCCTTGCCTTACAACGGGATCCTCGGCCGCCCAGCGTTAGCCAAGTTCATGCCAGCATCACATTACGCCTACAATACACTGAAGATGTCTGGGCCGATGACTATCATCACCGTCCCCTCCGACAAGAAGGATGCGCTGATCTGCGCTGATCAACTTTATCGGGAGGGAGTTGCAGCGACCGCCGCCAAGGCACTTGCTCCTGCCGCTGAAGCCCCGGGAGGGAGGAACACCGGTAAGACCTCTCGCACCCACTCCGGCAAGCGCACCTCTTTGGAGTGGAGTGCTCCCGCCGAGGACGTGCCAGAGAGCTCCACCGGCAAGAGCAAGAAATCTAGAGTTGCACCACCAGAAACTAAGAAGGTGTTCGTCAAGGAGGATGGCACGGGAGGGGCTTTCACCATAAGCACCACCCTCGACATCAAATAGGAAGGTGCACTCGTCACCTTCCTGCGGGCAAATGTCGACGTGTTTGCGTGGCAATCATCCAACATCCCCGGCGTTCCCAGGGAGGTGATTGAGCACCATCTTGTTGTCTACCCTCACGCACGGCCCGTCAAGCAGAAGGTCCCGAAGCAAGCTCTGGAATGGCAACTGTTCATCACAGAGAAAATCAGGAAGTTGGAGGCGGCAGGCTTGGTGAGAGGAGTACTCCATCCAACGTGGTTGGCCAATCCGGTGGTGGTGCGCAAGGCAAATGGGAAGTGGAGACTATGTATTGATTACACAGACATCAATAAGGAATGTCCAAAGGACCCTTTCCCATTGCCGCGCATTGACCAGATTGTAGACTCCATGGACAGGTGTGACATGTTATCATTCCTTGACACTTACTCAGGATACCATCAAATCTTCATGACGAGAGAGGATGAAGAGAAGACACCATTCATCACCCCATGTGGTACGTATTGTCTCATAGGAATGCCTTTCGGGTTGAAGAGTGCTGGCTCAACATTCGCAAGAGCAGTCCAAATTGGTTTTGGGCCTTAGCTACATAGAAATACGGAAGCCTATATGGATGACATAGTGGTCAAAACCAAGGACAAGGCAATGCTCACACATGATTTAGAAGAGACGTTTGTGAATTTGCACAAGATCAACCTCAAGCTGAACCCTGAGAAGTGTGTCATCGGCGTTCCGTCCGGCAAGCTTCTCTGTTTCTTTGTGTCACAGCGTGGGATCGAGGCGAATCCGGACAAGATCAAGGCTATCGAGCAAATTGAGGCACCCAGGCGGATCAGGGATGTGCGTCGGCGTGCTGGCTGCGTTGCCGCCATGAGCAGATTCATCTCCAAATCTGCCGAGCGCACCCTTCCCTTTTTAAAAATCTTGAAAAAGGCGGGCCGAATGGAGTGGACCCCAGAAGCCGAAGCAGCACTACAAGATTTGAAGAAATACCTCTCCTCTGCGCCAAAACTGGTCGCGCCTAAACCCCAAGAGCCGTTGCTGCTATATCTAGCAGCGACGAATCAATTGGTCAGTGTTGTGCTAGTAGCCCAGAGAGGTCAATGCAGAAGTAATAGCAACGATAGAACCTGACGCCACTGGGGCAGAAGCGACGCAACTTAATGAAGTAGTGCAAAAGAAGAAGAAGATGCAGCACCCGGTTTACTTTGTCAGCTCCCTCTTGCAGGGGGCTAGGTCAAGGTACTCCGGTGTGCAGAAATTGCTCTTCGACCTCCTTATGGCCTCGAGGAAGCTGCATCATTACTTCTGAGCACATGAAATTACCGTCGTCACCCGCCTCCCGTTGCAGCAGATATTGCATAACATAGACGCGGCCGGGAGGATTGTGGAATGGGCCTTGGAACTGTCGAGCTTTGGTTTGAAGTTTGAAAGCACTTCGACGATTCAGAGTAGAGTCTTGGCGGAGTTCATCGCAGAATGGACCTCAATGCCCGACGAAGAGATCCAGGAGACCACTCTCCCCGGCAAGGAAGCAAGTCACGACTGGATTATGTACTTTGACGGAGCTTTCTCGCTGCAAGGCGCCGGTGCTGGTGTGCTGATCGTTGCGCCCACCGGAGAGCACCTCAAGTATGTGGTCCATATGCACTTCCCCAGGGAGATGTCATCCAACAACACTGCCGAGTACAAGGGCCTGCTTGCCGGTCTGAGGATCGCGGCGGACCTGGGAATCAAGAAGCTCGTCATTAGGGGTGATTCGCAGCTTCTCGTCAAGCAAGTTATAAATGATTACCAGAGCCCGTTGATGGAGGCCTACGTAGATGAAGTGAGGAACCTGGAGGAGCGTTTTGATGGTATACAAGCAGAGCATGTTCCCCGAGCGGAGAACGACATCGCCGACTACTTGTCAAAGCGCGCCACCCTTAAACTACCTACGGAACCAGGTACTTTTGTGCTTGGATTAACTCAACCATTGGTTGAACCATCGATAGAGTAGAACAAGCAAAGGAAATCAGGCCAAGGCAAGTACTTTCCCGCCAAACTCCCAGGGGCCGCCGACAAAGATGTTGCCGAGGACGCTAAGCTTGTCGTAGGGCAACAGACTCGGCCAGGGCGTCAAGCCCTGGCCGTGGAGACAGTTGCTCCTATGGCAGAGGAGATGCCTTTAGTCCTTACCGTCGAACCCCAGGCTCCAGCATGGGCACGACATACCGTCCGATTTCTCCAAGCAGGGGAGCTCCTAAGGAGCAAGAAGAAGCGGAGAAAGTATCCCGTCGGTCTGCCATGTATCAGTTCGTCGATGACGTCTTGTACAGAAAAAGGCCGAACAGCGTGAAATTGAAGTGCATTCCCCGGTAGGAAGGACTGGAGCTGTTGGCAGAGATACACGGAGGCATATGTGGCTCCCACATAGGGTCAAGGGCCCTTGCCGGCAAGGCATTCCGGCAACGTTTCTTCTGACCCACTGCCCTCCAGGATGCAACGGCACTAGTAACCAAGTGTGAAGTGTGTCAGTTCCATTCAAAGAAGATTCATCAACCAGCTCAAGCTCTCCAAACAATCCCTCTTTCCTGGCCATTCTCGGTCTGGGGGCTCGACATACTGGGCCCCTTTCCCCGTGCTGTCGGGGGCTTTGAGTACTTGTAATTAGCTGTCAAGTTCTTCAAGGGCCTAGTCTGCTCTTGCAATCGACAAGTTCACAAAGTGGCCAGAGGTGGAAGCAGTGAGAAAGGTGACAGCACAATCAGCCGTCAAGATCTTCAAGGGCCTAGTCTGCCGTTTTGGTGTACCGAACAGAGTCATCACCGACAACGGCACGCAGTTCACAAGTCGCACCTTCATGCAGTACATTCAAGACCTCGGCAGCAAGGTCGGTTTCGCTTCTGTTGCGCATCCTCGAAGCAACAGTCAGGCAGAGAGGGCAAATGTTGAAGTACTGCGAAGCCTCCGGACAAGGACTTTTGACAGGCTTCACAAGTGTGGAAGGCGCTGGATTGATGAATTGCCGGTGGTTCTTTGGTCAATCAGAATGACACCAAATCGAGCCACCGGCCAGACACCCTTCTCCCTCATTTATGGGGCAGAAGCACTTCTCCCCACGGAACTCACATACGGGTCACTCCGAGTGCTCGCTTATGATGAGCTTGAGAAAGAGCAACTGTGGCAAGATGATGCAACACTCCTCGAGGAAGATCGTCTTCGGGCGGTGCCATGGATTTAGCACGGCAGATGTCCTAGCAAAAGGACTTAGTCGTGAGGCCATCGCTACGGGTTAGCTTAAAGGGGTTAAAGCGACGAAGGACACAGGGATTTTATACTAGTTCGGCCCCTTCGATGAAGGTAAAAGCCTACGTCTAGTTTGGGGTTGTATTGCTAGGGCTTTGATGACCACGGAGCGAATCCGCTTTGCGTGTGTCTCAAGCTGTTGTTGTCTGTCCTGAACCATCGTCGAGTCGTCCCTTTATATACAGGCGACACCCGGTCCGGTTTACAGAGTCCTGAGGCCGGCTCATAAACGTGTCCGCCTCGGTCTCTGTTCTTTCTACCTTACATGCCAAGTTACATAGTATGACGGTTTACAAATCATGGGCCCTAACACTTGGGCTCTAAACCTCTTGGGCTACAATCTTCTACTTTATACTCCGCTGGGCCTTTGATAATATAGTCCTGATAACGTAAACCGGGCCCTCATGGCTGGTTTATACCTGGTAGTAATATCCCTGACATTATGCCCCAGATTGATTTGAACTTGTACAGATTTTTCATTTCTGCAGCTTCAGTATGCTCTGTAAACCGGCATGACGTCATCTCCTCAGGTCGCTTTAAACCGTCGTGACACCATCCGCGCATTTAATACTTGTACCTGTTTTTTACCTTAACTTATTAAAGCTCCGAAGATCGAAGCGACATCACCATCCATATCCGATTTTTGGTCTCCTCGAGTCCCCTGCCTGCCATTTTATCCCTTCGGCTTATAAATAGGGCCAAATGGCATCTCTTTCTCCCCCTCGCTTCTTCTTCCTCTGTCCTCCGGCGCTCAAGCTCCGCCGCCGTCCATCGAGCTTGTCGTCCTCATCAAGCCCGGCCGCTGCATCAACCTGAACGCGTTCAGAGATTCGCAGTCATCCTTCCGCTTCCGTTGCCTCAGGTATGTTTACTTATCTCCTTCCCGTAGATCCCAGTTCTAGGGTTTCATGTGAGCTCGTAGGCGAACCCCTGTTCTTCGCGGTTTTTCACCATAGGCGGTTCCTAGCCTTAGATCTTAAACTTTTAGCACGGCAGATGTGCGCACGACTCCGCTCTGTCCTTGTAATCTTGTTTCCCCCAACAATGCTAGTTTAGACTGAATCTGCAGAAAACCTTCGCTGTCTCCGTTGAATATAACTTGAATTATCTTAAGTTTTCCATATGATGTAGATCCATATTTATCTGCTGCTCGTGTTAAAGTTATTCTCCCACACTTTAGATCCGTATCTCATCTGCCAAGGTCGACGGTTTAACTTTTAGATCTGCGCCTTACCTGCCTGTGTTTGGCGGTTTAACTTCTTTCAAACTTCATAATCCGGTAGACGTCATGTTTATAGCTTGTTCTGGATTAGTAGATACCATTAGGCCCCTGCTTAAACCGCCAATTAGATCAGTACCTTCATAGAATGTGCCGGTTTAAATCTGTGTAGATCGTAAACCGGATTTTTATTACATTTTCAACCTTCCCCTTTGAAAAAGATGACTTCCGTGGCCAATCAGTTTGTTGCCTGCAGCTGGGTCCCCTCCCGGATCACTGAGGAGGACTTAGAAAAGATGGCCTCCATTGGCGCTTTAGGCCCAAAGGATGTCCTTCACTGGAGGGCTCCTGGAAAAGAGTGTCCTCCTAAGCCTAAGGAGGGATAGATTATTGTCTTTTTCGATCACCTGGCCCGGGGTTTTAGCCCTCCAGGGTCAAAGTTTTTCCGCGACATGTTGGCAGACTTTCAGCTCTATCCCCAAGACAAAGGTCCCAACTCCGTATCAAATATCTGCAACTTCCAAGTCTTCTCAGAAGCCTATCTTCAAGAGGAGCCATCTATGGAGTTATTCCGGGACTTCTTCCATTTGAACCGTCGGACTGAGTTTCATGACGGCCCAAATACTGAACTTGGCGGAATGAGCATTCATAAGAGGAAAGATGTTAGCTTTCCTCACGCTACTCTCCATAGCCATCCCAAGGAGTGGAATCAGACTTGGTTCTACTGCGTCGACACTTCACCAGAAGGGGAGAATCCAATGCCGGGTTATCGCTCCCATCGTCTATCAGTGGACCATCCTTTCCCGCAGCGCTTGAGTGCCCAAGACCGAGCTCGATATGCCCCCCATCTTTCAAAGCTCAAGGCTTTTGTAGCCAGCCGATTAACTAAAGTTGATTTCGTCTGTTGCTGGCTCTCTTGGAGCATTCTCCCGTTAAGCCGGCCCTCCGGTTTAATGTGCGAGTATACTGGTAACCCCAAGGACCCTCTGCGTCACACGGAGATGGTGCTTCCAGATAATGAAGTTACCGAATCTGCCAAAAAGATGCTGAATATACCTCTGGAAGAGTGCAGTCGGACCGGATTAGCGCCCTTCTGTGTAAATAACAAACCGCCATTGGTAAGAGATTCTTCTGTCTCTTTACTTTGTTTTAATCCATCCATATTGCTTGGCTTAATATGCTTTTATTCCTTTAAACAGGCTGACGACCCTTTCTGGAAAAGGAAGGCCCAGGACAAACCGGCGAGGCCATCTCGCAAGAAGAGCCTGGCTGTGAAGAAACATAAGAAGAAGCCTGCCACTACATCCGGTTCAAAAGCGGAAGAAGATGATCCGGCCTCTGAGGTACCGCTTGGTTCTTATGACTTTTAATTTTTCCTTTGTCTGTATTTCTATTAACAATTACTTTTCCCAGGATCCGGCTAAAGGTAGTAAAGTGGATGATGTTGCGGTAATCTCTCTTTCCTCTGATTCAAAACCATTGCCACCCAAAGTTTGTCGGGTAGCCCGGAAATATCCGTTTTCTCATCCTTATGCTCAACTGGATCCCAATTTTCTTTTGAAGAAACAGCAACATGAAGCTCGCCGCACTACTCGCCACAGTGGCCATGTGGTTGAATCCACCAGTCTGACTCACACTCCGGTTCGAAGGCGCTGTTTAGAGGTTTTACTTACTCCAACTATTCTTCATCCCAAAGGGGGTCTTATTCGTCAACCCCTTAAACCATCTGATCTGAATTATCAGGAAACTCCTTTGTCATCCTCTGGCGAGTCGACAGCCACACAAGTCCCTGCGCTCAAGACTGTTCACGGGTAAGTTGTCTTTCCTTCTCCCCGGTTTATCCTTCTATTTTTGACTTGTGATTTTCATTGTCCCATTTAATCTTTTCTCAGTATGCCCAAGCCTAGCAAAAAGGCAAAATGGAATAAACCTGCAGTCGAAAACACCACTTCTGGACCGACAGACGATCCTGAAATTGCCAACCCCTTGGAAGAAAATGTTGAAGTTCCACACGATGATCCTTCTCCTATGGATCGAGAAGACCTTGCTGCTCCGGAGGATAACCCCATGGAATATACTGCTGAACCGGCCAGCCCTGCCCGGGCTAGCCCTGCTCGGGCTAGTCCGGCTCATGCTAGTCCTGCTCAAGTCACTCCTGCTGTCAATACTTCCAAGCTAATTGTTGCTTCCAATGATGATGTTGAGATTACTGGGACCGGTTTTACCATCCCAGGAGCGCCTGTCATCTTGGCCAAACATACTGACAAGGAAGAACTTCTCCAAAAAGACAAAGGCAAGTGGAGCACCGACCTGTCCAGCTATGCCCAGCTTAGTGCCCAGGAGCTTCACTCTGGGTACTTAAACCAGCTATTCACCAGCCGTGACCATGAGGCCGGCTTGGTGAACTTAATGAAAGAAAGATATGAGGTAATTCCTTTTCCCTTGTATTTCTGCTTGAGCCTTGTAGCTGTACATTTAGTCCATTGTAGCCCCCAAGTGCCGGTTTAGGCTTTTAAGGTAAACCGGGACTTCAGCAGATCAACTAAAATAACTTTGACTTTGCACGTGTAGCCCCCAAGGGCCGGTTTACTTTATTGAGGGTAAACCGGGACTTTTCCTATGTTTAGAATGATGTCACATTAGCCCCCAAGTGCCAAGTATATAACTTGTTATGTGCTTGGGACTTGTCTGAAAAAATTGCCTTCTTTCACTGCAAATGTACATTAGCCCTCAAGTGTCAAGTGCATAACTTGTTATGTACTTGGGACTTTGATTGAATTGCTTTATTTATAGATATCTGATATGTTTTATCCTTGGTAGACTGACTTGAACCGGAGGGCCTCTAAAATAACTGAGCTCCAAAATAGCCTAACCTTCCAAGAGACTGCTTCGACTAAAGCCAAGGAGGAACTTACCCTTGCTTTATCTAGTATGGAGAAGCTAAAGAAAGATTTTCAAGCGGAGCGGTCCACTTGAGAGACGGAAAATGCTGCTTTGGAGAAAAGAGCCGGTGATGCAGAGGCTGCTCTCAATCCGATGACAGAAGAGTTGTCCGGGTTGAGGCAGCATATAAACGACATGACCTCTGCTGTCTTCGGTAAGTTCTTTGACATAAGTGTATTCTTGCAACCATGTACTGCTCCGGTTTAACTCATGATGCTTACGCTGGGAGGCGCATCACTCATCTTGGAGATGATGTGTGAAAGAAGCTGAAAGCTGCGTATACCTTGGTGGAGCAACTCTATGCCGGCGCTTAGAGGGCCATCAGTGCTATTTCGCACAATAAACCGGCTCCCGCCAAAATCCAAGGTACCCTGGAGAAACTATCAATTTTGCCTGCTCGCATTGTCGAAGTGAAGAAGTCCTCCGCAAGAGCTGGCTCTCTAATGGCTTTAACCCGGGCCAAGGCATGGGTTCCTGACTTTGATCCGGCGGAGGCCCATGAATGGTTATGCAAGTATGAAGGAGGACGGATCAGCTTTCTCCATTGATGATCTTCGCGCCTTAACCAAGGATATGCGGCCTCTTGCCAGTAAACTTGCTGATGAAGCGTACTTATCAAGGTATCACCCGAGTTATGATCTGGAGAATGTGCGGGTGGAGCGTCCGTCCTATGACATTGAAAATCTTATTCCACCCATCCGTAAGCACACCTTCGCTCTTGACATTGAATCGTTAGAACTTATAAATGACGAAGTTTATTTCCGAGCCCTTGCCAAGATTGACTGGAGCACCCCTGATTTCCAACAGCTGCCAGAAGTCGTCGAAGACCCAGAACAAGCTGACCCTCAGTATTCACAGCGAGCTGAAGCAAAATCATAAACCGGCTCCGGTTTACCGTTATGTGTTGAGTACTTATGAGAAAACTGATATTCTTTTGGGCCTGTCAGTGCCTTGTAATAGAATAGTTGAGATAATGTCTTTGTCCCCCACTATGTTTCGTGATATTACTTTGACTGGCAGCTTCTGAAATATATCCCACTTACAATGTTTTGACGGTTTATATTACCTGTTTCTGCATAAAACAATGCTCAAAGTGTCCTGGCGGTCTATCGCTGGACGGGTCATATTGCCCAAACACATGATCTAAGTTAATAGTTTGAACTGTGTATAAAATATAAGCATGTGACATACCTATGATTAAGTGTATCTTTAAACCTTAATCCGACAGGAACGATCCAAGGTGTAAGTGTTGATGACTCCCTTGGTTCTTTGTCGGCTCATCATGAAGGCCGATCCGGGTTACAATGAACGCCGGTTTAACTGTAAACTAGTACTGGTGTTTATAACCCAGACTATAATTCTGTAAATACAGATGTAGCGGCAACTTTGTAGTTATCCAGTCTGGAATCAATGGACTTGGTTGAAAAACCAATGACCTTGAAGATAAAGATTTGAGAAAACATAAAAGATGAAAAAATAAAGTTTTTGGGCAAATAAGACCATGTAGTCGAGGCTTTTTACAAGCTGCCAGGCTCCAAATTCGAGGATTTTTATGACCTGCCAAGCTACTTTCATTAACCATTTTAGCAAAGCATGTTAAGATTATACGCAATCCTTAACCAAATCATCAATGTCAAATGCTACCAATGTTCAAAATCTCATAAAGATTTGACTTGTGTAATCACTTGATGATCGTCAATTTAACGTTACCAAGTTGAGGGTCCCGAAGGATTGAGTTGTGTGTACGTTCGACGGGTCATACCAGGTTTACCTGGACAGCGTGATTTACTTGATGCAGGCAGGTTAATCCGGGGTTTTAGGTGTATACACCAAGCTTCCAAGCCGTGTTCACTACAAGAGTTTTCAACTCGCTGATGAACTTGCATCAGGAGCCCCCAGGTAGCGTTTAAGCATTGCTCGTCGGGGCCTATGTTTGAGTTGTGCTAGGCATCAAACTCTCTTTTGCCCCTCATCATTATGTGGAAATTGCCGAAGCAACCAGAGTTGTGCTCTTATGATGGTCTTGATGTGGCTACCGGTTTAAGAGGCCATAGGAAACTCCCTTGCCCACGGAAGCCCCCATGTGATACTCTTATGAACAGAAAAGACGGCTGATACCTCGATTTATTGAAGGTGGTGGTTTAAGAGGCCACAGGAACTCCTTGGCATGTAGAAGCCCCCATGTGATACTCTTATAAAAAAGATGCCTGATACCCCGGTTTAACGGGGGCACCGGTTTATTATATTGATCATAATATATACATTGTACATAAAGCGGAGGCTATGGCTCAAGTATAGTAAGGTCGAAGAAGAGCGATGTTCCACGGCCGCTTGGTCTCCTCCTCCACCGTACGTGAGTCCTTATGTTCTCAAACGTCGAGGAGGTAGTATGATCCGTTGTGCAGGTTCTTGCTGACCACAAAGGGTCCTTCCCAAGGTGGGGACAACTTGTCCATGTCTGTTTGGTCTTGGATGAGCCGGAGAACCAAATCTCCTTCTTGAAACGTCCTCGTTTTAACCCGGCGACTGTGGTACCGGCGCAGGTCTTGCTGATAAATCGTTGATCGAGCTCATGTCGTGTCTCGTTCCTCGTCCAGCCGGTCCAACGCGTCTTGTCTTGCTTGTTCATTATCTGCTTCAACGTAAGCCGCCACTCGCGGTGAGTCATGACGGATATCACTAGGGAGGACCGCTTCAGCTCCATATACCATGAAGAAAGGCGTGTACCCTGTAGATCTGTTAGGTGTAGTGTTGATGCTCCATAGTACAGAAGGTAATACCTCCACCCAACAACTCGGTGTTCTCTGCAAAGGAACCATAAGCCGGGGCTTGATGCCTCTTAAGATCTCTTGATTGGCTCTTTCAGCTTGGCCATTGGACTAAGGGTGAGCTACTGATGATACGTCGAGACGGATGTGCTCCCGTTGACAGAACTCCTCCATAGCCCCCTTGGATAGATTGGTGCCATTATCAGTTATAATGTTGTGTGGAAAGCCAAACCGGAAAATCACCTTTTTGATGAACTGAACCGCTGTTGCTGCATCACACTTACTGACTGGCTCCGCTTCAACCCATTCGGTAAATTTGTCCACTGCCACCAAAAGGTGGGTTTTCTTATCTTGGGATCTTTTGAAAGGTCCAACCATATCAAGCCCCCAAGTCGCAAACGGCCAAGTAATTGGAAGCATCCTCAACTCCTGCGCCGGTATATGAGCACGCCGCGAAAATTTCTGGCAAGCATCACATTTTCTGACCAAGTCCTCTGCGTCAGCATGAGCCGTCAACCAGTAGAACCCATGACGAAAAGCTTTAGCCACCAAAGATTTTGAACTGGCATGATGACCACAATCCCCTTCATGAATCTCTCGAAGAATATCACAGCATTCTCCTGGTGATACACACCGCTGAAACGCTCCAGAAACGCTGCGATGATGAAGTTCTCCATTGACAATGGTCATTGACTTAGACCGCCAGATTATCTGCCGGGCCTCAACTTCGTCCTCTGGTAACTCACTTCAGTTCATGTATGCCAGGTAAGGGAGCATCCAATCCGGAATAACATGAAGTGCTGCGACCAATTGTGCCTCCGGATCAGGAACAGCCAAGTCCTCCTCTGAAGGTAACTGCACCGACGGATTATGCAACTCATCCAAGAAGGTATTAGGGGGAACCGGTTTACGCTGGGAACCCAGCCGGCTCAACGCGTCGGCCGCTTCATTCTTTCGCCGGTCTATGTGATCCACCTGATAACCCTTGAAGTGTCCGGCTACCACGTCCACCTCTCTTCGATATGCCGCCATGACTGGATCCTTGGAATCCCACTTGCCAGATACTTGCTGCGCCACCAGATCTGAATCGCCAAAGCACTTAACCCAGCTCAAGTTCATCTCCTTGGCCATCCGCAGACCATGGAGGAGAGCTTCATACTCAGCAGCATTGTTAGTACAAGGGGACATTAAACGGAGGACATAGCAGAACTTATCACCTCGTGGGGAAGTTAACACGACTCCAGCCCCCGAGCCCTCCAATTGCCTTGAACCGTCAAAGTGAATAGTCCAGTATGTATGATCCGGCTTCTCCTCAGGTGCTTGCAACTCTGTCCAATCATTGATGAAATCTACCAGTGCTTGGGACTTTATCGCAGTACGGGGTACATACTTTAACCCGTGCGGGCTAAGTTCAATGGCCCACTTTGCAACTCGACCAGTAGCTTCTCTATTCTGGATTTTATCCCCCAACGGAGCTGAACTAACAACTCTGATTGGATGGCCTTGAAAGTAATGTTTTAACTTCCGGTTTGCCATAAAAACTCCATATACCAGCTTCTGCCAATGTGGGTACCTTTATTTTGATTCAATAAGCACCTCGCTGATGTAGTAAACCGGCCGCTGAACCGGATATTCTTTGCCTGCCTCCTTGCACTCTACCACGATACCAAGAACCCCAGGAGTTTGCCTGCTGGAACACCAAAAACACACTTCTCCAGATTAAGCATCATTTTGTAGACCCTAAGGTTATCAAAAGTTTCCTTCAAGTCTGCTATTAGCGTCTCCTCCTTCCTGGATTTCACCACAATGTCATCAACATAGGCGTGAACGTTCCGCCCAGTCTGCCCGTGAAGGCAATTTTGCACACAACGCTGGTAGGTTGCCTGGGCACTCTTAAGCCCAAATGACATAGATACATAGCAGAAGGCTCCAAAGGGAGTTATAAAGGTTGTCTTCTACTGGTCCTTAACTGCCATCTTGATCTGATGATAACCTGAGTATGCATCCAAAAAACTTAGCCGCTCACATCCTGCCATAGCATCAATGATCTGATTGATCCGGGGGAGAGCAAAGGGATCAGTTGGGCAAGCTTTTTCAGATCTGTGTAATCAACACACTTTCGCCAAGTGCCATTTTTCTTAAGTACTAGCACCAGATTATCCAACCACTCTGGAAGAAACACCTCAATTATAAAGCCTGCGGCCAAGAGCCTAGCCACTTCTTCTCCAATGGCCTTGCGCCTCTCTTCATTGAAGCAGCGCAGATACTGCTTGATCGGTTTGAACTTAGGATCAATATTAAGATTGTGCTTCCCTTGGTATACCTAGCATGTCAGAGGGCTTCCATGCAAAGATATCCCGGTTCTCATGGATGAACTCGATGAGCGCGCTTTCCTATTTTGGATCCAGATTAGCACTGATAGTGAACTGCTTGGATGAATTGCCAGGGACAAAGTCCACCTGTTTAGTCTCTTCAGTTGATTCAAACTTCAGTGCTGGATCATGCTCGGTGGTTGGTTTCTTCAGCGGAGACATATCTATTGGATCAACATTGTCCTTATAGAACTTCAGCTCCTCAGTCGCACAAACCGCTTCGGCATAAGCTGCATCACCTTCCTCGCATTCCATTGCAATTTTGCAGCTCCCATGGACCATAATAGTTCCTTTGTGGCCTGGCATCTTAAGCTGTAGATAAACATAACACGGCCTAGCCATGAACTTGGCGTAAACCGGCCGCCCAAACAAAGCGTGGTATGGGCTCTTGATCTTTACCACCTCAAAGGTTACGGTCTCTGACCTAGAATCATGCTCATCTCCAAACGTAACTTCTAGATCGATATTGCCAACTGGATAGGCCGATTTACCGGGCACCACTCCATGGAACACTTTATTGGACTGTCGAAGCTTTTTATCTGTCAGCCCCATACGCCAGAACGTCTCATAATACAGGATATTGATGCTGCTGCCTCCATCCATAAGTACGTTGGTGAATTTGTAGCCACCCACCTGAGGTGCCACCACTAGAGCCAGCTGACCCGGATTGTCAACCCGGGGTGGATGATCCTCTCTGCTCCATACAATGGGCTGTTCTGACCAACGCAGGAAACGTGGCACCGCCGGTTCAACAGAATGCACAGCCCTCTCCAGAACTTTCTGATCTCGCTTGCACAAGCTTGTGGTGAAGACATGATACTGCCCACTGCTCAGCTCCTTCGGATTGTTCTGATATCCAGATTGCTGTTGCTGTAGACCCTGTTGATTCCCTTGGTTGTTGTATCCGCCCTGACTATGCTACTGGTTATGCTGATTATGCCCATTGTGGTTGCTGTTATTACCGTGGTACCCTGAACTGGATCCACCACCTTGATAACCCGGACCCTGGAAGCCAGGTCCTAATCCGCCGGAGGGCCCGTGATCATACCTATTCCGGTTCATGAATTCCTGCATGATGAAACAATCCTTCCAGAGATGTATAGCTGGTTTTTCCGTCATACCGTGCTTTGGGCAAGGCACGTTCAACTGGCGCTCCAGATTAATAGGTGGCCTCCCATTACATGGGGGCGGTCTACCCTTGCGGCGCTGCTCATCCTCCTGAGCGTTGGTGTTGGCCACAAAATCTGAGATGTCGTCCGCTTTACGCTTACCATTGTATCCCTGATTCGCCGGATTGGTCTGCGGCGGTTTACCGTTCTTGCTCGCCTTCCCTGACTTGTCTCCGTCTGCATTTGGATGCTTGGTGTTATCAGAGTCTCCATACTTCACTAAAGTGCCCATGAGTGTCCCCATGTCATTGCAATCTCGTTTCAGCCATCCCAGCTTCAATCACAAGGGTTCAAACCGGCAATTGCCCTCCAAGGTTACCACTGTTGTACTTGGGTTGATGCTATTGGAGGAGTGCAAGATTTCTGACACTCGACGCACCCAACTTCTTGTAGACTCCTGCTCTCCTTGAACGCAGGCAGCTAAGTCGACGACAGACATCGGCTGCTTGCACGTGTCTTTGAAGTTGTTGATAAACGGGCGCCGCAATTCAGCCCATTATCCGATGGAATTAGGTGGTAAACCCTTCAGCCATGTGCGAGCCGTGCCCTCGAGCAGCGTCGTGAAATACTTGGCGCGCACTGCCTCATCCACATCGAGCATCTCCATTGCCATCTCGTAACTCTCAACTCATGCCTCTGAAGCTAGATACGCCGTATAGTTGGGTACTTTGCGTGGACCTTTAAAATCCTTGGCAGCTTCACGTTCCGTAAAGCGGGGATGAGACATGGTACGCCCAGGGAGCTGGACAAGACCCTCGGTTCAACCATAGTGGTGGGACGAATCGGCATCGCCTGACGGGCCTTGTACTATGTCGTTACCTCGGCCTCCCAGCGCTGCCTGGCCTAATCCACCACGTCTTGAGCGTGCGCCTCTCCTCCTGCCGGATTATCCCGCCTCGGCTGATTGCGTCTCCGTGCGCTGCTTGGTACGGTCGGTTCATCCAGACGACTCGTATAACTCCGCCTCGGACGGGGAGTCGAGTGAATCCTCTCTCGGCTATAGGAATAGGCTTGCTATTGAGTTAGCGCCGTATCCAACAACTCCTTGGCCCGTCGCGCTTCCACTGCTATGGGGGACGTTCCTTCAATGGGGAGGGCGGCCAGCCGTGATGCGGCAGCAACTATATTATCCAACGGATTAGAATAATGACCGGGAGGGGTGGGCACATGTTGGGCCGGCACAACTTAGCGGTTTGGCTGTGCGGCCCGTGGCTAAACCGACGCGCCCGTTCCCGGTGCTCCTCCCCGGTTCACCTCTGGCTGGTTACTAGTTCCTGCTCCTGGCGTGCTGAAGAGATTCCTTGCCTCATAAACTGGTGGCAAGCGAGATCGTTGCCTTCTCCTCATCACCTCGTGTGAAGCGTTCTGATCCAACATGAGTCGATAGGTATGGGCATCAAGCTCTGCTTGCTTTGTAGCCATCCTAGCTTTCTCAGCAACCAGGTCCAACTTGGCCTGCTCAATCCGGCTTTTCACCTGAGCGACCTCCGCATCATGCTTCTCCTTGTTGGCCTGCGCTACCTCTGCTGTTAATAACGCTGTCAAAGTGTCGACCTCAGCACACGTTCAGCTCAATGACGTCCCATGAGCTCTTGATCCAGTTGAGGGTCACTGGAGAGTTTTGTTAGCACGACGGCATGGTGATGGTGATGATGAAGCTACTGACGCAGGGCTTTGCCTAAGCACTGTGACGATATAACTGAGGTGTGTAACTGTGGGGAGGGGCACCGCACACGGCTAAGAAATCAACTTGTGTATCCATGGGGTGCCCCCTGGCCACGTATATAAAGGATGGAGAGAGGAGGAGGCCGGCCCTCATAGGGCGCGCCAAAGTGTGGAGGCCTACTAGGACTCCCTAGTCCTAGTAGGATTCCACCTCCCACATGGAATAGGGAAAGGGGAAGGGAGAAGGAGAAGGAAGGAAGGGGGCGCCCCCTTTCCCTAGTCCAATTCGGACCAGTCCATGGGGAAGGGGCGCGGCCACCCTTGAGGCCTTTCTCTCCTTTCCCGTATGGCCCATTAAGGCCCAATACGAATTCTCGTAACTCTCCGGTACTTCGAAAAATATCTGAATCACTCGGAACCTTTCCGATGTCCGAATATAGCCTTCCAATATATCGATCTTTACATCTCGACCATTTCGAGACTGTTCGTCATGTTTGTGATCTCATCTGGGACTCCGAACAAATGTCGGTCATCAAATCATATAACTCATAATACAAATCGTCATCGAACGTTAAGCGTGTGGACCCTACGGGTTCGAGAACTATGTAGACATGACCGAGACACATCTCTAGTCAATAACCAATAGCAGAACCTGGATGCTCATATTGGCTCCTACATACTCTACGAAGATCTTTATCGGTCAAACCGCATAACAACATACGTTGTTCCCTATGTCATCGGTATGTTACTTGCCCGAGATTCGATCGTCGGTATCATCATACCTAGTTCAATCTCGTTACCGGCAAGTCTCTTTACTCGTTCCGTAATGCATCATCCCGCAACTAACTCATTACTCACATTGCTTGCAAGGCTTTAGTGATGTGCATTACCGAGAGGGCCCAGAGATACCTCTCCGACGATCGGAGTGACAAATCCTAATCTTGATCTATGCCAAATCAACAAACACCATCAGAGACACCTGTAGAGCATCTTTATAATCACCCAATTACGTTGTGACGTTTGATAGCACACAAAGTGTTCCCCCGGTATTCGGGAGTTGCATATTCTCATAGTCATAGGAACATGTATAAGTCATGAACAAAGCAATAGCAACATACTAAATGATCAATTGCTAAGCTAACGGAATGGGTCAAGTCAATCACATTATTCTCTAATGATGTGATCCCGTTCATCAAATGACAACTCATGTCTATGGGTAGGAAACTGAACCATCTTTGATTAACGAGCTAGTCAAGTAGAGGCATACTAGTGATACTCTGTTTGTCTATGTATTCACACATGTACTAAGTTTCCGGTTAATACAATTCTAGCATGAATAATAAACATTTATCATGATATAAGGAAAAAATAACAACTTTATTATTGCCTCTAGGGCATATTTCTTCTAGTCTCCCACTTGCACTAGAGTCAATAATCTAGTTCACATCACCATGTGATTTAACACCAATAGTTCACATCCTCATGTGATTTAACACTTTATAGTTCACATTGCCATGTGACCAATACCCAAAGGGTTTACTCGAGTCAATAATCTAGTTCAGATCGCCATGTGATTAACACCCAAAGAGTACTAAGGTGTGATCATGTTTTGCTTGTAAGAGAGGTTTAGTCAATGGGGCTGCCACATTCAGATCCGTATGTATTTTGCAAATTTCTATGTCTACAATGCTCTACACGGAGCTACTCTAGCTAAATGCTCCCACTTTCAATATGTATCCAAATCGAGACTCAGGGTCATCTAGATCGGTGTCAAAGCTTGCATCGACGTAATTCTTTAGGACAAACTCTTTATCACCTCCATAACCGAGAAATATTTCCTTAGTCCTCTAAGGATAATTTTGACCGTTGTCCAGTGATCTACTCCTAGATCAAAATTGTACTCCCTTGCCAAACTCAGGGCAGGGCATACAATAGGTCTGGTATACAGCATGGCATACTATATAGAACCTATGGCTGAGGCATCGGGAATGACTTCCATTCTCTCTCTATCTTATGTTGTGGTTGGGCTTTGAGTCTTACTCAACTTCACACCTTGCAACACAGGCAAGAACTCTTTCTTTGACTGTTCCATTTTGAACTACTTCGAAAACTTGTCAAGGTGTGTACTCATTGAAAAAACGAAACTTATCAAGCGTCTTGATCTATCTCTATAGATCTTGATGCTCAATATGTAAGCAGCTTCACCGAGGTCTTTCTTTGAGAAACTCCTTTCAAACACTCCTTTATGCTTTCCATAAAATTCCACATCATTTCTGATCGACAATATGTCATTCACATATACTTATCAGAAAGGTTGTAGTGCTCCCACTCACTTTCTTGTAAATACAGGCTTCACCAAAAGTCTGTATAGAACTATATGCTTTGATCAACTTATCAAAGCATATATTCCAACTCCGAGATGCTTGCACTAGTACATAGATGGATCGCTGGAGCTTGCTGTGGCGCCCGAAGACCGACGTCCAAGAAGATTCCAGATGTTCCGGGTTCTCCCCTGTGTTTCATTTGTGCTTGTGTTATTTATTTTGCATTGCATCATGCCATCATGACTTTAATTCTGCAACTCAACCAAATAAGTCGTGTGGACCTTCGGTCCATTTAAACCGAGGGAAGGATGACTTCTCTTTATAACATATATATATCCTCCTAATATTTATGGAGCTATTATAAAAATATTCCATTAGTGTGGAATTAACCGCAACACACTTGCAAAATAAATCCCTATGACTTCGTTGTCTCAATTCTTGGCCTCCAACTTTGCCCTTTATGTTGGTGTGAGATTCCTCACTTTCCCCGCCTTCTGGTCTCTCAAGTCCATCTTGGTTCCACCCAAGTCCTTGCCCATGTATGATCATCTTCCTCTTCTTCTTTCTACCTTTTATTCGCAAGTGACATTTTCCCTGTTCCAAAAAAATGTTCAATAGCTTCCTTTAAATATTAGATCATGCCTAAAACCACCTCCTCCAATTTTCATGTGTTTTGGAAGTGCTTTGGTTGGCCTAAAGATTTGTGCAAGTTTGAGTTATTTCCGAACTCACAAAAATTTGTAGTCTCTAAAACTTGCCAAAGCAATTTATTAAAATATCCCACAATTCCAAGTTTCTAGGGATATTTTTATCTTTGCTAAAACCTTCTCCTAACTCCCTGATTTATTTTTTCCGAAACTCATGTTTTATTTTTTAAGCAGAATATGAGTTTAAGTGGGGGAATACAGAGGGCCAACCAGGCCTCTGTTTTTTCCCATCTCCATCACATGGCCCAAGGCCCAGCCACCCCTAAACCTAGCCCGCTCTCCTCCCGATCCCCTGTTTTCCCCTCGCGCCGCCAGCCACCTCGCACCGAGCCAGCACATCGCTCCCCTCCGCTTCGATCTCCCTCTTCCCTCGCCCGATCCCTCCTCTGATCACCCCACGGCTCCACCTCAATAGCCCCGCCGCCGGGCCAAGTTCCTCCCCTCGCCAGGGAGCCGTGCCCCTCCACGTTGAAGACCACCAGGTGGCGCGCCGCCTTGGCCTCGCCACAGGCCACCGGAGCGTGCCCGCGCCCCTCCACCTCACAGGCATCGCCGCGCCTCTCCTTCCTGTCTCCTCCTCGCCAAGCACCGGCGACCGAGGCCCTCGAGCAACCTCCAGCGCTGCGCCTCCGTCCTCCTCAAGCCCGCGCCCTCAAGCTCGCCGCCTCTCCGCAATGGCGCCCACACCGTCCAGCCGTGCGCGCCTCCCGATCATCTCCGGCCAGAGGCCGCCGCCCAGCTCTGCCCACGCCCGCACTCGGACTCCCCTTCTACCTCTCGTCCACCGCTCGCATCCCGTTGCAGCGGCCACCTGGTCATCTCCTCCGGCCAGCTATGCCGCTGATGCCGCTGCTATGCCTTTCTGCCGGCTGTCACGTGCCAGGACAAGTCCAAGGACTTGGAGCATCAAGTTCGAGGATACACCAAGGTCTTCTACGTGACCATCTCCGTTGTCCAAGTGTCGCCAAGATGCACCCCTGGATTTGCAAGTACCACGACACGATGACCCTAGGATGCGCCAAGTACCTCTACCATCGACCTCATGGACGTCAAGTCCCTTGCCACGACATGAACATCTACGTGAAGCCCGAACGTCTACGAACCATGTGCGTCTACGAAACGCGTCCCGCTACTGTCGCCGAAGACCGTCAAGTGAACGACTACCGCCGACATGTACATCTACGAACGTGAACGACTGATACGTCCCGTTGGACCACACTGTTGCTACTATCCAAGTTATTGAGGATGTTCACACTCTTAGCACCCAATGTACTCCTGGTCCCGTTGGACCTATTAATGGTGATGCTATGACTATAGAAGCTACCAAACAAGTGAACCTTAAGGACACCCTACCACTTTACTTGATGCTCGTGACCTTGATTTTGATAATTGCACTCTTACCGAAGTTATTGATTTCCTTCACAAGATGTCTAGAGATCCCCGCACTAGCACGCTTAACCTTGCCTTCACAGAGCATATCACTAATGCTCTCATCAAAGCTAGGGAGGAGAAACTTAGAGTAGAAGCCTCCATACCTAGAAAGCTAGAAGATGGTTGGGATCCTATGATAAAAATTAATTTGAATGACTTCTCTTGTTATGCATTATGTGATGTTGTAGCTAGTACTTCTATTATGCCCAAAAGACTATATGATATGCTTAAATTAAAACCTTATGATTCTTGTTCTTTTGGTATTCGTCTCGTTGATTCTTCCATAAAGAAACCTTTGGGGAGGATCGACGATGTTCTTATTGTTGTCAATGATAATTATGTGCCCGTTGATTTTACTATTATGAATATTGAATGTGATCCTTCATGTCCAATTATTTTGGGACGTCCCTTTTTGCGCACCGTTGGTGCTGTCATTGACATGAAAGAGGGTAATATAAAATTTCAGTTTCCTCTCAAGAAAGGGATGGAACACTTCCCTCGTAAGAAGATCAAGTTACCTTTTGAGTCCGTTGTACGGGCTAGCTATTCTTTTACTTTTGATAAAACTTGATCTATGCATTATGCCTAGCTTAAAGGCATAAAAGAAAGCGCTTTTGGGAGGCAACCCACATGAATAAAAAAAAATTTGTTGTGTCTTGACGTTGTTTACTGCTGTAGCATCATCATTGTATCTTTGCTTTTCATATTTGTGCCAAGTATAGCCTCCGATTGCTAGAAAGTTCAAAAGTTGTGAGGTGCTGTCCAGGAAACAGATTCTGTCCTTGGATAGCAAAATTCGTATAAAATCACCAGATCATCTTTTTGGTCTGAATTTTTTCGACAGCATTCTCTATATAATTGTATTTCGTGCGTCTGTTCGGAGTTTTTTGATTTGAGTTGCAGAAGTATCCCGAACAGATCAATTACTACCTGTTGTTCTGTTTTTCACAGATTCTGTCCTGTTTTGCCTTACCTTCACTTTGCAAATCAAGAGCTTGCTTTTTATTTGCAAAAACCTTTTGGCAATCTTGAGAAACAGTAGAACTTCAAGAATATCTTTATTTTCAGCAAGGTATAATTATTTTATTAAGGGTACTAACCTCGCTAATCAGATTATGATGAGTTATGTATGAAGGGAGTTTTCAAGTGTGCGAGGGAAGATGATAAAAAGATTCAGGAGTGTCAAGCGCTCAAGCTTGGGGATGCCCCCGTGCACCCCCAAGAAATATTCAAGGAGACTCAAGCGTCTAAGCTTGGGGATGCCCCCGTGCATCCCCTTCTCCATCAACATTATCAGTTCGTCTTTCGTTCCGCTATATTTTTATCACTTCATGTGTTATGTGCTATGCTTGGAGCGTCTTGCTTTTAGTTTTCTTTTTAGTTTTTCATAACGAGTCGGAACTCAGCATTCCTTTATGTGGGAGAGAAAAATGCTCCACTTCTACCTAGAACATAACATAGAATTTTCATGTCTATCTATGATGTGTGTGTTCTTTGTCTTTTAATAGCTACTATCGTGCTCTGCTCTTAGTATTCATGCTTATCTTTTCAAGAGCTTTTATTTAGTTGGTTGCTTGAACTCTATTTAATTACCATGCTCACCTTATTAAGAGAGTTTGCTTCCGTTGCATTGGTTAATGTGTCTATGATAAAGATGCTACTTGCATGATGGTGCTTAGTAGTTCAGGTTTTCTTATGGTTAATCTCAAATAGCTGGGGGGTTCCCAATGTGTTATTGGAGTACCAACATGATTTGTTTGCCTATGATGTGGTATGGTTTAGTAATATCTTCCTTCGAGAATTTATTTTGATTGACTTGGCGTATGCTCAGGCATATTCAAGACTGTAAAGAAAGTTTGTCAAGCCTTGATGATCTTTTATCTCTGAGTAGCGATATAACTTCCATGCCTGATTCAATATTGCTTTGTCGCTCTGCATGATTATGACCGTCATTGCTCTCTTAGTTGGTCGCTCCCAGTCTTTTGCTAACCTCCACCAGCACTAAGCAAACTAACCATGCAATACATAGCTCATGGGAAAGTAGCCTAAAAACTATTGTGGTAAAGAATATGTTGCCTATGTATCTTATTTCTTATAAGTTGCTTGCTGAGCGGTAACCATGTTTCTGGGGACGCCATCAACTGTCACACTTTTGTTGAATATCATGTGAGTTGCTATGCATGTTCGTCTTGTCTGAAGTAAGGGTGATTTGCCGTGGGTTGAATGAATATGCATATTGTTAGAGAAGAACATTGGGCCGCCAACCAAAGCCATGCATCATGGTGGAAGTTTTAGCTTGGACCTTAATCCTCAATCTCTCATGAGAATATGCTTATGCATTAAAGAGGAGTCCATCATCTATTTTCTATGTTGTCCCGGTATGGATGTCCTCAAGTTGAGATCTATCAAAAACGAGAAATCAAATGCGATTTATCTCCTTGGACCTTTGTACCGGTGGCATAGAGGTACCCCTTTGTGACACTTGGTTGAAACATATGCAATGCAATGATAACCCATGGGAATCCGAGCTAATTAGGACAAGGTGCGAGCACTATTGGTATTCGATGCATGAGGCTTGCAACTTATAGGATGTCTTATACATGACACATATGAAGTACTACTACCGTTGACACAATTGCTTCCATGTTTTCAAAATAAAAAGCTCTAGCGCTTAACCTTTCTTTTACTTTTATGTTGAAGCACCAACTACTGAGAGCATGATTGTCATTCTGAGTGTAATGTGCATTGTCCCAAAGTAGCATTGTCTTTTGCATGATTGTGATATCGTTTATTCTGAAATAATTGTATCTAGTCATCACTTAAACCTTGAAGGTGCCCCTGCATTTATGTTTTGCATCACTAAAGGGGGCAAGCTAGATATCACTTTATCATATTTGCACATCATGTTCATTGCAAATCTTTTTTATGTTTCAGTTTCATGTTGTAAAACTTTCAGTCATTTGTGATTTTCTCATGAGGCAACTTAATTACTTTAGAATCATTGTCTCAATAAGCTTTTGTCATATGACTATGAAAAATTCCTATATGGTTAATAGCATGTCACCACAGAAATTATTCTTGTTATCATTTACCTACTCGAGGACGAGCAGGAATTAAGCTTGGGGATGTTGATACGTCCAAAACGTATCTATAATTTCTGCTTGCTCCATGCCACTTTTGGGTGATATTGCTATGATATTCATACACTTCCATACACTTTTGATCATATTTGGACTAACTTACTAATCAAGTGCACCCCAGTGCCAGTTTCTGTTTTCGGCTGTTTTTGTATTTCAGGTTTTCACGTTTCGAGAACTGCCCAGAAAAATCCAGAAAAATTATATAAAAATCAGCGTTCCGGAAACAACACTACGTCCGAAGGGCAGCCTGGGGGGGGGCCACCAGGGCTCCAGGCGCCCTGGCGGCGCCCCCCCCTGGCCGCGTCGGGGGGGCGCCTGGGCCCCCCGAAGCTCCCCCGATGCCCTACTTTGGCAGATATTTAAAGGGTCCTCCGTAACCCTCAGAACAAGAACTCTTTTTGCGATCCCATCTCTGTTCCGCCGCCATCGCCGCTTCCAAGATCAGGAGCACCAGGAGAACTCTTCCCGACACCCTGCCGGAGAGGAGGATCACCACCGGGAGCTTCTCCACCACCATGGACGCCTCCCGGATGACTCGTGAGTAGTCTCCCTTGGACCATGAGTCCATGACCAGTAGCTATGTGATGTTCTCCTCCCGTTCTTGTGCTTCACTAATTAGTCCTCGTGAGCTACCCTACATGATCGAGGCACCTATGTAATCCTTATGTTGTTGCTATGTTGAGTTTGCTAGGATCCGATGGATTATGAGATTATGTTCAGATTGATCTTGAGTAATATATTTGATTCACCTCTTTTATATTTTAGTTCATAAGTAATTCTTGCATGTTCTCCATTGTTATTTATTGCTTTGGCCGAGTAGTAGGTAGTGATTCCAGGAGGGAACGTTATGCTCGATTGTGGGATCATGCCCCTCGATGACTAGCTTGAGTGACAGAAACATGAGTCTAGGGGATGTGTTGTTGCCACAAGGGGGAAAACAACGGTGCTTGTGCCCGCGGGTGCAAGGATTGTTTACTTTACGCAAAGTTCTTTTAATGTAGTTGTCTGTTGCATTGAGTTTACACTATGGGTGGGACTCGCAACTTAATACCAGCGAGATGTTCTGGATAGATATCTCAAGGTGGATGATTAGTAGTAGATATTGATGGATTTCGGTCTACTTACTTTGGCGTACCGCCCATGCTTTGAACCTCAACCTTTCTTGCAATGTAGTTAGCATTGGTTTGCGTTCGTGGTCCTGTCAATTGCCCAGCTGTAATTTGTTTACCTCACATAGCTGTTTTATCGTCTTTTGGGAGAGAGACATCACTAGTGAACATCATGAGACTCCGGTCCATATTACCATCATTGATCACACCCGCTATTTACTTTTCGCTATTTACTTACTATTGCAAAAACTATCTATCACTACTATCATTGCTTTTAATCCTTTGTGAACTACAAGGCCGGAGGGATTGACAACCTCTCTGTACTCATTGGGAGCAAAGTTATTTATATCTGTGTGCAGGTCCACGTTGATTGCTACTAATCTGGCGCCGTAGCAGTTGACACCTACTTGTTGAACCTAGGAGTCTCTGGAGATTCGATCCTTAGTATCTTTGCTAAGGGAAAACACTTCTACTTACTGCATCTTACACCTTCCACTTGGGGTAACCAACGAGGGGTTCGAGGCCCATCAACGACTACTTCGACGACGACCCGCGAGTACCACTACGTCCCTCGACGATTCGAACCCCTCCGAGAACGCACGCTCCGAAGGTATACCCCGAGTCGAACGCCGATGTGGTGAACGAATGCTTGTTGTGTTGTATGAGATGAATCGGATGTTTGCATCGTGTCCGTTGTGGCCCTCGTTTGCCTTGTCACCGACCCGTGGGAACCGGGCAACCGGGTTCACCCCATATCTTTTGCATGTCACTCTCTCCGCTATCTTTTGCACCGGTCTCTCAACGAGTTACCGGAACCGATATGTTGCGTGGCGTCCTTTTCAGATTCGCCGCCGTGGCCCCTTTCTTTCCACCACGGTGACAAATACTTCATATCTCTTCATGTTAACATTTACTAAAATTGGATAAAACTTGATCATGTCATCCACATCATGTTAACAACATTAAAATGTGTGAATTGTTGTTTGCTTAAAATTGCTAAAGATGCATATGGGAATTTTCCGGAATTTTTGTTGTAGTTTCCGGCCTCATTTAAACTTTTTGACTTGTGTTGTTTTTGAGTGCTTCCTACATTGCCATGTATTGCTTCCTGTATAGACTTATCATGCATCATACCTTGCCATGTATTGCATCATATAGACTTGTGTTATTTTTCTGTGCTTCCTACCTTGCCATGTATTGCTTCCTATATAGACTTGTCATGCATCATACCTTGCCATGTATTGCATCATATATAGACTTGTGTTGTTCTCCTGTGCTTCCTACCTTGCCATGTTTTGCTTCCTGTATGGACTCGTAGTGCATCCTATGTAGACTTGTGTTGCATCATACTTGTTTGAGCATATTGTCATGTTCTTGTGATGTGTGTTTACCGTATTTCTTGCTTCTTCTCGTTAGTGCTTGTTCTGTTGCGATCGTGAGGATTCGTTCGTCTTCTCGTGGTTCGTCTTCAAGACTTCTTCTTCGTCTTCTTCATGGATCCGTTCTTCTTCCTTGCGAGATCTCAGGCAAGATGACCATACCCTTGGATACCTTTACTATCATTGTCTTTGCTTAGTTGTCTCGATGCTCTCGTTATATGTCGCGCTACCCATCTTATTGTCAGCCCCTCTCCTTGTTGCCATGAAACCTCTAACCTTTGAAACCTTCCTAGCAAAACCATTGTTTGGCTATGTTACCCGCTTGCTCAGCCCCTCTTATAGCGTTGTTAATTGCAGGTGAAGATGAAGATCGTTCCAGGAGGGAACTTGTTCTTGGAATATCACAATATGTTATATATATAATAACACACCTATATACTGGGCATGGGTGGAAGGCTTGGCCTTTTGCTCGGTGTTTTGCTCCACTCATGCCACCTTAGGCGCCGATAAACCGGCATTATGTTCCTTGATTTTGCGTTCCATACACGGTTGGGTATATGGAGACCCCTTGACAGTTCGTCTTTGAATAAAACTCCTCCAGCAAGGCCCAACATTGGTTTTAATTTCCCTCATAATAACAACTTAATTAATTAATAAAATTTGCGTAGGGGGTCGCGTCCCCAGGGATTCATCTACATAGCAGCGGGGGCTAGTGCTGATGGTGTTGGTCCCAAATAGAGCACTGTGCGGGACCGCCCCTTGGCAACTTGGGGTATCAGGTTCCTGTACTCTTCGCTCATCCGGGCGTGGCCTGAGACGAGATACGCGCGGCTACTATCAGGGTGTCGGCACGCCGGGAGGTCTTGCTGGACTTGTTTTACCATTGTCGAAATGTCTTGGGCACCGGGATGCCGAGCCTGATCGGATTTCCCTAAGACAAGGGGTGATGATATTATATTTATCACTTCAGCTGATCGTGAGAGCTCGTGATGGGCTAAGTTGGGACACCCCTGCAGGGTTATGATCTTTCGAAAGTCGTGCCCGCGGTTATGTGGCTGATTGGAATTTTTTAATGTCCGATTGTAGAAAACTTGACAGAGGATCCTAAGTAAAACACACAACTATGTGAGTAACCGTGACTATCTCTTTTCACCTTGAGAAGAGAACACGGTGGGGTTATGTTTGACTCGTAGGTAGTTCAGGATCTTTAGCGATCATTACTAGTTTGCGACCGTTTGCGTTGATTCTCATCTTATTCTTGTACTCGTAAGTTAGCCACCATATTATGCTTAGCCGCTGCTGCTACCTCACCACTACCCTTCTCCATACCCATAAAGCTTTGCTAGTCTTGATACCCATGGTTATGGGATTGCTGAGTCCTCGTGGCTCACAGATACTACAACACCAGATGCAGGTTCAGCCGAGAATGATGCAGGAGCTGGTTCAAGTACTTCACTGGGAGCTCGATGAAGAGTGTAGCCGTATGTTTGTGACGTTTTTGATGATCAGTAGTGGTTTCTACTAGGGGCGATTCGGACCTGTGGCTTTATGTATTTGGTATCTTTCTTTTGGATCTTCGCCCGTAGTTGGGTTGTGATGTTTTGGATGATGATTTGTAGATGTAATGTATTGTGTGATGTGGCGAGTGTAAGCCGACTATCCTTTTGCAATTTCATCCCTATTATTACATGAGTCGTGCAAAGATACCAAACGTGAGATCATTCTAGAATGGGCTTATACCTTTAAGTCGTGCCTCGACACGTAGGAGGTATAATCCCATCCTGGGCATTACAATTTGGTATCAGAGCCTTCTCCGACCTAGAAGCCCCCACTGATTGATTGAATCGTTGACGGTTGAGTCTAGGCACACACTTGAAAATGTTTTGAGTCCTATATATATATATATATCGGAGAGTACGATTTCTTTTGCTCCTCATCTCTTTTCACTCTGGTGAGGACTCCTGACGATTACTCTTGTCTCTTCTACTCTCAAAATTCACCAAATTTTTTTTAGGATCACGCGAGTATTGTTTGGATTGTTTCGATGTCTTTGTGACGAGAACATTGTTCTTGATGCCTCCTGTCATTTAGGGGTTGTGGCAGTGTCACGGGGACTTGAGCTCCGAGGTGTTATCATCACAAATATATCGCAGCAGTTCTGGAATACTTAAGACGGCCGACATCGAAAACTCTCATATGCGGTTAGTGGCAAGATAACCCCGACATCACCCAGTACTGGGGAGGTAGTTCGGAAGTATTGCCATAGCTTGTATAGCAGATGCGTTTCGAAGGTCCGAGGTAAACGGTTTCCGGAAATAACTGGTTATGTGTTGAAGGATGGATACAGCTGGATGTAGGATTAGAGTTGAGTGTGCGATGCTTCCCCTGTATCCCCAACACCTGATTGCATAACTGGAAACTTTCGGAAATTAATAGGTGGGTTCATCCAGTAGTTCGTAGGCATTCTTCTAACGAGTGCATGATATGGTGTTCGGGGTTCTACATTGAGTGAAGAGGTTTTATGGGCGTTGTTCCGATCGAGAGTTGCATCTTAAAGGGTCCTTGTGTATGCTGATCCGGGGATTGCAAAACCCTTTTGTAACACGTTCCATGAGCTTTCAGCACGAATATGTGGAACGAAGCTTCTATCTTGTATTTGTTCTATCTGCTCCTTCTTGTTTTTTATTTACCTTTTGTTCTCCCAAGTGGCTTCTCACCAAGTTGATGTACCTGCGGAATTCATTCGTTAAATTCTCTGTTTGGATGATATTGTGAAGATTATGTTGCAACATATCTATCCTTTGTTTTGATTTGATTCTGGTATTCGAGTTGCTTCGATATCAAATGTTGATTCCATACCTTTCCTAATCGGTGTTCTCATATTTCTATGGGGGTGCTAATTCTTCTTGACCATCGAGATTTTCATGTTAATCCTTTTTCAACTGGTGTGCCTTCTCTTCAAGTTATTCCATACGGACTCCGTTGAGAAATCTGACGATTTGTCTGTTTCATTCATCCCAAGTTGTCTTTGTTTCCCCGCCCTCCCTCCCTTCTTCTTGTCCGAGCCAGAGATCTCAAATCAAGTATCCATTTTATTCATGTGAGGTTCTTCATTCTTTTCCTTCAATGTTCTTATCCAGTGATTTATCGTGAAGATGCTCAAGAGTTCAAGTTCATCCTTCTTAACTCCAATATTCTTCTCCGGTGGACTAAATCCAAGCTTCGGTCATGATCATATCTATTCCTTTTGTTTCACATGTTTCCCCATGTTGGAATTTCTTATCCAAAGCTCTCTTATTTTATTCAACTCTCTCTATGTTCATATCCGGAAAGTTCAAGATATCTTAGAAGATTCACATTTCCATTCTCAATTTGCTCAAGCTATTTTGAGATTGTTATCTCATTCAAGCCATTTAATTCAACCGGTGCAATATCTCTTAAGCAATCTTTTCAACGGTGATTTCTTTTGAGTGGGCCCTAACCCACAGGTCTTTTCCAGAATCTTACCTGACTCTTCCAATTTTTTCCGGAGTTATACTCAAATTCTTTTCAAAGTTTGACATAAGAATAAATTGTCATCAGCCATATGCCTTCTCCAAGGTCGCTTTCAAATTCTTTTCACCTTTGGTTCAACCTTTTAATTCTTCATTCTGGAGTGCCTCAACAATTCATGGTGGTGTATCTCATCGTCTTCTCATGTTTGAAGACAGAAGAAGAGTTCCTCTTAAATCTTGACCCGTTCTCTCAAGATTCATGGTTCTAGCTTAATTCCATCCTCATTATTGTTCCGTTTGTGAGGAATTCCTTTTATACCCATCCGAAGCATTTCATGAATTCTTTCCAGTGTGATCCTCCGAAGGCCATCATTTCAAACGATTCTTCGTTCTCAGTTTTCAACTTTGACCTACAACTATTCTTCATCGATGTCTCTTCTTTCGTCTCCATATTCTTACGATGGTTCATTCTAGTTTACTCTTCCTGTGTTATCATCTCATTTCACTCGTTCTTTTCATAATCCTACCGGTGAGTCGTTCAAGATTATTCTCAAGTTTGGCTATATATCTCTCCAATCCTTTTCAAGAAGAATAAGTAGTAGGCCAAATCCATTGTTGGTCATCAATTTAATTTGATGAAGGATAAGCATACAATAAATCTTAATCTTTTCCTCGAAGTGATTAATCTTTTTTCCGGAGCTTGTTCATCATATCATATTCTAGGTTCTAAGTTGTTCATCTTGTTTTCCGGAGCTCCAAGTTATTTCAATTATATCTTTTCAAAGCCCCATCTAATTCATCGCAGGCCTTGAATCTTATTCTCTTCATCTTTCACTTCTCATGCTTTCATTACCGGAGTTTTCATGGTGGTTCATCAAGATTTAATTCATCCTCGAAGTCTTCATCAAGATTCTTGTTCGAGCTCAAGCATTCTTCATCATGCTTTCCAAGTGCAATTCTTTCTACCTTATTGTTTGTGAGGGTGGTATGCCATTTTTGACAATTTCCCTTCATGTTTCATGATTCACAAGTTGTCAGGAATGAGATATTTAAACCCATCATTTTCTTTGTTCAGGAGATCTTTCCAACCATTCAATTTATTCGTTGGAGTAATCTTGGGTTGTATTTCACCTAAAAGCTTTCCCTAAAGATTGTTGCTATCACGGTGCTTATAAATGACCCAAATTCTTCATTTATCCACTCGGTGAAAGAAGTTTTTCATATCTTCATTGATCTCTGGAGCTTGCTGTGGCGCCCGAAGACCGACGTCCCAGAAGATTCCAGATGTTCCGGGTTCTCCCCTGTGTTTCATTTGTGCTTGTGTTATTTATTTTGCATTGCATCATGCCATCATGACTTTAATTCTGCAACTCAACCAAATAAGTCGTGTGGACCTTCGGTCCATTTAAACCGAGGGAAGGATGACTTCTCTTTATAACATATATATATCCTCCTAATATTTATGGAGCTATTATAAAAATATTCCATTAGTGTGGAATTAACCGCAACACACTTGCAAAATAAATCCCTATGACTTTGTTGTCTCAATTCTTGGCCTCCAACTTTGCCCTTTATGTTGGTGTGAGATTCCTCACTTTCCCCGCCTTCTGGTCTCTCAAGTCCATCTTGGTTCCACCCAAGTCCTTGCCCATGTATGATCATCTTCCTCTTCTTCTTTCTACCTTTCATTCGCAAGTGACATTTTCCCTGTTCTAAAAAAATGTTCAATAGCTTCCTTTAAATATTAGATCATGCCAAAAACCACCTCCTCCAATTTTCATGTCTTTTGGAAGTGCTTTGGTTTGCCTAAAGATTGATGCAAGTTTGAGTTATTTCCGAACTCGCATAAATTTGTAGTCTCTAAAAATTGCCAAAGCATTTTATTAAAATATCCCACAATTCCAGGTTTCTAGGGATATTTTTATCTTTGCTAAAACCTTCTCCTAACTCCCTGATTTTTCTTTCCGAAACTCATGTTTTATTTTTTAAGAAGAATATGAGTTTAAGTGGGGGAATACGGAGGGCTAACCAGGCCTCTGTTTTTCCTATCTCCATCACATGCCCGCTCTCCTCCCGATCCCCTGTTTTCCCCTCGCGCCACCAGCCACCTCGCATCGAGCCAGCACATCGCTCCCCTCCGCTTCGATCTCCCTCTTCCCTCGCCCGATCCCTCCTCTGCTCACCCCACGGCTCCACCTCAATAGCCCCGCCGCTGGGCCAAGTTCCTCCCCTCGCCGGGGAGCCGCGCCCCGCCACGTTGAAGACCACCAGGTGGCGCGCCGCCTTGGCCTCGCCACAGGCCACCGGAGCGCGCCCGCGCCCCTCCACCTCACAGTCATCGCCGCGCCTCTCCTTCATGTCTCCTCCTCGCCAAGCGCCGGCGACCGAGGCCCTAGAGCAATCTCCAGCGTTGCGCCTCCGTCCTCCTCAAGCCCGCGCCCTCTAGCTCGCCGCCTCTCCGTCATGGCGCCCGCACCGTCCAGCCGTGTGCGGCTCCCGATCATCTCTGGCCAGAGGCCGCCGCCCAGCTCTGCCCACGCCCGCACTCGGAATCCCCTACTACCTCTCGTCCACTGCTCGCATCCCGTTGCAGTGGCCACCTGGTCATCTCCTCCGGCCAGCTATGCTGCTGATGCCGCTGCTATGCCTTTCTGCCCGCTGTCACGTGCCAGGACAAGTCCAAGGACTTGGAGCATCAAGTTCGAGGATACACCAAGGTCTTCTACGTGACCGTCTCCGTTGTCCAAGTGTCGCCAAGATGCACCCTTGGATTCGCAAGTACCACGACACGATGACCCTAGGACGCGCCAAGTACCTCTACCATCGACCTCGTGGACGTCAAGTCCCTCGCCACGACATGAACATCTACGTGAAGCCCGAACGTCTATGAACCATGTGCGTCTACGAAACGCGTCCCGCTACCGTCGCCGAAGACCATCAAGTGAACGACTACCGCCGACATGTACATCTACGAACGTGAACGACTACTTCGATGACGACCCGCGAGTACCACTACGTCCCTCGACGACTCGAACCCCTCCGAGAACGCACGCTCCGAAGGCATACCCCGAGACGAACGCCGATGTGGTGAACGAATGCTTGTTGTGTTGTATGAGATGAATCGGATGTTTGCATTGTGTCCGTTGTGGCCCTCGTTTTCCTTGTCGCCGACCCGTGGGAACCGGGCAACCGGGTTCACCCCATCTCTTTTGCATGTCACTCTCTCCGCTATCTTTTGCACCGGCCTCTCAACGAGTTACCGGAACCGATATGTTGCGTGGCATCATTTTCGGATTCGCCGCCGTGGCCCCTTTCTTTCCACCACGGTGACAAATATTTCATATCTCTTCATGTTAACATTTACTAAAATTGCATAAAACTTGATCATGTCATCCGCATCATGTTAACAACATTAAAATGTGTGAATTGTTGTTTGCTTAAAATTGCTAAACATGCATATGGGGATTTTCCGGAATTGTTGTTGTAGTTTCCGGCCTCATTTAAACTTGTTGACTTGTGTTGTATTTGAGTGCTTCCTACCTTACCATGTATTGCTTCCTGTATAGACTTGTCATGCATCATACCTTGCCATGCATTGCATCATATAGACTTGTGTTGTTTTTCTGTGCTTCCTACCTTGCCATGTATTGCTTCCTGTATAGACATGTCATGCATCATACCTTGCCATGTATTGCATCATATATAGACTTGTGTTGTTCTCCTGTGCTTCCTACCTTGCCATGTTTTGCTTCCTGTATGGACTCGTAGTGCATCCTATGTAGACTTGTGTTGCATCATACTTGTTTCAGCATATTGTCATGTTCTTGTGATGTGTGTTTACCGTATTTCTTGCTTCTTCTCGTTAGTGCTTGTTCCGTTGCGATCGTGAGGATTCGTTCGTCTTCTCGTGGTTCGTCTTCAAGACTTCTTCTTCGTCTTCTTCATGGATCCGTTCTTTTTCCTTGCGAGATCTCAGGCAAGATGACCATACCCTTGGATACCTTTACTATCATTGCCTTTGCTTAGTTGTCTCGATGCTCTCGTTATATGTCGCGCTACCCATCTTATTGTCAGCCCCTCTCCTTGTTGCCATGAAACCTCTAACCTTTGAAACCTTCCTAGCAAAACCATTGTTTGGCTATGTTACCCGCTTGCTCAGCCCCTCTTATAGCGTTGTTAGTTGCAGGTGAAGATGAAGATCGTTCCAGGAGGGAACTTGTTGTTGGAATATCACAATATGTTATATATATAATAACACACCTATATACTGGGCATGGGTGGAAGGCTTGGCCTTTTGCTCGGTGTTTTGTTCCACTCATGCCACCTTAGGCGCCGATAAACCGGCATTATGTTCCTTGATTTTGCGTTCCTTACATGGTTGGGTATATGGGGATCCCTTGACAGTTCGTCTTTGAATCATCCGGACGTGGCTTGAGATGAGATACACGCGGCTACTATCAGGGTGTCGGCACGCCGGGAGGTCTTGCTGGACTTGTTTTACCATTGTCGAAATGTCTTGTGCACCGGGATGTCGAGCCTTATCGGATTTCCCTAAGATAAGGGGTGATGATATTATATTTATCACTTCAGCTGATCGTGAGAGCTTGTGATGGGCTAAGTTGGGACACCCCTGCAGGGTTATGATATTTCGAAAGTCGTGCCCGCGGTTATGTGGCAGATTGGAATTTGTTAATGTCCGGTTGTAGAAAACTTGACAGAGGATCCAAAGTAAAACACACAACTGTGTGAGTAACCGTGACTGTCTCTTTTCACTTTGAGAAGAGAACATGGTGGGGTTATGTTTGACTCGTAGGTAGTTCAGGATCTTTAGCGATCATTACTAGTTTGCGACCGTTTGCGTAGATTCTCATCTTATTCTTGTACTCGTAAGTTGGCCACCATATTATGCTTAGCCGCTGCTGCAACCTCGCCACTACCCTTCTCCATACCCATAAAGCTTTGCTAGTCTTGATACCCATGGTTATGGGATTGCTGAGTCCTCGTGGCTCACAGATAATACAACACCAGATGCAGGTTCAGCCGAGAATGATGCAGGAGCTGGTCAAGTACTTCACTGGGAGCTCGATGAAGAGTGTAGCCGTATGTTTGTGACGTTTTCGACGATCAGTAGTGGTTTCTACTAGGGGCGATTCGGACCTGTGGCTTTATGTATTTGGTATCTTTCTTTTGGATCATCTCCCGTAGTCGGGTTGTGATGTTTTGGATGATGATTTGCTTATGTAATGTATTGTGTGACGTGGCGAGCGTAAGCCGACTATCCTTTTGCAATTTCATCCCTATGTTTACATGAGTCGTGCAAAGATACCAAACTTGAGATCATTCTAGAATGGGCTTATACCTTTATGTCGTGCCTCGACACGTAGGAGGTATAATCCCATCCTAGGCATTACACTTGCACATTTTGTTAGCACCTTTAGGATTGAAAAAACCTTCTGGTTGCATCATATACAACTCTTCTTTAGTAAATCCATTGAAGAACGCAATTTCGTTATCCATTTTCCAGATTTCATAAAATGCGGCAATTGCTAACATGATTCGGACAGACTTAAGCATCACTACGAGTGAGAAAATTTCATCGGAGTCAACGCCTTGAACTTGTCGAAAACCTTTTGCAATAAGTCAAGCTTTGTAGACAGTAACATTACCATCGGCGTCAGTCTTCCTCTTAAAGATCCATTTTTTCAATTGCTTGCCGATCATCGGGCAAGTCAACCAAAGTCCACACTTTGTTCTCATACATGGATCCCATCTCAGATTTCATGGCCTCAAGCCATTTTGGGGAATCCGGGCTCATCATCGCTTCCTCATAGTTCGTAGGTTCATCATGGTCTAGTAACATGACTTCCAGAACCGGGTTACCATACCACTCTGGCGCGGAACGCACTCTGGTTGACCTACGAGGTTCAGTAGTAAATTGATCTAAAGTTTCATGATCATCATCATTAGCTTCCTCGTTGATTGGTGTAGGAATGACTAGAACTAGTTTCTGTGATGTACTACTTTCCAATTCGGGAGGAGGTACAATTACCTCATTAGGTTCCACTTTCCTCCCACTCACTTTATTCGAGAGAAACTCCTTCTCTAGAAAGTATCCATTTTAGCAACTAATTCTTGCCTTTGGATCTATGATAGAAGGTGTATCCAACGGTTTCCTTTGGGTATCCTATGAAGACACTTTTCTCCGATTTGGGTTCGAGCTTATCAGGTTGAAGCTTTTTCACATAAGCATCGCAGCCCCAAACTTTAAGAAACAACAACTTTGGTTTCTTGCCAAACCATAGTTCATAAGGCGTCGTCTCAACGGATTTAGATGGTGCCCTTATTTAACGTGAATGCAGCTGTCTCTAATGCATAACCCAAAAAGATAGTGGTAAATCGGTAAGAGACATCATAGATCGCACCATATCTAATGAAGTACGGTTTATGACGTTCAGACACACCATTACGCTGTGGTGTTCCGGATGGCATGAGCTGTGAAACTATTCCACATTGTTTCAAATGAAGACCAAACTCGTAACTCAAATATTTGTCTCCACGATCAGATCGTAGAAACTTTATTTTCTTGTTACGATGATTCTCTACTTCACTCTGAAATTTCTTTGAACTTTTCAAATGTTTCAGACTTGTGCATCATCAAGTAAATATACCCATATCTTCTCAAATCATCTATGAAGGTCAGAAAATAACGATACCCGCCGCGAGCCTCAACACTCATTGGTCTGCATACATCAGTATGTATGATTTCCAACAAGTCAGTTGCTCGCTCCATTGTTTCGGAGAACGGAGTTTTAGTCATCTTGCCCATGAGGCATGGTTCGCAAGCATCAAGTGATTCATAATCAAGTGATTCCAAAAGCCCATCAGCATGGAGTTTCTTCGTGCGCTTTACACCAATATGACCTAAACGGCAGTGCCACAAATAGGTTGCGCTATCATTATCAACTTTGCATCTTTTGGCTTCAATATTATGAATATGCGTATTACTACGATCGAGATCCAACGAACTATTTTCATTGGGTGTATGACCATCGAAGGTTTTATTCATGTAAATAGAACAACAATTATTCTATGACTTTAAATGAATAACCGTATTGCAACAAACATGATCAAATCATATTCATGCTCAACGCAAATGCCAAATAACATTTATTTAGGTTCTACACTAATCCTGAAAGTATAGGGAGTGTGCGATGATGATCATATCAATCTTAGAACCACTTCCAACACACATCATCACTTCACTTTTACCTAGTCTATGTTCATTCTGCAACTCTCGTTTCGAGTTACTAATTTTAACAACTGAACCGGTATCAAATACCCGGGGGTTGCTATGAACACTAGTAAATTACACATCAAAAATCTATATATCAAATATACCTTTGTTCACTTTGCCATCCTTCTTATCCGCCAAGTATCTAGGGCAGTTCCACTTCCCGTGACCATTTCCTTTGTAGTAGAAGCACTTAGTTTCAGGCTTGAGTTTAGCTTTGGGTTTCTTCACGGGAGTGACAACTTGCTTGTCATTCTTCTTGAAGTTCCCCTTCTATCCCTTTGCCTTTTACTTGAAACAGGTGGTCTTGTTAACCATCAACACTTCATGCTCTTTCTTGATTTCAACCTTCGCCGATTTCAGCATCGCGAAGAGCTCGGGAATTACTTTCATCATCCCTTGCATATTATAGTTCATCACGAAGTTTTAGTAACTTGGAGATAGTGACTAGAGAACTTTTTCAATTATTATCTTGTCTGGAAGATTAACTCCCACTTATTGAAGCAATTATAGTACCCAGACAATCTGAGCACATGCTCACTGGTTGAGCTATTCTCCTCCATCTGGTAGGCAAAGTATTGTCACATGTCTCATACCTCTTGATACGGGCATGAGTATGAAATACCAATTTCAACTCTTAGGAACATCTTATATGCTCCGTGGCATTCAAAACATTTTTGAAGTCCCGGTTCTAAGCCATGAAGCATGGTGCACTAAACTATCAAGTAGTCATCATACCGAGCTTTTGCCAAAACATTCATAACGTCTGCATCTGCTCCTGCAATAGGTCTGTCACCTAGCGGTGCAGCAAGGACATAATTCTTCTGTGCAGCAATGAGGAAAATCCTCAAATCACAGAACAAGTCCGCATCATTGCTACTATCATATTTCAACTTATATTTCTCTAGGAACATATGAAAATAAACGGGGAGCTACATCACGAGCTATTGATCTACAACATAGATATGCTAATACTACCAGGACTAAGTTCATGGTAAATTAAAGTTCAATTAATCATATTACTAAAGAACTCCCACTTAGATAGACATCCCTCTAGTCATCTAAATGATCACGTGATCCAAATCAACTAAACCATGTCCGATCATCACGTGAGATGGAGTAGTTTTCAATGGTGAACATCTTATGTTGATCATATCTACCATATGATTCATGCTCGACCTTTCGGTCTCCAGTGTTCCGAGGCCATGTCTGTACATGCTAGGCTCGTCAAGTTTAACCCGAGTATTCTGCATGTGCAAAACTATCTTACACCCGTTGTATTTGAACGTATACCTTATCACACCCGATCATCACGTGGTGTCTCGACACGACCGACTTTCGCAACGGTGCATACTCAGGGAGAACACTTGTACCTTCAAATTTTGTAAGGGATCATCTTATAATGCTACCGTCGTACTATGCAAAATAAGAAGCATAATAAGATAAACATCACATGCAATCAAAATATGTGACATGATATGGCCATCATCATCTTGTGCTTTTTATCTCCATCTCCAAAGCATCGTCATGATCTCCATCGTCACCGGCTAGACACCATGATCTTCATCGTAGTGTTGTGGTCGTCTCACCAACTATTGCTACTACTACTATCGCTAACTCATAGTGATAAAGTAAAGCAATTACATGGCCTTCGTAATGCATACAATAAAGAGACAACCATAAGGCTCCTGTCGGTTGCCGATAATTTACAAAACATGATCATCTGATACAATAACGTATAACTCATCACGTCTTGACCATATCACATCACAACATGCCCTGCAAAAACAAGTTAGACGTCCTCTACTTTGTTGTTGCAAGTTTTACGTGGCTGCTACGGGCTTAGTAAGAACCATTCTTACCTACGCATACAAAAACCACAACGATTTTTCATCAAGTGTGTTGTTTCAACCTTCACAAGGACCGGGCGTAGCCACACCCGATTCAACTAAAGTGAGAGAGACAGACACCCGCCGGTCACCTTTAAGCAACGAGTGCTCGTAACGGTGAAACCAGTCTCGCGTAAGCGTACGCGTAATGTTGGTCCGGGCCGCTTCATCTCACAATACCGTCGAATCAAAGTATGACATGCTCGTAAGCAGTATGACTATTATCGCCCACAACTCATTGTGTTCTACTCGTGTATATCATCTACGCATAGACCTGGCTCTGATACCACTGTTGGGGAACGTAGTATTTCAAAAAAAATCCTACGATCACGCAGGATCTGTCTAGGAGAAGCATAGCAACGAGCTGGGAGAGTGTGTCTACGTACCATCGAAGACCGAAAGCAGAAGCATCTAGTGACGCGGTTGATGTAGTCGAATGTCTTCGCGATCCAACCGATGTAAGCACCGAACGTACGGCACCTCCGTATTCAGCACACGTTCAACTCGATGACGTCCCACAAGCTCTTGATCTAGTTGAGCGTCACAAGAGAGTTTCGTCAGCACGACGGCGTGGTGACGGTGATGATGAAGCTACCGGCGCAGGGCTTCGCCTAAGCACTGTGACGATATAACCGAGGTGTGTAACTGTGGGGAGGGGCACCACACACAGATAAGAAATCAATTTGTGTATCCATGGGGTGCCCCCTGGCCACGTATATAAAGGATGGAGGGAGGAGGATGCCGGCCCTCATAGGGCGCGCCAAAGTGTGGAGTCCTACTAGGACTCCCTAGTCCTAGTAGGATTCCACTTCCCACATGGAATAGGAAAAGGGGAAGGGAGAAGGAGAAGGAAGGAAGGGGGCGCCCCCTTTCCCTAGTCCAATTCGGACCAGTCCATGGGGAAGGGGCGCGGCCACCCTTGAGGCCTTTCTCTCATTTCCCGTATGGCCCATTAAGGCCTAGTACGAATTCCCGTTACTCTCCGGTACTCTGAAAATACCCAAATCACTCGGAACCTTTTGATGTCCGAATTCAGCCTTCCAATATATTGATCTTTACATCTTGACCATTTCGAGACTGTTCATCATGTTCGTGATCTCATCCGGGACTCCGAACAAACGTCGGTCATCAAAGCACATAACTCATAATATAAATCGTCATCGAACGTTAAGCGTGCGGACCCTACGGGTTCGAGAACTATGTAGACATGACCGAGACACATCTCCGGTCAATAACCAATAGCGGATCCTGGATGCTCATATTGGCTCCTACATATTCTACGAAGATCTTTATCGGTCAAACCGCATAACAACACATGTTACTTGCCCGAGATTCGATCTTCGATATCATCATACCTAGTTCAATCTCGTTACTCGTAAGTCTCTTAACTCGTTCCGTAATGCATCATCCCGCAACTAACTCATTAGTCACATTGCTTCCAAGGCTTATAGTGATGTGCATTACCGAGAGGGCCCAGAGATACCTCTCCGACAATTAGAGTGACAAATCCTAATCTTGATCTATGCCAACTCAACAAACACCATCAGAGACACCTCTAGAGCATCTTTATAATCACCCAGTTACGTTGTGACGTTTGATAGCACACAAAGTGTTCCTCCAGTATTCGGGAGTTGCATAATCTCATAGTCATAGGAACATGTATAAGTCATGAAGAAAGCAATAACAACATACTAAACGATCAAGTGCTAAGCTAATGGAATGGGTCAAGTCAATCACATCCCGTTCATCAAATGACAACTCATGTCTATGGGTAGGAAACTTAACCATCTTTGATTAATGAGCTAGTCTAGTAGAGGCATACTAGTGACACTCTGTTTGTCTATGTATTCACACATGTACTAAGTTTCCGGTTAATACAATTCTAGCATGAATAATAAACATTTATCATGATATAAGGTAATAAATAATAACTTTATTATTGCCTCTAGGGTATATTTCCTTCAGGAGTCGTGTCCCCCGAGGCCTCCTCGACGTCCGGGACACGCCTAGCTGTCGGGCCCCTCCTCTCTTGCCCTTCTTATCCCTCAATGAGCTCGCCCGAGCGCGTCCGTGGACGTTGCTCATGGTACACCGACGCCTTCCCTATAAAGAGCCACCCCAAAATCGTTTTCGCCTCGGTTGGAACCCCCACTCTCCCATGCACCTTCTAGACACGTCCCCTCTCCCTCCCATGCTCTTGATCCCTCCATGGCCGATGTGCCACCGTCGGTCTCCGCCCAAATTCCCCCAAATTGAAGTCTCTCCTCCCATACCTTGAGCACCAATGGGGCCACCACACGCCGGTGACGCTCCACCGCCCTTTACCTCCTCCTCTGGCGCCCGCAACCCCTAGTCCTCCTCCTACCCGACGCCGCCGTCCACCCTTCCATCGAGCTCCTCACTCCCGGCCGCCCAAGAGACCAGCGCGGCCACCCCCGAGCACGGCATGGAACGGGGCATCCGCCCGGGACGCCAGTGCGCTGTTTGGCGGAACCGCGGTGGCCGGCACCTCCTCTGTCTCCTGTCGGGAGGAAAAAGAAGGAGACGGGGGGGAGAGAGAGCCTGGTGGGCCCCAGGTGTAAGTGACCCAGTGGTCGGGCCCCGCTGTTTCAGTGGAAACGTCTTCCTAGAAAACCGTTTTCATCAAACGAAGACGTACTTCCCAGAAGGCGCTATCGACGTAGCACATGCGCGCTCGCGGCCGTGCAGCTGGGCCGGCCCACTCCTATCTCCTCCATTGTGCGCTTGTTAATGGTAAAGCCCTTTTCCTTTTTCTTTTTCTTTTTCCAGTAAACTTCAAAAATCCATAAACAAATCAAATAGACTCCAAATTTGATGGTTCAAATTTGTAGGGACTCCATAAATCATGCTCTATCACATGGTGATATTTGCCCATTTGTCTAGAAACAATTTCTTCACAAATATTTATCAAAATGCTATTTTTCCATTTCTATGATGAACTTTAGAAAATCACAGAGAGCTCATAGTTGATACAAATCCATTGATTAAATTTCTAGGCACTTCTAAGATCCTAACCGAGTTTATGAACATTTTTCCTTATGCTTTCCCTACATCATAAAATATTGGTCCATTTATCCATGTATAGCCAACTTTGCAAATCATAGGAAATTCTTTTGAACTCCAATTCAAGTGAAACCAACTCCTAGATGCTTCTAAAATCATGCTTTGTTAAATGGGCGCCTTTGCTCATTTCTCATAATAATGTTTCTGTGCGCCTAATGCAAATCCAATAATCCCTTGATCTCACCATATTGAAATGTTCAGAAATATCCATGGTTCCAATCCCAATGAAACCACTTTGGTCATTCCTCATATGCCTAAAGGTAGACTAGAAAAGTCCAACTCTCATTTTTAGAGCACTTTTATGTTTGCCTTGTTGTGTTGCTTATTGTATTGTTTCCAACGATAGTTGACGAAGTAGACAGAGTACTCGGAGAAGGACCAGAAAATTTGAAGACCCCAAGGACTTGGTTAAGACAGGCAAGCAGCCCTTTTCCCATGATGAACCATTTTACATCATAACAACATTTTCGTTGCTTCACTGCGTGCATGATATACCTTGAATGGCAACCTTGCTAGTCTTGCCTCCGTTGCATACCCCATTGATACTTACATTGTTCGTGACTCTTTCCTTGTTTAGATTTATGTTGGTGGGTTGTAGAAATATGCTATAGCAGTTGGCTACGCAAAATGGATCATGGTTATGCATTGGAAGAAACATGTGTGGTTTGACATACTTGCAAATAACCCAGTGGGTGCCACTAATGCCCCTGGCAGATGATGAGGAACTAGGGCACTACTTGGCGGAGAAGTAGTGTACCGAGACTTGATGAAAGTGTTGTTTTCAGAGACGGATTAGATTTAAGATTAGTCGACCGTTCCAACCAAACATGTGTAACCACTCTACCCCTTTATGGGACGGGGCATTATTGATTACTTAAGCTGATACTAGCATGGTGCCCGCATTACTAGTGACGGGGGTGACTTGAGGTCACTCTCAGGATGGGGTCGTGCTTAGATAGGCGGCCATGACTGTTTTTACAGGGCACCGAACACACCGTTGGTCCCTTCGTGTATGCGTGATAATGTGAAAAGGGCAGAGTCCCATGATCTTTTTCTTATACACGAGGGTCGTGTATCAACGAGTGGACCCTATATTAGTGTCGTCTAGGGAAAGATAATGATCGGGTGCTTCCCCCGAGTACTTGAGGTAGTACGTGATCGTGGATGACACGAAAGCTTCCCGAATCTTGTGGGTAAGTGCGCAACCTCTGCAGAGTGTTAAACTATTCGAATAGCCGTGTCCACGGTCAAGGACAGTTGGGTGGTGCTGCTTAGACTATGTTCATATGTTTCTGGAAAACAACACGGTTTGGGTAAATCTGTTGACGTGATTCGTGAGGAAGTCCCGATGAGCTTGAGCAGGAGTTGCTCATAACTATTTCTCAATGTTGATGTATGTGACCATCTATACTTGTTGCAGACACATTCATATCCTTGATAAATGTTGATCATACTTGCATGAGAGAAAAAAACTAGTTTTCCGCAAAACTGCCAATTTAGCAGTAGAGCCTTGCATAATTATTCTGTTATCACTCTCTTGGGTTGCTTGCGAGTACATTCGAAGTACTCATTGACTTGCCACTAATTATTTTATTGGCCAGACATGAAAGAACAGGATATGATGAAGATTTCTTGGTGACGAACATGCGAGTTAGGACACTTCCGAGTAAGAATGCCTATAGGGTTAAGGCAGATGTCATGGGTCCAAGTTGTTATTGAAGATTTTTGCTGCGATGATATACTCAAGATTTGACCATAGTGGTGCTACTTGTGTAAAACGGTATGTATGGATGTAAGACTCTTGTTATTTAGCTTATGTGTGGTCAGTGAGCATTGATCTCTGGGATCACTGTACATGTGCATTCGATGATCTCGACTTGTGAGTCAGGGTCCCCACATCCGATCCAGTCTTTGCGTCCGTAGCGGTGCCGCTGCAACGGCGGGGGTGTTGAGTATATGTGTTATGTGCAGATTGTGTATTGGGCTCACCTACTAATTACTTGTATAGTTGAGGTCGTGGCTCACCTTTATACATCTTATATACATGTCTATGCACATGAGCAATACATCGTGCAATTCATACATCTTACATAGAATACCGCTGTTCATGTTTGGATATATCACAAACACACACACACACACACACACACACACACACACACACA